>WEIT01031456.1:0-47810 GCA_013389985.1 Dryoscopus gambensis | reverse complement strand
CGGGGCGCTGCGATGGTGCCCGCGGTGCGGGGGACCCCTGCCCGCCGCTGCGCGGGGGGCGCTCGGAAGCGGCTCGCGTTTTGCTTTGCAGATCCCGCGAATGTAAGCAGGGTTTACGCAAGGCTTATTTGCCTTTAAGAAAAGAAGAGCGTACCCCTCCGTGACTCGAATTTGCTTTTTGAATAAACAGACGTGTCTGAAGGGTTTCACGGTGTCCAGCATGGTGTGAGGAATGCTCTCATGTTCAGGGGAGAGCACAAACACCAGCTACGGCTTGAACGCAGTGTTTCTCGTGGAGTATAACGATGCTGGGATGGGTTTTTAAGATTCGGGACTTTTATGCCCCCCGTGTAATCGAACTTTTTTTTTTTTTTTTTTTTTTTTTTTTTTGGTACGTGTCTTCTAAAACTTACGCTTTTTTCTCACAAACGTGGTGATCGCTTCCGAGGAATAAGGCCAGGAAAAACATGAACATCGTTGTAAGTAAACAAGAGTTTATGCATGTTCTGAGGTACGTTCAAGTCTGCCAGCATGGAAGATGCAGGTGTGTGACATCAGTATCCATCCGACCCGTAACCTAAACTTCAAAGGCTGCCCAGTGTGAAGGTCTGTGGTGCTGTGTGCTCTCTTCCCCCTTCCTGTCAGCGGGAAGATGATCCGTGTCCAGCCGAGCAGGCTGGCTGCGCGCTGCTGCCTTTGCCACACAAAATATTAATAGATGATGTGGCAAGGGTGATTTTCACACCTAATTTAAAAGCGGCCCGGAGTGCGCTCCTCTCTCTGAGGTGCAGTGCTCGTTCCCATCCCGTGTTTCGGGGTCCCTGCCTGTGCAGAAGGAGCTCCATCTGCCGTGAAGGCTGGTGCCACAGGTGCATTTGTCTGTGCTCTGCCTGAGCTGCTGGAGTGTTCCCCCAGCTGGTGCAGCAAACTTGTGCCAGGGCTCCAGCCTCTTTGCTCCAGTTTGGGAGCCTGTCTCACGTTGTGGTCAGAGTTGGCTTAAAGTTAATCCGAGAGATGAGGAATGGCGTTTGGCGCAGTAGACCCGGCTGCTGTGCAGTGCTGGGAGTGACAGGGAAAAGCATCATTTTACAGGTGCAAATTTTCCACAGCGCCCACGGCGTCCGCTGGTGCTGCACGAGCCCAAAGCTCTCTGGGGCTTTCTGGGGAGCCTCGGGTGCAGCCTGATGCTCTCTGGCATTTGTGTTGTGCTTAGGAGGTGGGAAGGTGTATTTCTATTTAGCTGCTTCGGTATTTTTCCCACGTGAAAACGCGGGGTTCAAGACCCAGCACAAACTTTTGACTCGAGTGGGGTGCTTTTGTGTTGAGTGGCCTCTCTCTCCCCGCTGCCCTGGCAGGAGGCTCGGGGGCGGTTCTCACCGTGCGCTGTTCGGAGCGCACGTGGCGCATGCAGCTCCCAATGCCCTCGGTGCCAAGAGCTCAAGAGGGAGCGATGGCAGCGAGAGGCTGGGCGCGGGCTTCCCTGGGCTGCCCTGGAGATGCTGCAGTGAGTGCTGCGCCTGGGGAGCCTCGGCAGCAAGGCGCGATCCAGCTCAGAAACCCTAGGCTTGAATCCCCCTTTGCGTGATGCGTGCTCGTTTTGAGTGCTGCTGCTTTTCTTAGGCCCCTTCCCCTCAGGCACCGCTTCAGCCGTGGCCTGGATCCGGAGGGGCAGGGCTTTTCGGGTCGCTGCTGACCCGTGTGTGCAGAGGGTGTTGGGTGCCAGAGCCGCCTTCCGGGGTGCGCGTACCTGCACGTCCCCGAGGGAAACAGGCTAGAGCCCTTCTGGAGAGGCAGGTAACCACAGCTGTGTCTAACTGATAAACCCTCCGGAGCAGGCAGCTCTAGTGGACACGGCACAAGTGCTGGGTTTCTATGCTGGTGACTCCCACTGCTTTTCTGAGGGGCTTAATCTGATCTCTCTGTGTCTTGTTTGGCTGGGTCTCGACCGTAAGGCCGCTTTGTGAAGAGAGTGTGAGCTCTCCCAATGCTAAATGATGTGTAATAACAAAGTGTTAAAAGATTATGCCTTTACATGAGGCTCATTCCGATGATCTCTGTATTGCACAAGGGTTGGGCTTTCGGGAATAGACACGGTGCTGAGGAGAAATCCAAGTTCACACAGTTTGTCTGGGCAGTGATCATACAGCTGGGGTGCCTCTTCCTTGCTTCCTGGCAGTGTAAGTCCGTGGTTGTGCTCTGACATTAAGGAAGTCACACTGGTAACTGAGAGGTGTGACTGAGACCAAACACAGCCCTGCAGACCCCAAATCCAGCTGCCAGCCGCTGGCTGCCTGACTCTGCCCCCCACGCAGAAAGGGTCGAACAAAGCATGAGGTTGGGTTTATTTTTTTTTTTCCCTTCTTTATCCCCTCTGTCACTCTGACTCAAAGTGTCTATTCCAAAGAGAGGGAGGAGTGGAAACTTCATTATATGAGACCATCTTCCAAATTGTAATGATTCAGGCTTTTCAAGGGAGGCTTCTGAGTCAGTCCTTTTACCAGCTCGCTGTCATGGACAGCAGAAATAGCAGGGGCAACAGTCAGTGGGATTTTTCTTTTCTTCTTTGTGTCCACGTCTTTTGGCAGGATGGTGAGGAAAAGCTGGGTCTGATTCTGCAGCCCTTACTCATGGGGATGGGCACATCCAAGCACATGGAGTTGCCTGCGTGATTCAAGTGTGGAAGATCTGGGTTGCTCTCAAGTCTTGTTTTGACTTGATGCGAGTGAGGCACTCAGAATGGTGGAGCAGGGCCTGCCTGGCGTTTTGACTGGCTCTGAGACTTACCCCAAAAACAAAGCTCGCTCAGGCTGTTTCCACAGGACTGGTATTCGCCTGGTCCTTGTGGGCTGTGGTGTGTCGAGAGCATCCACGTCACGAAAACACACTCAGAAAGCCTCTGAGCAATCCTGGGTGGCGTGATGAGAGACGGGGAGCAAAGATCCTGGGCATGTCCGCCTGGCACCCCGGTGCTGGTTGGAGGAGCTCACGAGACTGGAATGAGCCACGTTGGCTGTTTGCTCCTGACCGCTTTGTCACGGGCCCTGCCCCAAAGGGCTTTTCCTTAACAGATCTCCTTACTGCCAAAATAACGCTGAAGAACCTTGGTGTGACAGATCCTGGTCCTCTAGCTGAGAGTTCAGCGAAAACTCCCTGATTCCATTTGAATGTTTTGGTTTGTGCAGACCGAGAAACCCAAACCCAACTTTGGAGGTCATGCAACGAAAGCGCAAAAGCAGTTGTTTTCCTCACCTCTTCAGCGGAGCGTAATCCTAGCTCCAGCGTGAGTAATCCTAGCCCAGATGTATTGCTGTAATCGCTGGACCCCTGGATGTGGGAATTTACCCTCATAAACTCGGGAGAGGCACCAGGCCAGAGCGTGGTATGTGACCTCTTTGGCAGGGAGCGTGTTTGGCCTTGCAGGAAATGACTTGTTCATTTATTTAGTGCTCGTTCAAGGTCCTGTGCCGACAGCTGACTGAGACCAAGCCCTTGTCCCGAGCAGCTCGGGAAGAGCAGGGGTGGGACACGCGGCGCTGCCTGGAGGGGCGAGGGAGCCGTGCTTGGCTGCCAGCATCTGCTCTGGGTGCCAGTGGAGCAGGGCTTGCACGCCTGGCTGTGACTGGGGAGCTGCCTTCAGAGCTCCCACCTCTCCGGGCCCGCTTGGAGTCCGCCGCGTTGGAGCTGTGTGGAAGCGCTGGGCTGCGTGCCAGGCTGGCTGGCTTGCCGAGGCTGGGTGCCCGAGGTGGGCTCTGGCACACCACCTGCAACCTCGGGGTCGTGGAGCTCGGGATGAGGATGCGGGATGCTCGGAAGCGCTGGCTGCAGCGGGGCGTGGGGACAGAGGGCTGCTGGCCGCCCCAGGGGCTGCTCACCAGCAGAGGGAACGCCAGGCTGGGAGAGGGTGAGTTGCAGAAAGACTCAGCAGCTGATGTTCTTTTGGTGCCTGTCGAGGTAAGGTGGGCTTGTGCTGCATTCCTGCCTGTGCCGATGGAGTGGTACGGGCTCGGTCCTGCCCTGTCTGTGGCTTGTGGCCGCTCCTGCCCTCATTGGTGCCTCCTGCCTGGGCTCTGGCACAGTGGTGGCCCTAAACTGAGCCTTCTTAGCAGGTTAACCCAGCAGAAAACTAGCCCAGGATAAAAGAAGGAGGTTTTCTGCCAGGTTAGCACACTGAAATGACTTGGTGAGGGGCATTAACGAGCCATGGCCGAACAGAGAGCCCTTGGGTGGTAACTGTGGTCACAACAGCAGAGCTCATGAGGAAGCGGGCAAGGCCGGTGGGTTCTGACCCAGCCCTTTCTTCGTACTTCCCTCCCGCTGTGAATTGGGAATAGTCCATAATTAGAAAAGGCAGGCCGGTCACACCATCCATTTGTGGTCAGAGATCCTCAAAAGGCTCGGCTGGACCTGTCACATATTCATGTGAGGTCTGTCCTGGTATGCCAGGGTCATTTAGGAGATCAGCAGGTCATTATAATAAAGGGTCATTTAGGAGATCAGCATCCAGCCCTGCAGCTGAAATACTCCCCTCACCCCTGGACCTGACCTGCTTCTAGGTGTTATCCTGCCCCACAGGGCACTTTTCTCTGTTTCATCTCTGTTCCTTGAGTTGATGGCAACTCTGTGATAGCTTGGAAGGCCATTGGGGTTTTTTCTGGTGTCTGTTCCTTTGGAGTGGTTGAAGTTACCCCTTCTGGCCTTCCTGTCGACGAAACGTAGAAAATTCAGTTTTCATAAAGCCTTCCCTAAGATAAAACTTGAAGGAAAGAGCCGGGTTTCATGAAACCTGTCCCTGAAAACTTCAGAGCTTTGTGCTGTGGAATGAAAGCCACGTGGGGTTCGTGGGAGCGCAGAGTCTGAGGGATGTACCTTAGGATCCAGGCTGCAGGGTTCTCCTGCGGGCACGGCGACGGAGCTGGGCCGTGTGGTGGTGGGAGCTGCACCGTGCTGTGCTCTCCCTCCCTCTGCAACAGCCCGCAGCCAGGCAGCTGAGCTACAGCAGAGCATTTCTTTAAAAACGGGGGTTTTGCCCTTTTTTCTAGCCCTGTCTTCCTTGCCCTTCTCTAGAGCAGTCTTTAGGCTTGGGCTTTTAGAGAGCACTGGGGCTGTTCAGAGGCTTTGTTCTGCTCTGGGTTTTATCAGCAGGAGCCAAGTCAGACTGATGCCAAGAGCCACTGCTAACCTCATCCTAATTTTTTTCCGCTGCTGCGGCTTTGCGGGAAGGAGCGGTCGGGCATGCCCAGGTGTGGGCAGCGTGCTCCTAGCCCTTCCACGGTAACCATCCTTCCTGTAGACATGCTCCTGGGGGTAAATCCTTGTGGCTGCTCTGCATTACTCACGGCATCAAAGGGAAATCCTTTGAAAACAAAGCGGTAAGTCTGTGTAATTTGCAGCTCGTGAGTGGGCTCTTGGCTGACCCTAGAGGGATGCAGGTGTTCCGTCTCTCCTCCTTGTGGGATCCTTGCCGGACTGTCAGGCTCCTCCAGCCCTGAGCAGCCTGTCTTCCTTACTGGCTGCCAAGGGCATCCAGATGGGAGTTTGCAGTTAGCCGGGAGTCCCTCGGGGTCGGTTCCCTCTGACTTGTCTCACGGCACAGTTTACGTTACCTTGTCCTGCATCACCTTCCGCAGAAGGTCAGGTCTCCACAGCAGTCAGCACGGGAGTGTTCAGGTGGGACTGAGACCTGATTTTGTCAGCTTGGAGTCAATAGCAGTGGAGCTGCCTGGGTAGGGAGATGGCCATGGGATGAGCCTGCTGTGCTTGGGAATTTGGGAGGGTGTTGAGGCCTCCATCACTTTGGCTGGGAGACAGCTCCACCAAAGGAGCAGCTTGTACCTGTGTGAGACAGGAAAGAGGTGCAGTCCCTGTGTCTGTACCGTAGCATGGCTGGATTTCAGCTTAGTGCTCAGGTTTGAGGATAAAATGGGTCCAACCTCTGGATGCTCATCTTTTCTTTAGAAGCAGGCTGAGAAGACTCTGGAAATAACAGGATTTCTCAGTGTGTTTGATTGTCGGAGGGAAAAGAAGGGAAGGGAGTGGGACAGGATGTTGCATCCAGCAGAAATCCAGACTGGATTAAAAAGTGGAGATTGATGTGAACTGGAGGTGTTGATCTGGGATTTTTCTTGTTGAGTTGGGTTTTTCTTGTTTGTTTGTTTGTTTGGGTTTTTCTTGTTGAGTTGGGTTTTTCTTGTTTGTTTGTTTGGGTTTTTCTTGTTGAGTTGGGTTTTTCTTGTTTGTTTGTTTGTGTTTGTTTGGTTGTATTTGTTTTGTTGAGGATTTTTTTTGTGGGGTAGGGTTAGGGTGGGTTTTTTTTGTATTCCTGAGACTAGGAGCATTGTACTGAGGACTCCAGGGAAAGGTCCTGGGTCTTGTTCTTCTGGAAAAAAAGGAGGCATTGAAGAGGAGTCCAGATGTGGTGTCCAGGGAGAAAGCTGTGTGAGACAGTACTTACTGGAACTTTATTTGCCTTTTATGGTCTTTTTTGGCTAACATGGAATGTCATCTGCCTATAAGCCTCGCCTGTGGGAAGCAGATGGTCCCCAGGTCCTGGCTGGGACCTGGGAACGGCCCGGAGGAGAGGGGAGCAGGGGGTGTCTCCACTGTACCTCCTGCCCACAGCATCCCCTTGCTCAGCTGTGTCCTGCCCGTGGCAGCCCGGGGCACGGGTCCTGTGTTGGTGGATGTGTGTGTTGGGAAGGGGAAATGCCGCTCACAGGGGAAAACACTCCTGGGCACCAAGGAGTGTCAGAAGGGGTTTGGAGGCATGGATTCGCTGGTTTTGGGACGTTCCTGTGCCGAGCTGCGAGCTGAGCAGCCGTGTGAAGTGGCAGGGGTGCGCAGCCTGGCCTGGCCTCGCTGCTCCTCGGTGGTGTGTGCAGTGCTGCAGCTCGGAGCCGGCTCTGTGTGCACAGGCGGCCAGGCCGGGGGCCGGGGCCTGACTCGCAGGGTGTGATGCGCTGGGCTTGGGGTCAGGCGTACAAGGTTACCCAGGCTCTTCCTCGCTCCAGCCGTTCCTCAGCCCCCGGTCCTGCCGGAGGAAGTGAGGTGGGCAAGCGTGTCCGCAGACTGCGAGGGAGGGAAAGCGAGGCGCGAGAGACTTCATGGGGTTCTCTTGGCCCGGGAGTGACGGGTACCCCCGCGGAGCTGCGGCCCACAGTGCTCGGCCCCGTCCCCGTGGGTCAGCCCCAGGAAGTGTCCCGTGTCCCCGCAGCGGCTCCCTGGCCACGTCCCGGCGGTCACAGTGCCAGGAGAGGAGAAAGATGTGTTTGGGCAGGGCTGAGCGTGCGGCCCCAAAGGGAACCTTGGTATGCTGGGGCTAATCCTCAGTGTCTGCTCCAGCAGCAGGCATCACCTCTCCAGCCAGAACTGCACTCAGGTTTAATGGCTCGATTGGGAAAGAGCCTGCTAAGGTCCAGACGGAGAGTCTTTTTATTTGCAAGCCAAAAACATGCTAACTGAGCAACAAACAACTGAAGGGTCTGCTGTTAAAGTAATCCTCATTCAGAGATAGACGCAACTGGTTTTTTTCCCTAAGATGGCCAGAACATCCCGTAACATAAAGCAGGAGGAGAAACGAGCCTTACATGGACATTCCTTTTTCCTCTGAGAAGATCTACCCTCCAGTTCTCAGTGCACCCCTGGACATGATGGTTGATTTGTATTTTGTTGAGAGCATGGGGCAGAAGGAAACTCTTGTAAAGGAACGTTGCCTGTGCTGAGACAGTGCAGCGGTTCATTTTAGGGGAAACTGGAGCCGTGGCAGCTGAGGTTACACACCGTGACGTGTCCAAAAAGGCTGCTAGCACTGGAGTTGTTAAAAAAGAGTAGCTACGTGTGATGTGCAACCCCCAGGCTGTCGGCAAGCAGCAAAGAGTTGCTGAATGCCTTGCTGTGGTGGCCGGGGAGTGGCACACAGCTCGGGAGCGGGTGGGGGCTCCGGCTGTGATCCCGCTTTACTGTAGGCTCTGTGCCCTGCTCTGCAGAAGGGGCTTGGGGCAGAGGACCCTGCAGAGCCCTGGGACACAGCTCTGCTGAGCTGCGCAGCAAGCAGAGGTCTCACCGATGGGGCAGCACCCCGAGCTCTCGAGGGTGTGGGCGCTGAGGCACCGTGGGTCAGATCTTTTGTCGGGGCACAGGTTTGGTGTCTGGGGTCGTGGTGAGCAGCTCGTGCTGCCCAGGACTGAGTGGCCACGCTCCTCGCAGACCTTGTGCAAGCAGAGCTGAGACAGCCCTTGTCCCAAAGAGCTCCCGTCCGAGCCAGTGCCACACAGAGCTGCCTTGTTCCCCAGGTTCCATCAGCCGTGCTCGCAGCAAGGTGCTGCTGGCCCTGGGCTGCTCTGGGGACAGCGGTGGCGTGGGAGGGGAGGAACGGGGAGAAGAGGCAGCACTTAAAAACAGCCACTGGTTAACTTTGCTGCCGAGTGCTGACAGAGGAAAACAAATTGAGTTTCGTGTTCTTTGGATTTATTCTTGCACTAAATCGGAGGAGGCAGCAAATCAGGCTTGTTCAGAAGTGGAGGAGTTGTCCAAGAAAGTAACTGAGTAATGCAAAAGCCTCTTGAGTGAAGAAATGATCCAAAGGGAGGTTGCAGGGGTGCCTGTCTCCGCAGCAGAGGTGCTCCAGCCCTCTGAGCATCTTTGTGGCCTCTCTGGACTTGCTCCAACAGACAGGTCCGTCCATCCTTCTGATGTTGGAGGCCCTGGAGCTGGATTCTGGGTTGGGTCTCACCAGAGCACAGTAGTGGTTTTAAAGCCTTGATCATAGGGCTGTTTAAAACAATCCCTGAAAACCAAACCAGGCTTTTTGTTTCATTTTATGAAGACCACGTAGTGTCCAAGGGAGCCGTGGGTTCTCCTCACCCCACTCCCTGTCCCTCGGGCGCACCTGGGGCGCGGGGCTGCGTGCGGGTGCCAGAGCTGTCCGGGAGAGGGAGGCTGAGGACCCGAGGGCTCTGGGGCTGGTGTCTCAAAGTGTTTAAATCGACTGTGGTGGTGGCACGGTGCCAGCTGACACCAGCTGAGAATCTGGACAGAACAGCTTGTCCAAGGTCACCTCACGGGCTAATAGCAGAGCGGTGAATTAGACCCGGGTCTGCAGTGTCTCACTTCAGCATAAATAAAGAATTGCTTACCACTTCTTGGAGGGTCTGCCCGTCTTAAAGCCTTATAAAGAAAGGACAGCATCAAACACTTGATTCTGGTATGATGTGGAGCACTATCCTTTTGTTCCAGGATCTCTGGTTAAAAATAGAAAGGGTTTGATTTCTTTTCCCCTCTGTAGTATTATTTATTTCCTTAAAACACTTTGGAACATTCCAGGCCAGGCTCATTTCTCAGAGGAGAGCAGGGGTGCTGCTGTGCTGCTCACGACTGGTACCTGTTGCCTTTGTGCCTGCCTTTTCCAGCGCCTAGGGAACATCCCCCAGGTGGAAAAGCAGGAGTGTCGTTACCGGTTTGGACAGGGATTGCATCCATGTCCTCTACTTTTAGGGACAGGCTGCCTTTTCAGGGATGTGCTAAGGAGCCTCTGCAAGCCTCAGTCAAGCCTCAGGGCAGCTCTGCCTCAAAAGGCTTCAGCAGCCTCGTACTCCTGTGCCGCCCTGGTAAGGGCCGGTCCGAAACCTGCAGAAGCCAAGGATAGTTTTTGATAGTTTCCTGTACTGATCTCTGGTGATTCATGAGGAGCTTCCTGGATGTGTCTAGAGAGCCTTTCCTACTCCTATTCCTACTCCTACTCCTACTCCTACTCCTATTCCTATTCCTATTCCTATTCCTATTCCTATTCCTATTCCTATTCCTATTCTATTCCTATTCCCATTCCCATTCCCATTCCCATTCCCATTCCATTCCATCACCATTGTTGGTTTGGGAATGGGAGAGAGAACGGGAGTTATGTTATAATTCAGGGCCTGCAGCAGAGGGGCACGAGGCTGAGCAGCTGCCTCTTGCTGGAGGGATCCCAGGGCTGATTCCCTCCCGTGGGACTGGGAAAAGGGACCCGGATGGCATGAGGGAGAGTGGGGTGAGCAGGACCCCCCTGGCCCTGAGGCTCTGCCAGCACCGGGGCTGGCACCCATGCTGGGTGAGCTTTGGGGGGTTCGCAGCCACGTCCATTGGCAGGGATGGGAGCTGGGGCTGGCTCGGGGAGCGCCGGGGGCAGCTCGGGGCAGGGGACACCTGTTGACTGGGAGAGTGGCTGGCTGAGCCTGCAGGGCCGTGGCAGGCAGGACATCCTCGGATGTTCTGGGGCGTTTGGGTTTGGATCGTCAGCGTGGGAGGGGATCCGTGGCAGGACAAGACTTACTTCTTCCAGATAGCCCAAGCTGGCAGTTTTAATTAAAGTGTGCCCGGCTCCGGTTCTGTGATTCCCAGGCTGCTTGGCCGTATCCCTCTCTTCCCTGATAACGAGATTTATTTCTAGATGTGTTTGCTTACTTCTAATAAATGCAAGAAAGAGATGTCCTGAGGCTTCTATATATATTTGTCTGTAATTAAGGTAGGATTAATTGCTTAAAATTGTGTTTAAGGGCCTGTTATGAGATCAGCAGATAGGAGCATGGGATAAAATGCATAATGAATACATTATGTCATAAATAATGGACACAGCCAGTGCACTGGCATCCCTGAAAGGTAATAGCTCTTTCAATATTTAATTAAGTGGGTACCGTAGGGAAAGCTCTCTCTGTCACTAAGGTGATTTTCAGCTTGGCCTGGAGACACACAGATCAGTCAGAAGGAGGGCAGGGACCCGCGTGCTGTGGGGGCACCTCGGTGGGCACCGTTCGCGGTGACAGCGTGGCGTGGAACCAGGCTTTGCACGAGGTGGAACCAGGCTTTGCACGAGGTGGAACCAGGCTTTGCAGCCCTGGTGGGTGCTCCCTCCTGCTCTCTTGCCTGCGGCTGACTTGGGGCAGCTCCAGACCAGATGCATCTGCTGGCCAGTGGCAGGGAACAGGAGCACAGGCACCCTGCAGCCTCTCCTGTGCTAATTCCAGCTGCAGGACTGGGAACCAAGGAGATGCATCGGTGTCTGGAGCTCAGTTTCCCGGGGAGGAGGGCACAGCGTCGGTCACAGGCCAGCAGCTGCCCTTTGGCATGTTCTCAGCACTGATGAAAGTCATCTCACGGGTTTTTTCTGAGCAGATGCAGAGAAAGGGGAATTGCCACCACTCTGCAAGGCCTGGATTCACACCTCCATCCCCGACTGCTCGATTCACAGTCCCCAGCTCCTCCTCACTCCTGTCTCGCTGTGTTTTATCCCTGTTCTGTTACTCTCTCCACTGCAGTCCTGCACTGGCTGGTGAGGGCTGGCTGTCAGACAATTGTCCTGAGTGTCACCTCGTGTTAGGAGCGGTTTCAGGGAGCAAATCCAGACCTGGTGCCGAGCACTGGGGTTAAATATCAGAGCCAGTGTCGTGTCCGGGGCCGAGACTCGTCTCCGTTCTCCGAGTGCCTCTCCAGCACTGTGGAAGCAGTAAATAACGGCGATTAAACAAATACCAGCTACAGATTTGTGTGGTGGTGTTGCAGGGAAACATGAGGGGAAAAGAGTTGTAAGGCAAAGGGACAGGAGAAATAGTCTTTTTAACTTGAAAAACATGCTTGTATTGAAATTGGACACAAAAGCTCCCTTTTCCCTCGTGCCTGTTTATTTTTTTGCAAGATCCAGTTTTTTCATTATCTTTTGTGGAGAAAAGCATGAAAAAAATCTCTCTTTTGTGATGTTTCCCCTATCATCAGAGAACCAGAGTGGGAGCCAGGGCTCATGACAGTCTTTTTTTCCCTTCCCTTTCTTTCCTGGAAGGGGTGGCTTGTTTTTAGTGCTCGCAGAGCCAGCAGGCCTGTCCCAGCTGCTGTTCCTGGGAGCTCTGGGGTTGCTGAGTGCTTTTCCTGCAGACTGGCTGCTGCGGAGCAGGGCTGGAGCAGGGACACGGAGCCCGCGGGGTGCGGGACAGGACCTCTGGTGGCAGCGCGGTGCGGGCAGGGCGTGGAGGAGCCCATCCCGCCCGTCCTCCTCTGAGGACTTCACCTCGCTGTGAAATCCATGCGTGGGTTTCGCAGGGTCATGGAAACCCAGAGGGGTTTGTGTGGGAAGGGGCCTTAAAGCTCATCCTGTGCCAACCCCTGCCATGGGCAGGGACACCTCCCACTAGACCAGGTTGCTCCAAGCCCCAGTGTCCAGCCTGGCCTTGGGCACTGACCAAAATTTTTCAGGCAAAGCTGCAAGGGTGTCACTTTCCATATATTTTAGAATTTTAACTGGGATAAAGCCGTGGTTTCCCTTCCCTTTTGTTGTTGGTTTTTTGGGTTTTCTTTTGGTGGAAGAGCTGCTATGTTTCTTTTCCCAGCACATTTTTATGGTACTTTCAGACTAAATTTAATTCTGCGGAATTATATTTAGCTGGAAGTGTAAAAGAGAGCAAACCAAAATAAAATATTTTATTCCACTAAAACATTCCATCTGACCCAAAACCGTCTTTCCTCCCACTGTGTCGGCTCAAAATTAGGAGAGAAATACATAAATGTGGGGGAAGGAGCAGTGACTGTTCACCTCCTGGGCACAAAACCCCCAATCAAACCCCAGGTATTGGCCCCTGTCACAGGGGCTTGAAATACAACTTGTTTTTTCGCTGCCTTTTAAAAGACAAATGCCTTCTCTGGAGAGTTAGCTCTTTCTGTAACACGTTACCCAATCCTTCCGAGAAACAAGGGTCTGTCTGGTAAGAGTGAGGCTCTTGAGTGCTGCTTTTCCAGCCTTGTAAGGTCATGATTTCCAGGTTCAGGCAGCCGCGGGATCTTGGAACTGTATGAAAAGTGGCACTGTTGCTGATGGCAGGTCAGCTTTAGATTAATTCATTGCTGCTCTTTTTTCCCGCGCTGTCTACCACAAAGTGGGAAAATCGTGATGTATGGTCGTGATAGGGATGACCCAGATGTGCAGCCACCTGTGGCACACTCTTACTGCTGTGATTCCTGCCTTCTGTGAGCAGGGTTTCCTAGTGAAATGTGGGAAGGGGAAAGAGCAGGGGGTCTGGATGTGCTTTAGGGTTCCCTGGCATCCCAGGGAGCAGGGGGGAGGAGGAGGTGCATTGGAAGGAGCTTGGTCAGGGAGAGGAGCTGCCCCGAGGAAGTGCTGGGGAGGGGAATTTGCTCTCCGTCTTTTTTGTCTGCCTCTGAAAATTTTCTTTCTGTTTATTTTGGGGCGGGGGGGAAAGTGCTGGCATCTGCAGTAGGGAAATGTGAAGGATGCTGCTTGAGATCTTCCTCTGTGAAACTCCTGACGTTTTCCTCTGTGACAGCCACAAGAGCAGGAGGAGGCAAAAGCAGAGTTCTCTGGCCAGTGCTAGGAGCCTGTGCCACGCTTGGGACAGAAGGCAGACGGACAGGGCAGCAGCTCTGGGGGGGAGATGTGCTGTGCCAGCCAGCTGCGGAAATCACGCCGGGCAGTCCACGGCTGCCAAGCACAGGGATCATGTCAACAGTGTCCAGACTTTCCACTGGTGCCAGGTGAAATGTTAATCAAGTGACAGTGCCAGCAGGGAGGGAGATGTCCCTGAGAAAGCAGAGCAGGGAGCTGGGCTCCAAGTGCTGTGGTACAGATTGGTGGGAAACTGCTGCCTTGAGCATCGTTTTGGGCAGGGTCGCAGAGGTTTGTCCAGGGTGAAATTGGGGAATTCCGTAGAGGCATGAGAAGATTATCAGGAAAAGAAAAGCCCTGTTTACATTAGAGAGGAGGCGGGTCACACGAGGCTGTGACAGGGAGAAGTAAAGTAGTGGTATTTTTTACCAGGTGCAGAACTGTTCCTTTTGCACCTAGGTGTAGATCAAGAAGAAGGGAATGCTCAGTCTAGTGGTCAAGCTGGTAGGAATACTAAGGAGAACATAAGTTTCTGCACAAACTGTTAATGAACAATCATGGAAGCTTGGAATAATCACAGATCCAGTAAGAGTCTTTGGCACAGCACAGTGAGCACAAGACAGAATTTTATCTTCACTTACTAAGCTTAACCCAACAGTCTTTGGGATGCAGAAACCCAGGAGTTCTTGGGGAGTCTGTTCATCTCTTGCAGGGATGCTTTTCCATCCCCTGGGCTTTGCTGTGTGAAGTGGTCCAGGGACTTCACCTTGGTGAGCTGTGAGTGCGTCTCTACCGAGCGCTGCCTGTCTGTGAAGTTTCCTTTGCTCTCAGGGTGGGAGCAGAGGCAGACCCCAGCAGAATGCATGTGGAAATTTCACTTTCAGAGAGTGGGCAGCCTTTCAGAGTTAAAACCAACCAAAAGTCACATTTTGCTGTTGCTGTGAGAGCCATGGAGCTGTTGTTGGACCTTGGGAGCGTGCTCTGCCCTCCCAGCTTCAGCGGGGCTTTGCTGAGAGCAGTGCTCAGTGCTGGGAGGGGCAGAAGCTTCACGGGGCCCTCAGTGGGCTCTGTGCCCCTTAGGAGGGAGCTGGGGAGCCTGTCTAGAGGTGCGTGGGAGCCATGGGCTCAGCGAGCAGCACTGGCAGCCCAGGTGGGAGGTGCACAGAGTGCGGAGCCTGTGTGGTGCTCTGATGGGTACCTGGCTTCTGCCTCACTCCTCCCAGGGTGCTCGTCAGGGACGAGGGCTACAGAGGCAGCATTTGTGATTTGTGTGGTGTGTTTGAGGT
This sequence comes from Dryoscopus gambensis, assembly GCA_013389985.1. Classification (NCBI taxonomy): domain Eukaryota; kingdom Metazoa; phylum Chordata; class Aves; order Passeriformes; family Malaconotidae; genus Dryoscopus; species Dryoscopus gambensis. Next base: position 33,167 of record WEIT01031456.1, on the reverse strand, counting down.
TAGGACTGGGTTCTGGGCTCAGGCAGTGATCCTTTCTGAGGCCTCTGAAGGGTCTTCAAGCTGGCGGAGAGAAGGAGGGTCAGTTTGGACGGAGGCCGAGTGTGTGGTCGCTGCTGGTGGGGGAACAGGAGGACTTGTTTACCCCTCCAGATCCGTGAGCCTCCTCCAGGATGTTTGAGGCTGCAGTTACTTCTGTGACACAGCAAGAAGCATTTCGGATGTAACTGTGCCTGAGGTTTTGTGGGGGCTACGTTTTGGGTTTTTTTCTGCTGATGGTCACATAGAAAATACGTGGGAGGGTGCGTGGTGAGGGGCTGTCGGTGCTGTTGGGACCCCGCCCTGCTCGCTCACTGCCTGCAGCTGGGCTCTGGCCTCCGTGCCTCACTCGTGTGGTACAGGTGTCATCAGCAGTGTGCTTCCCCTGCCCTTCTGCACCTTTCCATGTCGGTCGAGATGCACGGAAATGCAGCTTTGAAAGCAGGCGTAAGGAGCAGGCTGCTTGTCAAAGCCAGGTGTAGGATTTCCGGGGGTTTTTGTTGTTGGTTTGGGATTTTTATCCCCTGAGGATGCTCTATCTATGGTCTTTGCTGCTGATGATTTTGGAAGAAAAGCATCTCCCAAATCAGCCTAGGAGAGAGCTAATCCATTTAGGACACTTGCTTATGCAATCCCGAGCTGTCGGCAGCAGCTCTGATGGTGGTAGGGGAAGCTCGGGTGCAGGGGCTGGCTGGACATGTCGCTGTGGGCCTGGGGCCGGCAGCCACGGGGACGCGGCCGTGGGAGGGCAGCTGTGGGGCAGTGCTGCGGCTCGCTCAGCTGCGTGTCCCTGCCCTTCCACCGGGACTCACCTGCTCTGTCTTGCCCTCGCCGCACCACGGCTCCCCACCTCTGCGCTGGCTTACGTGGGAGCTCGTGCTTGTTCCGGCTTTTTTCTTCCTCTGAAACATTTCCCGGTTGTTTAAACTGCAGGAAAGTTTCAGGGAGATGGAGATAATTCAGCTGGTTGTGAAACCAACCCTCCAAAACCCAAGACTACCACCGTGAAAACAATAGATAAAAGGGACAGACGAGAGAGGAGGCAGGGCAGGCATATTTCGGAAAAGCTGTGCTGTTTTTGGCTCCGGCCAGTAGTGTGCATGGAAAGTAGTTTATTGTCAGTGAGAGCTGCAGATACCTGCCAGCTCTCAGAGCCCTGCCTGCAGCAGTGCTCCGTGCCAGGGAAAGGCAGTGGTGACAGGGCTGTCCCTTTGCCTGGGCCAGCCCCTGGCCTGTCAGCTCTTCCCTGCTCCAGGTGGCTGCTGACGAGCACCTTCTGTCTTTGTTGCCTTTCTTCACCTCAACATTGCTGGGCTGAACCCTCCACTGCAGTGGATGAGTTTCTTCTCCTCTTCCAGCGCTGGGTTGGGGTGCTCTTGTCTCACTTGGCTGCTTGGGCCAGCTGTGCAAAGGCCTCCCTGTCCTGTGGGACTCCCATCTGCACACCAGCCTGCCTTGTCCCCTGTAGAAACTGGGTGTCTGCTCCGAAGTCTTGTTGCTGTTCCATCTTGCTGGGGCTCCTGTGCCTTGCTGCTGACCATAAGTGCACTTGTGAGATCAGAGTGCAATTGGGGAATGTGGGGATGTTGCTTGGCATTGTGAAGTGGTGTTCTTCGTGCTGGGAAGTGCAGCCAGGATGCGTTTGGCTGTGTTTCTGCAGCGCTGGAAGTTGTAAACTCCAGCCAGAGCCATCTGGAATAGCGTAAGGAGCTCCCGAGTTCCCACGAGGAGAGCTGGGTCGCACACGGAGCCTCTTCAGGAGTTCCGAGCAGTCCGGGCAGTTCTTTCTCCTCTACTGCATTTTCGTGACCGTAAGTGGAACAGGTCAGCAGTGCTGCTGGAGAGGCCGTTCCCACCAGGCTGACACCCCAGCTCGGCCAGGACAGGAACTCCCAGCAAGCACACCCTCATGCACTCCCTGTCTTTTGTGAAGGGACGCAGCCACTGGAAATGCCCCGTCCACATTGTCTTGGCTCCGCCGTGAAATGCAGAGCGGGCACAACGACAGGGAGAAATGACTCATGTGCTTATTGTCCGTGGGAATATCTCCGGGAGGAAGCGCGAGTGAAGCTCTCCAGAACCTGGGTTCCGAGTGTGTAATGCAAAACTGGTGCTGGGTAATTGGAATTGTGGAAAATACCTTGTGGCGATGTTCAGCGCTTAAGAAAGCATTCGCTCGCTTTGAAATATGCCATGGTACGGAACTTTGGAAAAATTCTTCGTTGTACCAAAGCTTTAGAGGATGTCACGGGATTATTTTAGTATAAAGCCAGCAGCTAGAACCTTAATAAGAGAAGTGTTCAATCTGGCTTGCCCAAAATGGCACTGTAGCTAAGGCGGGATGTTTAGCAGTCTTTACCTCTGCTGAGAAAATGGAAAAACCTCTTTGTCGTGTTTCCCATTAAAAATCATCCAAACCTGAATAACTGTGTTTGAGAAGGAAAACTGTTAGCTTTCTTTTCTGTAAGCTTTCCTGCTTTTCCTTGGGAAGAAGAGTTTGGCCATGGTGGCGGCGGCCTGGCAGCCCTGCTGTGGGACGCTGTGGCCGAGGCGATGTCCTCGGTGCTTGTGCCACTTGTGCCGGTGTGCCAGCACACAAAGCAGGGCAGGCCTTGAGTAGCCTCTGCCACTCTCCACAGGGAGACTGGTGCCAGCACATGGGGCAACCGCAGGGATCCTGTTACATGTCACCAAGTGTCCTTGTTAGCAAGGTTAAAATCTTGATGTGTCCCTGTTTTCACAGGGAAATCCTTGGAAGGCCAGGGCTTTGAAAAAGGTGCATCTCTAACTTCTATTTTCTATTGCTCTGTTGAGTGAAATGTCTTTCAGAATGGAGATGTCCTGGGCAGGATTTTGGGGGTGGTGGGCTGCAAGTTCTGCTGTGGGACAGCTGGCCCTGCTCAAACCTCTGGAGGTGTCAGAGGAGAGCTTTTCCTGGTGTCTGTCACAGCCGTCCCATTGAGCTCGGCCGTGGACCCAGGTCCGCTGCTATTTATGCTGATTTCTGTCAATGCTGGATGTAGCCTTTATAAACACTTCTACTGCCAAATTAAGCTTTTCCCCTTCCAAAGTCACCTTAGATGACTTTCTTCTTCTTTACCCCTCGCCTGGAAGAGTTTGCCATCCAAGAGAGGCAGAGCGGAGGGAGTGGGAGAGGTTCTGCCGTGGCAGTCCCCGTGCTCTCCCTTGTGCCATTGCTCTGTGTGTGGTGACACAGAGAAGCCTCGCCTGCTTGGAGAAGAGTTCCTCTGCTTTGAAAGCAGCTTGTATGTGGAACTGAAACTGCTTTGCTCAGGCTGTACCAGAGTGTTTGTTGTTACTGATGCTGCGTTATGGTTTGCGCTCCTTCTTGGAAACGCAGTCTGCTTCCCTCAGCTTCATCTTACTGGTGCTCGCAGACTAAACGGACAGCAAATTCCATTCCCTGACATTCGTAAAGCACTGAAAGGACAAAATGCTTGAAGCTTCAGATGATGGCATTTGTTTTGCCAAGGTAAATGGGGTTTTTTTGCTTAGAAAACAGGAGTGCTTCAGGCTGCCCGTGCAGCTGCGGCTCTTCCCCCAAACGTGCACCCAGGCGGCTCCCGCGTGTCTGGGGAGTGTTGGTCCCAGTTCCTGCTGGTGGCCTGGGGTGCAGATTGCTGGGCAGCCCTTTCCCAAACGCTGCCTCCTTGCTGCTGGCGTGACATGGAGCGGCCTGAGCAGGGCGAGGCAGACAAGCCTCAGGTTGGCCGCTTCCCTCAGCTGGATGTGCCAGGGAACCTAACAAAAGGGTTGGGACCTGCAGAGAACCTTTTCCTGTGTCCTTAATCACCCCCAGAGACATTGACCCAAGACTCAAATCTCTGTCTCACCGCTTTTTTGCTTGCGACCCACTTCCAAAGTAGTGGACAAAACTGGGAATAATTCAGAAGTCCTCATGAGAGGGCCCATGTTCTGCATGGTGGGAAGGAGATGGATGAGTGGGAGGAAATCCCTCTGAAATGCTGTTTTTTACTGGAGGGCCGCAAGGTCCCCATTGCAAGAGGGCTGATTTGGTGTGTGGATAAACCACTTCTGGCTTAAAAATAAAATGCAGAGTTTTTCCTTCCTCCCTTGAATGTGAACCAGCGTAGGAGGCATGGAACTGGCACATGAGCCTGTGTGCCCAGCTGACTAGGCAGACATGGCATGTCCAGTGCTGACCAGCCTCGTGCCAGGAATCCTGTGGAAATGAGCCAGCCGTCTTTGTTGATGTTGCTAAAATAGAGTTTCACTTAGCAGCACCAAGGCGAAGCTGAAGGGGAGGGCAGAGCAAGGGGCGAGCCAAAGGCAGTGAGACAAAGCAATGCCCCTTGTGCTGGTGGATATTTCCTTTTGTTACTGGAAGCACGGAGGTGTGGAGGTGAGTCAGAGGCATGCTCTGGCTTCAGTGAGATGGTTCTAGGTGGGACAACAGAGATGCTCTCCTAGGATGAGCTTCGGAAGCTGTGGAGGAATGCACCTGACCCCTGCGGGATGGGGAGCTGCTGGCAGTGTCCCTCTCCAGCAGGCTCGGAAACACTGCTCCTTTAAACCCGAGAGACCATGGCATTTTTGAAATGCAGACGTTTTGGCTGCTTCGGGTGTTCAGGAGCAGAATCAGGAGTTGCCTTTCCTCATGTATCTACTGCTCTTTTCCCGCAGGTGACGATGCCCTGAGCTATTCTGTGGGAAGCAGTGACAAGCGGGGCGGGCGGCAGCTGCTGCAGGCGCGTGAGCAGAACGTGACCGACGTCCCGGAGGATGGGGGGCAGCTCTACGTCAGGAACTGCACTGAGCCAGGTAGGAGTGAAAGCTGGCTCCAGCTCCTCGGTCCTGCAGCTGGCTTCCTCACGTCCATACTGCCAAGACTTAGTTATATTTAAGTCTATAAACACTGCTTTTCGCAGCAGAGCTTGGGTATCATTCCCTCAACTTTTGGGGAGAGGAGGGGAAGGGTTTTTCTATGTTCTTCAGGACTAATGTAGGTTACGTGCCCCAGGAGAAATTCTAACAAATACAGTTCTTGCTGCTCTTCTCTGCCTGTAATTTTTCCTCTGCTGTAATCCTTAATAACATTTCTGGACAGATGGATGATTATGGTCTTTTTTAGATAGCAAAAACTGGTACAAAAATTCCTCTTACTCAATTTTCGCTTGCCTGCATAACTGGCACAGTGCAGACCCAGTCTTGCAGCCTCACATCAGCACTGGCAGTAATACTTTCCCCCACTGTGCTCCGTACCTCAGCACCTGCTGTCTCACCACTGCAGCTGTTCCCGCTGCCCTCACCAAATGGAGTGGCCTGTAGGAAGCACGGGGGATTTTATTTGCGGTCAGTGGGTTTTTTCCCCTCCTTTTTTCAGAAAGTAAAACAATAACTACCGAGTAGGTTGTGTTTTCTCAGGAGAGAGAAAGCAGAAATACCTTGATACATGAAATTACTGTTTCCTTTTGAAATTGTCACGGAGTGACATTCTGTAGTAGAAACTGATGCAAAGTTCTCTAGAAAAGAAGTGAAAGTAGCAGAGTTAAGGTCCCGTGTGTCGTTTTGTCGATTTTGTTTGGGTTTATCGTAGTGTAAATGTAAATAAAGTCGGGTTAAGTACTGTTAAGCGTGTTGGTGTTGGGCCGGGTGGCAGTCAGAAGGGTTTGGGAGTGGCACACAACTGCATTGTCTGTGAAAGGCACCAGCTGAGCTCGGTGGGCTGTGGGTGACCTGCGGAAGGCAGCAGTTCTGCTGCTCAGCAAACAGGTGAGTGCGGGAGCTGGCAGAGGGCGGTGGGCACGTCAGCGTTCTGCGGCTGGCCCTGGTGCTGCGTGTGATTGTGCAGCACGAGGGAGCCAAGCGGTGTTAGCCGCGCTTCCGCCTTTAAAAGTGGGCATAGGAGCAGGGTGGCTCCAGTCCTTGTACGGCTGTGGTTGTCAGGGAAAGCCGAGGGAAGGCTCAGTCCCACAGCCCCCAGGGCAGCACGGCCCTTGCCCCGGCTGTGCTGGTGCTGGATCAGGCCCCAAATGGTGCCGCAGCAGTTGGGAAGTACGGGGTTTCACCAATCACCTCTGCCTTTGCCCACTCCGGGCTGCTCGGGGAAACTGGGGCGATTTGTGATGCTGCTGAGCATAAAGCACGAGTGGTGCATTACCAAGCCCTGGGGGCCTGTTGTGACCTGGGAATCAGCAGAGCTCAGACCTCCCCAGCATCCCCACCAGGACCACGTGTGTTGGCCTTCAGGTGCTCCTCCTGCCCTCGGGGTGGGGAGGGGAATGCTGCCTGAAGAGGGTTTTCCTCTTGCTCACTTCCCAAAGGAACCTGTACGAACACCTTGCGGCTGGGCAGAAGTGGGTCGAGTCAGAAAGCAGGGTTAGCCCGAGTGCTGCGGGAGGGAAGCGGGGTGCCTCCTGCTGCAATGCCTGGTGGTTTGTTTGCAGTGCTCGGCTGCTGGGCTGGGCTGGCAATGAACGCCCCTCAACCTGCTGAAGGGAAGGGCTCTCTGTTCCTTAGCTGCTCGGGTGATTGCAGGCTCCTTTGAGTGCCTGGCATGACTTTTGCCTGCTGCTGCTTTCATTTCCTAGTGTTTTATCCAGTGGCCTATCTGGTATCATTTCATCATCAGAACTGCTCCAGATAGTGGGGGTTTTGCTCACTTTGCCTTTGCAACAGAAACTGTAGAAATATTAAAGGGGTGAAATGGACTGAACCCAGCCTAAAGATCATTTTAGGATTTGTTGTTGTTGTTTTGACCTTTTTCTGAGCAATACTCGTCGTGGCTCTGGCCTGGCCCTGTGGCTGGTTGTGGTTGTGTTGAGTGCCCATGGAAGCAGAACCACAGAGCAGCCTGCTGTCTTTCCTAAGGAGCCTCTCATCTCCTGTTGCCTGTCCCCTGAGCGTCCAGCCCTGCAGTCACAGCTGCTCGTCCCCTCCCTCTTGGATCCTGGTGGCTTCTCATGGCACTGGCTGCTGTCAGAGAGCAGATGCTCTTCTGGCCTCTCCTGCCGTCCCCTTGCCCTTGTGGTGTCCACATGGAGGTGTGTGGAACTAGAGATGGACAAAAAAATTGGACAGAGTTTATTCACAGAAGCAGTGGTACTGTTTAAATGGAACACTTGTGATTCTGGGCTATGTTTGACAGTTTTAGCTCATGCGAAAGACTATGAGGGAACAGTGAGAATTACTTGTGTCTGTTCAGGCAAAGTATCATTTACTCACCCAGTCCTGTTCAGAAATGTGATTCACCCGCTGGAAGCCAAGCAAAAGGATTGTGCTGGTTTAATGTTGAGCTTTGGGTCAGGTCCCTGTGCTACCAGATTCACAACTAAGATTGCACTGGAGCAACTCCGAAGCTTGCTCTTAGTTCAGACGAGGTTTGTTGTCTGTCAGAGGGTGACAGGCTCTGGGGCCGTGTCAGGATGGGATGTCGCGTGTGTCTGGAAGCTCAGGTTGGAGGCGGCGTGGCTGAGGTCCCGGTGCCAGCCCTCATTAGCTCCTCACCAGACTGACATATGCTTCCTCTGACGAGCTGTCATCACCTCCCTCCCCCGCATTATCGCTTCCACTCCCGCCCTAGGAAGGCTCAAAATAAAGTAACAGCCCTGCTTAAGTGTGCTGTTTTAAAGTCATTATCAGTAATAGCAGGAAATACTTGATTGCTGCAGGAACAAAAAGATCTCGGTGTATTCATTTAGACTCTGGGGCAGGAAAGTGTTTAAATTAAGCAGCCAAAGAAGTTTTTTTGTGCAATTATTTTTTACATTTCCTCATCTTATTTCAAAAGCAGCTTTCTCTTTTATCAATATTTTTCCAGTGAGTCATAGCTCATGGTGGTGTAATTTGTGGTGCTTGGCTGTGGAGCAGGTAGCCCTTCCAGGCTGCTCGCTCGTAGCCGTGTCTTCGGAGCCCTTTTGGCACTGAACCACAAACCTGAGCCTGCAAACCCAAACCCCCTCGGGCGAAGCTGAGCTTTTCTGATCTCTTTCCTCTGTGCTGTGGCTCATGCACGTGCTGGGCTTTATGTGGTCTGAGTTCTCCTGGGCTGTCATGCCCAGATGAGGTTCAGAGAGCACACACCAGGCTCTGTACTGCAGACTGTGGGAAGGCCTTCGCAAGCAGACGCAGCATGCTCTGTGAAGAGTGATTTTTTTTTTTTGGTTTGTTTTCCTTTCCTTTCTTTTTTTTTCTTTTAGTCCTCAAACCTCAATCCGATTAAAAAACAAGAAGTTGCCTTCCCTCAAGCAAAATTAATTTTGTCCTAGCAAAATGAAAAGTAAAAATTTGTTTCTGCCTTGCAAGTTTCCAAACCTTGCTCTCACTTGGGGGAACGTTAGAAGAATAAATTGCTGTAAGTTTAGTAACAAAATGTCCTCAAGGAATAGCAGAAAAGATGTTCTTCTCTCACTGAGCTACAAGTTTGGTGAATTTGTCAGAAATCTTCTCGAACTTCTGCTCCCACACTCTGCTTCTGTTTGTCAGCTTCAGACCCAAAGCATCAGAAGCCCACAGTGTTTGGGTTAAAACCTCGGAAATGAAAACAAAAATGTGCTTATCTCTTCTGGGTTCGTGTGCTGGCGGGGGGCTGGGCTATCTCTTGCTGCAACCAGGAAGGGGAGATGTTCTCCCGGTGGGGACCGGGCGCTGCGGTTCGGAGCCGACGCGTGGCCCCGGGAGCTGAGGCTCGGGGAGCCCGGCGCTGGCCGAGCCCCGGGGCTGGTGCCCGAGCTGCATCCAGACGCTGGGCTTGGCCGGGCTGTGTCCCAGCAGCTGCACCCCCGGCTGAGGGGAGCGCGCAGGGCAGCCGGGGGGCTTGGAGCTCTCCTCGCAGAGCCCGGGGGCTCCTGTGTTGGAAACAACTGCGGATATTCTCCTTTCCCGTGCTGCGCTCGGGGTTTGCTCTCTGAACTGGGTTTCCTTGTGGGACTGCTGGGCTGTAGGATCTCTTAGCAGCAAGAGGTGCTCACAAGTATTTTCTTCAGGATTTTTCAGCTGTCCAAGGGGGCAGCAGCCCAAGCGTGGCTGAGTTGTGTTGCCATGCAGGGGAGCAGGTACCTGAGCACCGTGGCTCTGAGGCAGGACCTGCTGTGTTTTACAGCGGGGCTGTTCCCAGACAGTGTGCCAAAGGGGAAGCTCAGAACAGCTGCTTCTGGCAGGATACTTGAAAACTCTGAAGTGATGACCAAAGCCATGCGGTTCCCTGTAAAACAGGACCCTCTGGGCACACACAGGAAGCCAGTGGTGTTCTTTTTGCTGAAATTTTGCCAGCATTCCCATGTGATTGAGTGCGCAGCTCCAAGAGCCAGAGCTTCAGGGAGAAAAATAATACAAGCTCGTGTGTTTAAAGTCAAGAGGTGGCAGCGCTATTACTGTGGTGCTATTACCCAGCTCATTCCCAGTGTTCTGTTGCATCCATGAAACGAAAGCAGGAGGAAATAAACCCAGGTTCCAAAGCCAGCGTTGTCCCTATGGCGTGCAGGCACGGGAGAGGTGGTGAGCTCTGGAGTGTCCTCCTCGGAAAGCCGCTGCTGGTTTTCCCAGAACACGCAATGCACGTGTCTCAAACAGCTGTAATTAAACTGCTTCTTTTTCTGACCGAACAGAAGCTTGGCTCGGCCCTCAGCGCCGCAGCACAGCCGAGATGCGCACCCCTAGGATGGGGAGATCTCGCAGACGGGGACTCGTTTGCCTGGTTGGTGATAGTTGTGATGAGCCTGTTCCCATTTTAATTGTTGTTTCTGGTGGAAAACGCCGCGTTGTCACGGGCTGGCTGTGCAGTGAGGGCTCGCAGAGCGCTGGGGGAGCACTCGTGTGTCGTGCTGTGTGGGGACTGAGGAACACCAAAGGTTAATTGACTGTTGCTATCCAAGGATCGTGTTAATAGTCTTGAGAAATGGTGGCAAGGGGCCAGGAAGAAAGGAGTAATCCTTGTAGGGAACAAGGAACAGAGCCTGTGCACCTGCTGCTGTCAGAGGCACAGGAGGAGGATGTTTGGGAGTCTGTCAGAAGTGCAGCTCCATCTGCATGGTAGCTCTCCAGTGTTGGAGTGGGGAAACCCTGTGTCCTTTTTAATATTTTTTTTCCCCCCCTTCTGGAATAACTTTTAAATGCCCAGAAATTTTCTCAGGTTTTGAATTTATTTTGGCTTTTTTTCCTCTGTTACTTTTTTGTTTGCTCTTTGTATGTAGAGCGATGAGACTTGCTTCCTTGACCTTTTAGTGAGCTTGGGTTACTCCTTCGGTTATTGTGTGTTGCAGAAAAGGCAGCAGAGAGGTTTAAACTACTGAAAAGGGACCCTTGCTTCCAAATCTTTAAATGCCTCTGCATTTAAAAGGTGTTAAGAAACAGAGCATGACTTCAGATGTGAATAAATATCACATTGTACCTCTCTGAACTGGGTTTTACTTCTCTGACACTTGAGGATGCCAGGCTGCTGCTGTGCATCACTCTGGTAATCCGAGAAGTCTTCCGTGAAGCCTGTGACCTGAATTTCTAAGGAGGCAGTGAAAAAAAATTGTCAAGTCAGGCTTGCTCCTTTCTCTTGGAAGAAAATGCGCTCGGATTTTCACATGCTGAGCACAGAAAGCAGCGCCAGCGGAGGGTTTTGGGTTGGCAGCTGGGAAGAGCCCGTGTGGTCCCCTCGTTTGGTGACTCTGGCTGCCTCGGGACGCCGCTGAGGTGCAGATGGCTGCTCGCAGCTGCGGGAACATCGCAGTGTGCACCAGATGTCCATGCTCGAGACTGGCTGGGTACCAGAGTAGTTTATTTTTTTTGCACACCTGAATTGCTTGCCTGCCACGGTAGATGCAGATTGTCCACCTAGCATTTAAAAATATATTGCTGCGCTTTTGTAAAATGTCCTCATTCTCCCCCGGAAAATCTATGCTGCTGTACGTTTTCGGTTGTTAAAAACTTTAGACTTGCAGTACCAAGAAGTTTGGGAATGAGGTAATTTGCCTTGGTGCCTGTTGACCCCAGGCCACGTAAAATGTGTGACTTGTTTTCGCTGGGGCAGGGTATGAGGTTCCTGATCCGATCATGTGAGCGATGGTATCTTTTCTAAGCTATTTTAATGTTTCTCTTCACATGTGATGCCAGAAGGTCAGAGGGAGTGAGCTCGATAATGAAGGAAATCAGAGCAAATGGTTATCAGCACATGCTTTAACTTTTGGTGTCTAGTATTTCACAGATGGAACATGAATGTGTAAACAGGGCCCTTGAGCACTAAGTTAAGTTTCAGGGCTGAAAGCTGATGTAACTCCAAGATCCAGGACAAGCCTTTCTTAGAGTTCTGTTTTAAATTTGATGCTTTTGAGCTATTACTGCAGAGGGAGGAAAAGAACATCTGGCCCCATGTTGCAAACTGGATTTTTGTTGCTTATTTTTCAGTTCTTGCCAGTAGTTAGTAGTTAAAAATCAAAGGTCCAGATTTTCCACAAGTGTAAATTATTACTGGCTTCACTGGCTTCATTGCGTTTACACTAGGTTTAAACGACCAAGAATCAAATACAGCATCCCAAGTCAGGATTTAATACAGTCGGGGTGGAGTCTTTATCATCTGTCATCTGCATTTTAAGCAGTGCTTAATTGTATAGTTTTTATATACAAACACGTGCGTAAATTCACTTATGCAGCACAGAATAATGGTTTTATATATTAACGCTGAAGCGATTGGATTTAGTGTGCAGCAGTGGGTAAAATGAAAGTATTTAATTTAAATGCCCTTTTTTCATGGACTGCATAAAAAAAAAATTCCCAGATCAGACATTGATTGCCCACACGTGCACATCCTTTGTCATTTCCCTGCTGCTCCTGTTAGGAAATGGAGAGGTGAGGGATCTTTCCCTCCCAAAGATCCCAAGATGCCTGGTGCTGGCGGCGAGGTGGAGAGCTCCCGCTTTGGCCCAGGCTCTTCAGGGGCACTCCTGCTGGGATTGAAGCCCTCTGTGCTGGGTGTGATGGGAACGCTGTGTGTGCCAGGCCCCCACCTTGGGGTGTGTGCTGAGCCAGCGTCACAGCACAGAGCTGTCTGTGACGGCAGGGCACGCTCCGGGCAGGCGTGGGGAATAACAGAACAGGGCGCCAGCTGCTTGGAGCATTCGGAGCAGGCAGACACCCCACGGTCACCGGCACGGAGAGCTGCTCGGCACTCCGTGTGTGCTCATCCAGACATACTGGGATGGGAGGTTTCCAGATTTGGTTCTATTCCCATCCTGAGTTTCGGGATTTTAGGGTATGGTCAGATACCCTAAAATTTCAGGACAGGGTTAAATATCTTTTAAAAGGCTTACGGTGGTACTTTGGACAAAAAAAAAAAAGTACTGATTGTGGGGCACCTGTTGCCCCAGTGCTTCATGAGCTGTCTGGCAGCTTCACTCTCAGGGGGAACTGCTGCTCCCCAGCTCGTCGTGTGCCTGTGCCAGTGGCCAGAAGTAGTGTCCAGGCACTGCTACAGCTTTCTGTCCTCACCAGCGGTCTTGGCAGCATCTCCCATCTGTAGGCACGGGCTTGGATGAGGATCTGCCAGGAGCTCTCGAGGTTGTTTGCCCAGTCATGGTTGTGCCTCTTTGCTGGAGGGGGAAATACTTTGGAATAAACCTTTTCCTTGGTGTTATTTGTGCGTGCATAGGAAAAAGAGAGGTGGGATAGAAACCAGTGAGCAGGGCTGGCCAGAGTGTTTGTAACCACGGACAGTCCTGAGGCTGTGGCCCGCTGGACACAGGAGCAGCGTCAGCCCAGGCAGCTGGGGGTGGATGAGCAGGTGCTGACGGCCCGAATGGCCACTTCTAATTCGTTAAAAGTCTCAGAAGAGACCGACTGGAGAAGTGGCTCCTGCCCCGATGAGCGCGAGCCCCCAGTGACCCAAGGCTGCAGCGCTCTGTCCGTCTGCAGCTGGGCAGGCTGTCCGCGCCCTGCCAGAGCAGCACGGCCTGGGCAGTGCCCCTGCTTCCCCACCCCTGCAGCTCCAGCCCCGCAGAGCTCTGAGGAATTGTGAGCCACAGGTGCTGTCTTCCCGTCTCTTAACTGGCAGGAGAAGAGGAGGAAAGGCGAAAGTGGTAATTATTTCGTGTTAAAACAGAGATAATTACCGCTATAGGATTTCGCTAGAAAACAAAGCGGCGATTAATTATTCATTGTCACAACTCCAGCACGGCTCAGCAGAGTCGGGGTTCGCGTGTCCTGGGGGCTGGTGCACGGGGAGCCCTGTGCCTTGTCACCCTGCACGGGTGGCTTCCTCGGGAGGAGGCTGCCGCGGGGTCTCTTGGAGCTGCTGCCCACAGGAACTAAACCTGTTGCTCCATCCAACCTGGCTGCAAGCCGAGTGCCTGCTGGGATCCCTGCCTGTGCCCGTGGTAGACGTGGCCGTATCGGTGTGCAGCAGCCAGGTGAGCATGTCTGGAGAAGGGCCCTGGCAGTGGGAGAGGCAGCTGCTCAGGCCGGGGGTGTGTCTGACGCTGCCTTCTGGCTCCATCCACATCCAGTGCCGTGTTCACCAGGAGAAGTGCAAGCAAAGTCTGAGGTGTGTGTGCCACTGGGCTTGGGGCCAGTGGACTGAGTGACACTTCCCTGGTGTACTCTCACATCTCCCAGGTAACAAGTCAGTAGCTGGTTTCTCCGTATAAAATAGCTCCTTGTGTTCCATTTTCCCTGGGAATTCGAGTGTTTCCTGTGCCCTGTGCGCGCCTTTGTGCTCTGCAGTAGGAGCTGCTGAGCTCTGCCTCTTGAGAGGACGCCAGTGTGCTGGGGAAAAGGGAAGGAGGAGGCAGGGATTTGCTGTGAGGGAACGTCAGAGCCACTCTTGAGGCAAGCAGGGTCTCGAGGATGTCCTCCAGGGCAATCGGCTGCTGCAAGGACCCTTGGTGAGGCTGGATGCTGCGTGCAGGGATGCAGCAGCTTTCCTGTAGCCATAGCAACCACTGGGGATGTGGTGGTGACTGCTGGCATCCCTGGGCTGATGGGCCTACGAGAGAGATGTGGCTTCAAGGCCACAGCGAGCTGGCTCACAGCCACTCAGGTGAGCCGGGCAGGCGTGGTGAGACTGTCCAGCTGTGCTGCCCGATCCTTCCTGGACACCGCGTCGTGCCTCCAACCCGGGCACCCAGCGTGGGCAGGAGCTGGCTGTGCCCCAGCCGTGCCAGGCTCTGCAGAGGCCCTGGCCATCCCCAGCGCTGAGGGGTGGGCAAGGGACTGGTCAGGAGAGCGCGGAGAGCGGTGGACAGGGGAGTGCAGATTAATTCCGTCCCACGAGCTGTGTCTTGGAGCGAGATTGTTGGATCCCTAGGGAGCGAGGCTCCTGTGGGTAGTGCTGAACCTCGCCCTCTCCCCCATCCCCACTTGCTGGGATTGCAGATTGAATCAGGATGCAGGAGCTGACAAATACTTGGACTGGGCGATGGAAAGTTCCACTGAGCCACCGCCGCTGGTGCGCTTGGGGGAAGCTGGCAGCGGAGGAATCGAGCTGTTCGTGCAGCCTCCGTGCTTGAATTAATTTTATGTTCTGCTTGCATTCGGGTTCGTCCTTTTGACATGTCTTTCCAAACTCCCTTTTTCTTAAAAAAGTCATAAATTCTGAGTGAAGCTTTTGTTGAAAGCCAGCATGTCTTCTGCCCTACCTCCACTGCCTGTGTGCTGAATGGTTTGGGTTGAATCGCTGTCTCCTGGGAAGGGCTTGCAGGGATATTCAACCCGCCTTCAGTGCAGAATTAATAAATAGGTGAGCACGCAGGGAGCTGAGAGGACCCAGCAGCCCACAGCTGAGTTATGTGATATGTCATGACCCGTGACCTGCGTGGCCAAGTTTCCTTGGAGCTCTTGGTTGGTGTTTGGTGAGTGCTGGAGGAGACCTCGGTGTGCAGGCACATGTGCATCCATGTTCCGAGCACGCGTGCAAGCCTCGTTTCCTCTGCAGAGCATGTGGAACTGCTCTGCCCGGCCAGGGACAGCAGAGCTGAAGACAGGATTGATGTTTCCCTGGCAAATTTTTCCATGTAGGAAATTCCCTGCTGCTTCGAGCCTGTAAATCAGGATCGGATGGCCTTTTAAGGGTGCGTGCTATCAATTGCTTTCCCATCCCATTTTGATTTTGCAGATCCCTGCCATATTCCCAGTGGAGGTGCAGACCTGTCTGCAGCCAGTGGAACCAGAGAAAGGCCTGTTGCTTTCACTGCTTTTCCCAGCCCCATGGATGGCGGTCCCACAGAGCTTCCCTGGGTGCCGCTGCTCCTGGGGGAGCCCTGCAGGTGAAGCTGGGGTGTCGCTCTGGGGGACAGGGCTGGCACTGTCCCCTTCTCCCACCGATGGGGTGCTGCCAGTCCAGGCGGAGCTCGGGCAAGCAGAGGGCTGGTGGGGTTTAAAGCAGAGCCTGTTGCCTCATTTCAGAGGGAGATTTGCAAGCAGACCGGGCTTCATTTACTGCCTTATTTTTGTACTCCCACAGAACTGGTAGAAGAAGCACATACTTTGTAGTTTATCTGTAAAACTCTAGGAACTGAGTGAACTGTTAAAGTGATGCTGCTGTGAGTGATTGGTGTATGGAAAAGTGAAACTGACTGGAGGTTTGAGCTTGGTGCTGGGAAGGTGACAGGCTGTGTGCCGCGCCAGCTTTGTGCCCTGTGTCCGTGGCTCTGTAGGTGCTGGAAATTGCAGAGAAGGGAGGTTCTCCGGTGTGCAGAAATTCCCCTCTTGGGCAGGACGGGCTGTGGGAGGCTCAGGAATGGTTTGGGGTGGCGTTGCCCATCTGACAAGCTGCATGGCACAGCAGCAAGAGCTGGGGCGCTCAGGGCTGTAAGATCGAGGTCATCTGAGATCTGGGGTAAACAGAAGCTACCCGGGAGGTTCTGCACGGAACCTCAGGTGTGGCCGTCAGGGCAAATCCATCCCTATTTCTTGACGTGCCTAACAGCAGGCGCGGTGGGACGGCCCTTGGGGTGCTGGCACAGGCAAACACACGCTCTGGCGTGGCCGTGCGCTCTTTCTGTGGGGCTGGAAATAGCTACAGCAAAGTCAGAATAAATACTTGCCCCTGTTGCCTGTACCGTTCTCCTCTTTTCTCTTTTAAACGTTTTGTTGCCCTTCTGTGTAATACTTGTGCTTCGTTCACTCGAAATTTAAATGGAACAGTTTCACCTGCTTTTTAATTTTTGGGCGAAAATACTCAAGACCCTCCTTTTCACGTTTCGGTGTGAAGGCATCAGTGTGATGGTGCCACATCGTCTTCCCAGCCTGCAGTGTCCCCTCGGGAGGCTGGGAGCAAGCTCCAGGATCCTGTGGCAGGCTGGAATGGCTGAGGAGAAAGCTGTGCTGTTCCAGCTCTCCTCAGGCAGTGTGTCCTGAGGTGGGAGATGGGGATAGCTCCACTGCAGTTCTTTGGACAGAAACACTTGGCTTCTAACCTTGGCTGCAGCGAACAAGTCTGGAGGAGCATTAAATCCTGAAGCAATTAAATATATTGGCAAAGTGGGAATTTTTTCCCCCCCTTTTGTGAGATACTTTGCCAGCTGTTGTTTATGGAAAAAAAGAAATCTTGGTCTTTTTTATGAGAACCGTTTTTAGGTTTCTTTGTGTTTGGGGCTGGTTTATACATTATGCATTAGCTCGGGAAGGCAAAACATTTATTTACCAGCCTGAATATTTAGAGGAAGAATAAGTGGGAGTCAGTGAAAAGTCTGTATGGATAGCTTAGCCAGAGATCCAGAAGAACTTTACTGGTGTTAAAAATGGCACAATTAAGCTGTAAGGGAACAGCCAGACAATAAATGGACTTCCCTCTGCCCACATGTGGGTGACCCGTCTGCCTGCAAGGCCTCGTGCTCGTCACCGGGCTCCGTGGCCAGTGCACAAGGACAACAGAAACCCCTCTCTCTGCTGGATCAGGAGCACTAACAGCAGTTGGTAACTCCTCTGTTGTTGGAGGTGCTGGCTTCGCGGAAGAGGGGCACCGAGAAAGAAGGGACACGTGGAATGGTTCCTGGCCGGGTTGACTCTGTTTGGGAGGAGCTGAGGAGGAGTGGGTTTTCTTTGTTTAGGTTTGCTGAACGGTATTTTTGAGAGAGTTCTTTTATAAGGCACCGTTCCGAGAAACACACGGTTCTTTATGCTGTCCTCTTTTCTTTTTGCTTGTGGATGAAAGAATGTTGATTAGAGCTCGGGGCAAGCAGCGTGCCATTGTTTGGGGCAAGGCACGCCATAGGAATCGTGCTGCTATGGAAGGAGGCTCAGAGCTAATTATGCTGCTCGCTAGCTGCACAAACTCGCCACCAAATGATAGTTTACCCGAGCTGGGCTGTCTTAGGAACAAATGGAGTAAGTGGGTTGGAGCTCTGAAGAAAATAAACAGTGTGGGGGAAAATACGTCCTTACAGTTCAGAACATCAGTTTTGAAACGAGGGGCGTCAGGCAGTGACTCCCCTGGGAGCAGGTCCTTGGCTGCCCCAGGACTTGGCTGGAAACTGGCACATGAATCCGAGTGAAATTCAGCTTAGCACCACGCAAACCAAGCTGTGAGACCTGTGAGCAGGGCTTCAACGTGATGGCATTAAGCAGAGACGTTGCAAGCCTCCCCGAACGTCATTACTGTGGGAATGAGGACTGACCTTTAGCAGTCACGGAGCAGCACCGCGTCCCGTTCCCTGGAAATGCTGCAGGAACATGCAGCGAGCAGCGATAAATAAGGGCTGGGAGAGACGGAGGCTGTGCAGCTCTCCGAGGCGAGGAAGGCTGCCCAAAATCTCCCTCTTGTGCTTGGTGGTGCTTGGCCATCTCGTTGCTTTCCCAGGCAGGCTGGGTGAGGTTCTGTGTCTGGGGCTTTACTTGTCCTCTGCTTGCACTGAACAATGAGAAGTTACCTGCAGAGCTGCGCTGGGCCTGGCAGAGAACACGGGAGAAAGCAATGCCAAACCTCCTTGGGCTTTGTGTCCGAGGAGAATACCAAGGGCGTTGTTCGGTTCTTTGAGGGGGACTTGAGTAAATCGTGCCTGGTTGGCAGGAAGGACGTGGTCCAAAGCAGCCAGCCCCAAATCCAGAAGGGTTAGTTTGCCCCACAGCATGTCCTGAAATAGTAATGTTTGGATAATGTTTTGGGGGTAACTAAGCTGGAACATGTGTGTAACTGTTAAAATTGTGAATGCCAAAAAAGGGAATCCATGCTCAGCTCAAGAATATGGACTCATTGTTTAATTAAGAAAAAAATGTTACAATTTTAATTTGGTTTTGTTGCATTATGCTATAGGCTTTTTGGCAGGGATTCCATGGGAGATGAGGAAACAGCAGCTTGATGCTTCCCTCAAGCCTTTTTGAGAATATTCTCTGTTTTGCCAAAATGTACGTGATGCATCCTTAAAAAATCCATCTTGGGTTCCTCGGCCTCCTGCTAGGAACTGCTCTGGAGGGTAAATGTGGGACAGAGCAGATCTTGGACGCCCCTGCTCCCCAGCTGGGGGTTTGCCTCTCAAAACCGGGGCGAGGAGCTGCAGTTAAGCCCAGTAAGGAAGGATCTGGCCCCTCTGCTCAGCTGGACCTGGCGTTCTGGGCGGCAGGAGAAGTTCTGGTCGTCAGCGCTCCACTGGGCATAATTTGTGTGATCTGCAGTAAAGTTGTAGTTAGGTGGGGAGGTCCTCAGTGCTGGGGCTGAGCTGCACACTCCCAGCGTCTGCTTACCCCCACACGTGGGCACCAGACTCGGGCAGAGCCCCTGCAGGTCTCCAGGCACACAGAATCGGTTTGTAGCTTTTACCTAAGGGCGTGGCAGAAGTGCCCTGGCCGGAGAGGATGGTTAGAACTGCAGAACCCTTTAACGGGGGGAGTTCCTCAATTTCTTTGGGGAAATAAAGCCTTAAGGGCTGTCCCTTCGCTTGCATTTTAAATTAACCCAAAGTTTAATTTGTTGCAGTTGTTTTAGTCCATCAGCTGGGCGAGGGTGACCTGGGGCAGATACGTCAGAAAACTTAAGCTTTTCCCCTTAGAAAAAACCACAAAGCCTTACTGCTGCATTTACGCAGGAATTACAAGGTTGGTGAAGAGGAGTGGGGGGGAAAGGAGATTTTTAAAGCCAGTAGATTTGTTCTTTCTAGCTGTTTTCGGGTTTGGGAAACTCTTCCCTGCAACCATGAGGACTCAAGAAGGCTTTTTGACTGTTCAGTTGGTTTCTTCTGGTTTTGTTTTTTTAAACTTGTGATGAAAATGGGTTTGACCCTGTGGCTGCGTGCGGTGGCACTGAGTGCAGGCTGCCAGGCAGGCCTGCAGGGCAGCTGGCACACGGCCCTGCTGCTGCTGCTGCTTGGGACGGGAGCTGGGAACGAGGAGGAGGATGAGCCTCGTCACTGGGCTGAAGGGAGCCAGGACTGGGTGTCCCCTGTTAGAAGCAGTGCCTGGTCTAGGGGCTGCCTCTCAGGGGTTCTGTTTGGTGGGGACGTCTCTTGGGAACCGATGGCCTCTGCCCTGCGGAGCCGCACTCGCAGCCTGGCTGCTGCTCCTGCGTGGCAGGATGGGGAGCACAGGGGGCTGGGGAGCACCTGCGGGGCTTTGGCTGTTTCCTCCCATTTCTCCCCGGTTTTGGTGTTGGGGGCAGTGGTGTTGGGGGCAGGGGATGCTGCGCGCCGGTGCCGAGAGCCACAGGCTTATGGCAGTGGTAGAAGTGGTTCCCATGGAAACCTTTCAGCAGCATGACATCACCAGCACTGTCACATTTAAGCTTTTCAGGGCTTTTTGGATTTCAGGGATTACATAACTTTGGAGGGGTTAGGCTGGGGCTTGGATCTAATCAGTATTCAGGGTCTTACTCGAATTAGATTTTTAGGAAAGCCAAACGCCCCAGTCCAAAAGCGGCCGGCAGCGGCAGAGGTGGCAGTGGTTGTCTGGTCAGCTTGGACAGGCTCTGCAAGCCCTGGAGCCCTTATGGGAAGGCAGAGCCCCCCTGGGCTGGGGCAACAGGAGCTGCCGGGCTGGGCTGGGCTGGGCTGGGCTGGGCTGGGCTGGCCTGGGGTGACAGCAGCACATAAACAGCCCCCTGGTAAGCCATGCCGGGAATTCGTCCTCCTGCCTCTAGGTGCTCTGCACAGTTTTGTGCACAGCTTCTGATTTAAGTCTTCTGGCAGAGAGAAAGGTTTCAATAAGAAGAAAAAAGCAGGAAGTTTTAAGTAGTCCCTCTCCCCTCCAGTCAGCATCTGTGCCAGCATCCCTGAAACAGGTACCCAGCTACAGTTGTTGTAGCAGAGGGTTCCTGTGTGATTGACTCTTTAATTGTTCCATTTGTCCTGCTGGGAGGTGCTGTGGAGGGAAGACAAGCGTTCAGTGTCTCCCAGCTGCCAGTTTACTCCTAAATCTGTTCTGCAAGTAAATAAAGTGGAGACATGAGTTTAAAAAGTATCAGCAATGATATTAGTGTTTCTCTTCTGGTTAATAAGTTATTCAAACCTAGTCTGTCCTTCTAATCCGAGCAGTGAGTCTGCAGAAACACCCACCTTTATAAATGACTGTGTAGCTGAGCCGAGGGGTTTTTTGCTTGCAGCAAAAGGAAAGCGTTCATCTCGTTTCTAGATTTCTGTAATCATTTCCTAGTAGTCGTTTGTGTTCATCGTTCTGCCCAATGACTTTTCGCATATGTGAACTTGAGGAAAATACTCTGGTTTTCTGTAAAATGTAACTCAGTGTTTTTGTGAGACATTCAAGACTGAAGTGCCTTGTGGGAAATTTTGAAATAATGTAATAACATCTAGCGAAGCAGTAAAGCCTGCAGATAGCACAGGGAAAGCCTTGAGAGATGATGGGTTTGTTTTTAACCGCAGTACAACTGCTCCAGACTTGGGGTTCCTGACTCAGCATTCCTGATGGTGATGATTTACAGCAATGAAGGGCGAGTTGGTTCTGGGATTCCCTGGAACAGAAAGATTGCCTGGTCTGGAAAGGAATGATTTATGTTGCTGAGGGGAGGTGCAGCGTGAAAAGGGGGGGAAAGACTGAAATCCAGAGTAAACGCTATAAAGACCCCTCCTGGTGTCTTTCTTCCAGCTGGGCATGTGAACTCTTCTGTGGGGGTCTCAGGGCCAGCTCTGCCTCTGAGGCACAGAAGCCAGTACCTGGCAGGGCTTAGAATCCCAGACTGGTTTGGGGTGGAAGGGACCTTAAAGCTCATCTCATTCCACCCCCTGCCATGGGCAGGGGCACCTCCCACTGTCCCAGGCTGCTCCAAGCCCCAGTGTCCAACCTGGCCTTGGGCACTGCCGAGGAGCCAGGGGCAGCCACAGCTTCTCTGGGCACCCTGTGCCAGGGCCTCTCCATCCTCACTGTAAAAACCTTCTTCCTAATATCTGATCTAAACTCACCCTCCTTCAGTTTAAACCCATCACCCCTTAGCCCTGCCTAAGGAATGAAGGGTTGTGTTGCAGCTTTGGGGAGTGTTACCTGATGGAAGGCAGCTTTTAAGCATTATTTATAGGATATTTTATTTTATTTATTTATTTATTTATTTTAGCAAAACACATTTGTGTACATCAAAAGATGTATCATCTGCAAGAGGAGTGTCATACCTAGAATGATTCATAGACCAGATGGCATTTTTCTGCCTCTGGAGAGTTAATCTCCTAATCTGTTTGTCTTTTACCTGTAATTGTGTATGAAAGACAACGGTTATTTTAAGGAAAAATTCTTAACCCCCTTCCTTTTTACTTGGCTAATATCATTAGAGTCCTCGTACAAAATTTTGTTCTGCTAAACAAGACATTCCTGTGACTGCCTCTGTCTGGGCAGGAGGCAAGAAGGCTGCAGCCTTTCTTTTCTACAAAAGATTACGGTTAGGGAAGATCAGGCTGCTTTTTTTAAAGGAGTCAGAAACGTCGCGGTTCAATAGTTGTAACCAAAAATAATTGCGTCCACCTTGTTGAACAGGAGGGTAGGTTTGTTCAGTAAGATGGGGTCACTTGTGACCCTTCCAAGCCACCCCTTTAGGAGCCACTTTACCCTGTCATCCAACTCTGACCTGGCTCCCCTTGTGCTTGTGTGGTCTGTCCACTTTCCTTTGCTGCCGTCAGAAACAGTTCTTAACTCCTGACAGGAACACGAGAAGGAGTAACTTGGGAAAGAGCCAGGTGGGGTTTATTGCAGCCTGGACATCCTCGGCAATATTGTCTGGCCTCTGCTGATTTCTCAGTCCTCACCATGGTGTCGGTGACGGATCAGAGAGGGGGCAGCCCCACTGTGGGACGTGCTCTGAGCCAGTGCTCCTGGCAGGCAGACACCGGCCATGGTTTCACGTGCACGCCGGGCATGCTGGTGGCCAAAAGGAGTGAGTGCCCACTCCGGTGTTGGCTCTTGGGCCAGCAGCACTGTCACCAAGCTTGGGTGCCTCTGGAGCGCGGTCCCACTCCCCTGGCTGGCTCTGGAGCACGGTCCCACTCCCCTGGGTGGCTCTGGAGCACGGTCCCACTCCCCTGGCTGGCTCTGGAGCGCGGTCCCACTCCCCTGGCCTCTTTCCACAGCACAGGGAGAGGGTCACTGTGAAGTGGAACTTGTTGGATGAAATGCACTCCGAGGTCTTAGGGACGTGTGAAGTAGGGAAAGGATGCACAGGGTGAGTCCGTGCCATTTCCCAGCTCTGTGGGAAGCGACCAAGGGAGCAAATCAATCCCTCAGGTAGGATCTGCACGGCCCTACTCTGTGGCCCTGAAGTTTTGCGCTCCTGCAGAAGCAGGCAGCTTGGAAACAACTGCTAGAGGAGTTCGTCCAGATTTGGGTCTTGGGATTGGTCTTTTTTTGTGTATTTGCTGGTGGTTTGTGTACAAAGGTTGGAAGGCAAGCATGTTGCTGTGAGTCGGGATGGAGGAGAACCGGGCTGTCAGGAGGATGAGCACCACAGCCCGAGCTCTGAGAGGGGATTCACAGCACAGCTCCTGCACAGAGGGAAGCCAGCTCCTGAGCTCTGGCACACGGTGTGTTTCCAGCAGAGATCAGAAAACATTTGTGCTCCAGCCCACAGCTCTACCGAGAGCTCGCTAGGGCTGCTCGCTGCAGCAGTGTCAGCACACAGAGGAAGTAATGCAGGCTGGAGCAGGTAAATGTAAAATACTGGGATAATCAGGGCACTGTGGAGGCTCAAAACAAGGAAACAACACCTTGGTCCTGTTTAGTGCAGTAAGTACGAAAAGTAAAGTGCTGTCTGTACATACCCAGGGGTTAGCACTAAACCGGTGCGCAGGGTTGGCACGAGAACAGGGGATGGAAATGGGCAATGAGTAAACATAGGCCGGAAACAAGAAATTTCTAGCCATGAGAATGGGTGGTGTGGAAGAGCCTCCTAGAAAAGGTTGTGAGAGAAAACCAGACCAGTCCCAGACTGGGACCAGTGAGGTCCCAGCTCAAATCCGGTGTCATGCAGAAAGGCTTTACAGGACTATGGGGAGGTGATGGTGGAGGTTCCAGACTGGAGCCCCGGTGGAGCAGCTCGCTCGGGTGGAGGAGTCCCTGCCTCGGAGGCTGAGGGGTCTCAAGGACCCTGTGGATGCTCTGCTGTGCTTCATTCCTGAGCTGAGTGTTGTTCCTGGGGCAGCAGGAGAGAGCGCTGGGAGCTCAGTACTCGGGCAGGAACACCTTCTTCTTCTGTTTCATGAACTGCCATGAGACAAAAAGATGAGCAGGGCTTCGAGTAACCCCATCCCTGTGCAGGCTGGTACCTTTGTGCGCTGCGAGCGCTTCATCTCCAAGGAAAAACATGCCTTTTGCTTGCAGTCCAGGGTCCCATGTGCTCGCCCACGTGTTGAGAAACAGCTTGCAAATCATTATCTGATTGGCATCCAGCCACTAAACTTCCAGTGACCTGCCTGCTGACACTATTTTGTGTGCTGCGTTCTCCTGACATATCTTCGTTGAGCACGTTGTATTGTTTTTGGAATAAATATGAGGGTAAACACTAAAAACTGCAAACAGCTGCCAGGGATGGAGGTGAAACATAAGCTTTGTGGCTGGTGTTGGAAATAGGATCTTTGGTCTGGCTGCCCTCTCTGGAAAGGGGCAGGCTTGTTCGAGCAGTGCCAAAACAAAGCGCACTTGACCTTTGCCATCCCTGGATGCCAGCTCAGAAGGCCTTGTACGCAGAATCTGGCTATTTTGGGATCTTGCCTCACAGAGAAAGTGCTGCAGGTGAGTGTCTTGGTATATTTGGGAGGTATAGAGAGTTTCTGCAGTGGGCTGGGCCAGAGGCTTGTTTCACTGTCCCAGCTCCAGCAGAACCAGTTGGTCTTCAGCAGTTGCATCCGAATTGTGGAGTCTTACAGACACTGACAGGACCTGTCTCCCATGAGTTAGTCTGATGTGCTTTTCAAATGAAGCTAAACTTTTTGGTTTAAATGAATCTAAACCTTTTGGTCTCTGCAGTCCAATGCCAACATAATGAGTGTTAGCCATCTCTAAAATCCTGGAGAGCTGGGGTGGCTTTTTGTGTCACACAGGGCACGTCAGGTGTAGGACTGGCAGCCAAAACCAATGAGCAGAGCGGGGATTTTGGAGCTTATCATTCCAGATCTGCCACCAGCCACCTGGGTGAGACTGGGAGAACCCTTTTGCATGACTTTTTTGCTCACTAAGAAGGTGCAGGTTGATCCTGCTGTCCGTGCTGGGCGCAGCGCAGCGTGGTTGGGTCTCAGCTGAAGCCTCCCTGACTCCTTCTTGAGCATGAGGATGTCAACCATGCCGTTTTTCTGTCCTCGTGGAGCATCATGGCCTGTTCTGGGTGGGGAAAGGTCTGAGGTGGAAAGTGCAGCAAGCAGGAGCGGCTGTCTCCTTGGGAATCGAGGGGATTAGCCAATCCCTGTCATGTCTGTGAGGTGACAGGAAGAGGCAGATTGCTGATGCTGGCTGTGCGCTCCCCGGCAGGTGAGGGGGGCCAGGCGTTACAGGCAGAACTGTAAACTGCGCAGCAGGCAGGAAAGGACCGGACAGAGGGGTGATTTGGGAGTGCTTTTCTATTCCTGGTGCTTCTCTGGCGTTGGTTTTTTTGGCTGTGAGTGATGGGACCCTGGCAAAGAGTCTGGGGATTCCCTCCATGGCCTGGCGCCAGGGAGATCGTGGAAGGTCAGCTCGGGTAATGCTCGTTAGGGAGCTTGAGGAGAGCGCTGGAACACGGCTTTAATGCAAATTTCAGTGTTAGGGAGTTTGGTTGGTTCTTTTTTCTGTTTCAAGCACACCTGTTGAGTGTTTAGAGATGTTTCAGCTCGCCGTTGTCCCTGAGACGGGAACAGCTAAACTTCCCAGATCCCTTGCAAGTGTTCCCACTTCCAGTTTAAATGAACTCATTATGTTTCAGCTTGGCAGCAACAGGAGGAACAACGGGGAAGAGGGAAAAATCTCTGAGTTAAAAGAGATTTCAAAAACACCTTAGGAAATGTTCCCAGCCAACCGCAAACCCTCCCTGGGGATCCTATCCACATATTAGAGCTCCAACTGCGTATATCAAGCAGTTCAAAAAGGAGAACTTGGCCTCCGTCGGGCTTGGCTGGAGAGCAGGCGGCGGTGGTGGAGTGCCAGAGAGCCTCATCCTGCGCAGGAAAAGCCACCCCGAGCGGGGCTGACCTGTCACGAGCCGGGAAGCCTTTCAGGAAACTCATCGGAAAATGCCTTGGGTGGGGGAGGTAATGCTTTCCCCAGGCATCGTGCGAGGGAGTGCTGCTCTACAGATTACTTCTTTCCCCGTGGCTGGTGCAGAAATAATTCTGCTTCGCTGATCGATGGAGCCTTGCCGCGGGAGGAGCACAAAGCGTGTTCTGCTCTCGTGGCTGTGGCACAGGGTCAGCGTGTGCTTTGGGAAGAGCGTTTGCTGTGAGGGATCAGTGGCTCTGTCCCAGCCTCCTGCAGGCACCGGCACGGTGGGAAGGCAGGGAAGAGTCGGGCGTGCCGAGGGAAGAGGGAGAACGTGCTTCCCTGCATGGCACGTGCCAGAGCGCTGCGGGGGCTAACTCTGTGCACCAGGGTGTTCCTGCTCTGGTTTGGCCAGCAGTGAGGCAGGGAGCTTCCTTCCATCCAGTCACCACGTACAAATGGAGATGACTTCGAATGGGTCGGGGGGGTGAGAGCCTGCTCTCAGTCTCGGCACTAAATTACGGCACTGACAGCAAGCTGAAGTGTACATCCCAGATTTCCATCACAGTAACCGGGCACTGGGGTGGGTCGGATCCTCCGTCCTTCAATGCCTGAGCTGTATTCCATGTCCAGGTCCCTCTCCAAGGGGTCCAGACCTCTGAAGCTGTGTTATTCCCACCTTGCACCGTTTCCCTGGAAACCAGCCCTGTGTATTCTGGGCTTCAGGTGTATTAAAGCAGTCAGCAGAAAAACTTTCCTTGGTTTTGGTTCGCAGTGGCTGAGCCAAATTATGATAGGGAAATTCTCAGCAGAGAGCTGAATAAAATCAGGGCTTTTGGAGGCAGGAGGGAGGCATTTAACAAAAATCATTTCGTTCTCCATAAAAACTGTGTGGTTTGAGTCCCATCACATCAGGCTTGAAGGGTTTTTACTGGGGTTTGGAAGGGCTGGGGTGGTTTTTGGTCTGATGCTGGGCCTGGTGGAAATGCGAGAAAGTTTTCCAGTCTGTGAGTGTGAAAGGCAGTCCCTCGGTCACGCACCGCCTTGGTATCTGGCGAGTCACTTCACCCCCCTGCACCTCCGTGCTGCTCGGTGAAGTGACAGTGCTGATCCCTGCACCTGAGAGCATTAGTCTCAGTAATCTTCGCAGTAGTTTTGGGAAATCTTGTGGAAAGGAGCCTTAGAAGTGGAACAAATTGGTATTTGTGATCCAAATACTTTGTCTCTTCTAGCCCAATTCCGAATTTGCAGCTGCCAGCAGCTGCTGCGTGCCCTCATGCGCAGCACAGCCACCCTTCGCTGTGGAGCTGGTTTGGTGAAGGAATGCAGGGTGCACTGATCCTGGCCAGCACCACGGCTGCAGGGGCTGTTCCCCTCCTGCTTTTGTGACCCCTGTCTCCTTGCTTGGCTCTGCGCCCAGGCAGTCGGCAGAGATGTGCTGGGTCACCCCGGTCACCGCTGTTACACGGCAGGTTTCTGTTCTGTTGCGTTAATTATTGGGGAATCATAAAATTGTTTGGGTTGGAGGAGAGCTCTGAAGGTTGCCTAGTCCCACCCTAATTATACGGTGTTCCTCTGGGACATGAACAGTGGGACCTGGAGGGGGCCTGGGGCTGAGAAGAGGGGGGACGAGGTACTCAGAGCTAGGGCAGGGAGATGTGCTTCCTCCAGCTGTGATGTCTGTTGGAAGGGGGTGTTTGGGTCCGTGACCCAGAAACATTTGTGTTTTCCAGCTCAGGAGCTTCTTCTCAGCTTCCTTCAGGAGAGGGTCAGAGCTGGCAGGCTCCTCTACCCGGGACTGCTTTCCTCTCCTGCTTGCTGCTGGGAACCAACAGTGCAGAGAAATAAAGCAGACGCTGTATCTGGCTGTGTTCATCATGTTCCACAGAACAGCCAGGAGGATTTTCCTGGGGGAAGAGCTGTGGCTTCCAGTTGCATTAATTAATATTCAACTGCTCTTTGGTGATATTTTGCTTGCTAAACCTTCCTTGGAAATGTGGCTATGGCTGTTCTGTCAGGGCCTGTAGCAGGGTTGTTCTGTCAGTCCCTAGTGTTGGCTGCCTGACGATATCTGTGTGGTATTTTGCTTTCTGAGCAGGCCATAAGAAGCACTTTTGCTGTGGCCGGTTATTGAGCATTGGTGCCAGATTTAGGGCTGCGTCCTCCTGCAGGACGGCGGTCATTCCTGTAATGGACCTCTTGTTCACCAGTGCCGTGGGTCCAGCAGAGCCCAGGGATGGCCAGCAGCAGTGCCGCAGCTGTCTCCAGGGTCTCTGGGGTTTTGCTGTCATTTAGGGCTGTGTTTGCTTCAGCCGCCTTCTTACAGTTTGTTGTTGCCCATGTTTGCACCCTGGTGAGGGTGATACTGCTCCTGGTATTCCTGGTTTGGAGGTGTTTGTGGTTATCTCCAAAAGCTGATACTGGAGGAGTCTAGAGAGAAGGTGTGAGGGCTTCCACGTGCACTGAGAAATGCAGCCTTGCGTCACTAGAGAAAGCAAGCTTTCCTGCAGATCTTGTCCCCAGCTGATTTCAGTGATTGTTTCTTCACCAGCGCCCTGTGTAAGTAGTTCTGCGCTCACCCCGGATTACAGCAGCACAGATCCATTCCACTCACGGGGGTTTCCGTGTTGTGCTTGCCGCACGGCGTGTCTCCTGGAAGGGCTGAGGCTGCTGGCAGCAGGAGATGCCAATTTTAGTTGAAGCCTGCCGCTGCAGACCCAGCTTGGGGTGTGTTTGGGATGACGAGTGTTCCTCACCATGTGAGCTTCCTGAAGGCAGCCCTGGGCGCAGGGGACGGGGGTCAGGAGTTGTGCCCATTGCCTCTGTTATTTGGGGTTTTTTTTCTTTCTCAGCCTGCCACACTGCAGGCAGCGCACCCCTGGGCAGCAGGGAGGTGGAGGGGACACTCTCCTTCCCCAGGCATCAGCAGGGCACCTCGGTGGCGGAATCAGTGTCCTGGAGCTGTGAGAGAAGGAGAGTGTCAGGAGGCAGAAAGGAAAAAGAGTTGGGGTTTTTTTTGTGGTTCTTTTTTTATTTGCTGCCTGGGTTGCAGGAGGGGCAGGGCTTGGGCTGTGCAGAGGGCAGCGAGGCTGTGGCTCTGCACAGGGGTTGCACAGGCTGCCTGGGCTTGAGCAGAACCCCCAGACATGAGCAGACCCCCCTTGGGCTGCTGTGCCTTAACCAGCACACAGGAGCAGGAGAGAACTGCGCTGCCCCTTCCTGCAGAACAGTGGGGTTGGTTTGCCATAGCCCTTCTCAGCAGCTCCCTTCTCAACCCTGTTACCTTGTAATAATTTGGTCTGTCTGATTGATGTGAAATGATGACTGGGGTAGGGGAAACGGGCTCCATTTTGAATGTCTCCTGTGCGCAGGTTTTGTGTCTTCAGCTGTAGATGGGTAAAAGGGCTGTCTATCGACGTCTGCTGGAATTAGCAGTGGCTCAGAGCTGATGGGAGGCAGCCCTGGAAGGTGCTAGTGCGTGCACTGGTTTCTGCCAGGCCTGATCCGTGCCCTGGCACCTCAGTCTGCTTGCAGAAGGGCACAACTGCCTTGCTGTTCACGATTCCTTGCCTCTGCCTTCCCTCTGCGTCCCCTCCGCTTCCTGGCGAGCCAGATGCGTTGGATGTACAGTGGTCCCAGCTTGTTGGCTTTTAAAGCCTCTGAATACTCAGGCTGTTTCGGAGACGGAGCAGGAGATTGCCAAGCCACCATGGTGTTGTCAATCTTGTTTTCTCTGAGATGTCCCTGCATCTCACCTGTGTGACAGTGAACTCTGCTGCTGCCCTCTGTGCTTTAGGAGATCCAGTTCAGCCCCAGAGATGCCGACAGCAGTGTGTGGATAAAATGTTGTAGATCTTTTCCTTCCTTCACCAAAAAAACCTGTCTGAGTCGAGACCTGTTTGTTTACTGCTGTGTTCTTTTCTGGGATATCATGGCTGTGCTTGCTGTGGTTTGTCCTCCACTTGCCTTGGCAGAGGTGAGAGGGGCATGAGGCCCTGGGAAGAGGCTTGGGTGTGAAACTGTGAGCACAAAGGCGCTGCTGTGGAGAGTCCTGTGATGCTCGTGTGGCCGGGCAGGGCACGGCAGAGCCGCCGTGCTGGTCTGCGCGCTGGAGGCACTGGGCAGCCTGTGCTGCCGAGGTTGATTCCAGGCTCACCAGCGGCTCCAGCGAGAGCAGAGCTGAGCTGGGAGCCGAGCAGCCCACGCACCTGCAGGCAGCCCTGCCTGGCTCAGCCTCGCCATGGGTACCTCTCTGGGGTGATCTGGCTGATGGCGGAGCTGGCGTTTGGCCACCTGCAGCTCCCTGGGGTGAATCTGCTCCAAGCTCCCGAGAAACCCTCTTGCCTTTCAGCAGAGCTCCCCTCTGGCGGCGCCCGGGCGCTCTGGAGGGCCCTGCCATCCAGCAGGTTGTTAGCATGCACAGGCGTGCCTTGCCTGGCTCTCAGCAAGCCCCTTTTCCCAGAGCACTGCAGCTGTGGGATTCGCCGTTTCGTGCCCGTTTCCCCAGGATCCGCGTGGCAGCTGAGCCCTGAGGCCTGGCAGCGCTGGGCGTTGTGTTGTGCCCTCGGCCTTTTGCGAGCACCTGGAGTTTCCCCCGCTGACAGGACTTCCAGCAGCCATGCACACGCAGCTCTGGATCCCTGCTGGATCCTCGTCCTGGTTCTGAGCAGTACCCAGGCAGAGAGAGGTGCTGTGCTCGGGCATCTGCATGGCTGGAGTGACACCTGGACGTAATGCCATTGGAGGCTGCACTGGGGTGCACGGGGTCCCTCAGGAGGCGCGCCCCTGAAACGGGACTGTTTGTGCAAGGGAGATGAGAGGCCTTTTTGAGGCTGTTTGCAGATTATTCATGGCAGGGAAGTGTAGCAGTTATGCAAAGGTTATGCCACCAAGGGAAACGTGGTATTTAGCTGTGTGATTGCCACTGAAATCCATTGCCCTTCTGGCTAAACCTCCCCAAAGCTCTTTGAAAGCGTCTGGCATGTGTTCCCCGAGTGTGACACAGCGGTGTATAGGTCAGCAGAGGAAATTAGCCTGGATCCTTGTGTGGCTGCGGGAAGCCTCCTCCTGACAGGATGAATCACCAGGAGCAGCTCTCAGCCTGGCTGGCTCACTGCAGCTGGTTCTCGTGTGTCCCCTCTGTGCACCTGCTCACACCCCGGGCCGGTTTGTGTCCTTAACTGGGCTGCCCGGCTGTTCCTGCTCCTTGTGCCTTTGCCAGGCCTCTGGCTCAGCATCCTCAGTGGTACAGTGCTTTTCTGTAGCCTGTTGAAACGCTAGGAGATGCTTGCCATCCTCCCTGGCTTTGCTTTAAGTGTGCTTTGTCTCCTTGCAGCCATTAAAACTAAAAGCCACGTGTTGCGCAAGTGGATTTTCTCTATATTAATGCTTTCAGGGGCTCCAGGCCGCTTCTTATTGCAGCGTGTATGTGCATTGTTAGGAAGTGGAGCTGGACTGTGAATTTACAATGTGAAATGCCTGAAGTTTAAGCATGTGCATTTTTCCCGTGGATCAGGAAGGTCCCAGTCATGGCTGAGGAGCAGTTTCCAGAGCGGACCATAGGATCAGCACTGTCTGTGCAGTGGGCAACAAGGGATTGCTCCAGTTTTCATGAAGCACCCTCGTAACTGTGTGTTGGGATGGGAGGGGATGGGATGGTGTGGGATGGGATTGATGGATCTCATGTAAGTCAGGGCCTGGGCAGCAGCACGTAGCCGGTATTTGGGCCCTGCAGCTGAAGGTGGTCGATGCCCCTGTGTGGGAGCCTGTCCTGGACCCAGGGGGGTGCAGGTGGGTTCCTCATCCCAAGAGCGCATCCACAGCTGCCAGAGAA
This sequence comes from Dryoscopus gambensis, assembly GCA_013389985.1. Taxonomy (NCBI): domain Eukaryota; kingdom Metazoa; phylum Chordata; class Aves; order Passeriformes; family Malaconotidae; genus Dryoscopus; species Dryoscopus gambensis. The sequence goes on along the minus strand of WEIT01031456.1, from coordinate 1,753 downwards.
GGAAGCATGTGAGCTCATGGCCCTGGTCTACACATGTGCTTCTTCCAGAATCTCTGGAATTTGCTCGCTCAGCAGCAACATGCAATGGGAGATTCTTGTCGATGATGTGACCCTTCTCCAGCTCCAGCCCTGCCGAGAGCAGGCAGGGGCTGTACGAAGTGTGTGTGTCGTGTCTGGCTTCCTCAGGGATCGGCCCTTCACACAGAGAGACTTTCCTTGAGGATAGGAATACTTCTTTCTTGTTTTTCCTCTTGGAGGGCAGGGCAGCAGGAGGCGGGGTAGGGTGATGAGGTGGGCGATACTTGATGTAAACGTGGAAGGTGTTAAATAAGGCACTGATGGGAGAACATCTCTGGGGTGCTCTTTTTCTGTCTCCAGCTGTAGCTGTAACATCAGCAATGCAAGCACCGCCCTGACAAGCCCTCCTTGTGATGACACAGGATTTTGCTGTAGAAAACAGAGCTTGGAGGGGTTGCTAGGGGGAGAGGTAGTTTAAAAGCCTCTGCAGATTGCTCTATCATGGTCACCTTCCTGCCAGCTGGCCTGTCCATCCTCAGCTTCCTGCTGGCCAGTGGCACTTCTGACACCAGGAACACACCCTTCCTCCTCCTCGGGCAAGCCTGAAGCTCTGGAGGAGCACCACGGTGCAGCTCTGGGGTGCTCGGCGAAGGAGATGCTGGGGGCACTTCTTCTAAATGCTTCTATTTGTTGCCCCGTAAATGTAGGCTCTTCCAGAGTAATGAAGTTGTAAGCGTATCCTCTGGAGTTGATTGAAGGACTAGTTCGCTGCTGTAAGGTATAATCCCACTTTAAAGACTCTCTCGTTTGAAAAGATAATCTTATTTTAAGGCTCTTGATATTACCAAGGCAATGCTTCCACTTAGGGAGGAAGGGGAGGAGAAGAATATAATTGGGATGAAAAAGGAAATGAAAAAAGAGCCTACTAGTACCTTCATAAAACAGATGGTCCTTTCTCCAGCCACACGTAAAATAAGAGTCCCGCCTGCGTGGGGATTTAGATGTAATTAGAGCTGCCCTTGTAGCTCCCTCTGATGCTCTCTAAAGGAGGAGGAGAATCGTGTGAGCGCCGTTGTCTCTCTTGTAAAGGCCTGGAGGCCTCGCGGTGTGCACGCATCCATGTCCTGGCATTTCTGGTGCTGCGGCTGATGTTCAGCCGGGAGAAGGGACTGCTCAGACAGCAGAGCGAGATCTGTGGTTGGATCTGACCGGGGCAACCGAGGGATGGGTGTTCCCCACAGGAGACACGGCATCGGGGGCTGTGTGGAGGATGGCTGGGGGATCTGATCATCACGCTGGGGACAGCCCGCAGCGCTTCACCTAGAGTGAGGTGAAGGTCAGGAAACCATGATAAATACCTCGTGGTGCGGGCTTTTTCCCACTGGAAAAAGAAAGGGACAAAGAAGGGGGGAGAACAAGGGGCGTGTGGGTGGAGACCACAGCCAAAGCCTTCCTGGATAAAAGTTGTAGCTGCCCATTGTGTATTCTCTGTCCAGGCACGGCAAGAAAAAGCTCATCTACACTTGGTGGCTGTTGGTCAAGTTACCTCAAGAGCCCTTTTGGGAAGAACAAATTTTTAGGGATCCGCTGAAATCAAACCACCCTGTTTTTGTGGCCAGCTTTCTCTTGTCGTGTGAGGGAGGTGAGGGGGTTCCTCCTTCCTCTCTGCTTCTCCTTTCTCCCAGCGGACAGCAGTGAATGCTTTTTCCTTGTCTGTTGCTGTGGTCAAGGGGGC
>WEIT01031455.1:40081-61835 GCA_013389985.1 Dryoscopus gambensis | reverse complement strand
CAGCACATCTCTCCCAGCATTCCTGTAAATGCATCCCCCAGCATTCCCCACAAAACAGGTGCAGGCATCCCTCTCCATCCTGCCATTTTGCAGCCACCCCCTCTGTGGCTCCACAGGGCTCGTGGAAGACCAGGAAGTAGCCATCACCTCTCCATCCTGCCATCCCCTCTCCCATCCTGACACTGCCTCTCCCATCTTGCCGTCCCCTCTCCCATCCTGCTGTCCCCTCTCCCTCCAGCAGTACCTTGCTGAGGAAGGGCAGCCAGCCTTGGGGACAGCCCCCACTCGTGGCAGCAGGTACCGGAGGGAGGGAAGGTTTCACAGTTGTCCCATTGCTTCGCTTGCAGATGTAAGGCAGTGCCGTCATGCACTTCTGGTCCCCCCAGTCCTCTGCGGGGAGGGACAGGCTGGGCGTGATGCCTCTCTGCACCAGTACCAGTGCCCCAGCCCCTCAGAGCCCCATGCAGAGCCCTGCCCTGCTCTGCCCTCACCTCGGCTGGCTGTCATGTACACACACTTCCTGTCCTTGCTGATGGGTCGAGGCTTGCCCGGCGCCCAAAAGACAAAATTGAGGAGGGACCCATCAGACCACCTGCAATAGCATCAGGAGAAGCATGAGGCTGAGCAGTGACTAGGTGAATGGGACCACTTGAATGCCCTAACTGGGAGCATGTCCCACCACTGCCCTCTTGGGTGAGCAACCTCCAGCCCAGCAGCCCAGGATGAGATCCCTGAGATGCAGTTGCTGAGTCACAGCATTCTGAGAGGTGGGGATGGTGGTGTAAGGACATGCAAGGACATAGTGGTGTGGCGATGTGATGGGGACAGTAGTGTGGGGACATCTAGGGACACGGTGGCTGTCTGTGACTTACCTGAATCTCCCGTCATTCTCGTAGGTGTGCAGCCCAATCCACCAGTGCTGCTCCTGGCCCCTGGAGAACTGCACGACCACAGAGGACATATCAGTACCCTTCAGGGACTGGGGGGGTCTTTTTGGGCAACTGAGGCTGCCATGGGGATCAGACACCCTTCCCCAGCTTGCAAAAGCAAGGCAAAAAGCATCACTTTGCTGAGCCCCAAACCCACCCCCAGGCATCAGGACCAGCCACCACACAAGCCCATCATGACCCCAGCAAAGCCCAGCACCCCCAAATATTGTCCCTCCAGAAAAGGGTGAAAGAAGGCAAGGAAGAGCAGCCCACAAGGCAGCAGAGCCCATTGGTGCCCCAGGAAGTTCCTGTCCCCTTGGTACCTTCTTCAGGTTCTGGCCTAGGAAGTGCAGCTCGGCCTCGCTGTGCACTGATGTCAGCTCCGCCTGAAACCAGCTGCAGATGCGCTGGGCCTGCAGCCATGTTGAGTGGTGCTCAAAGAACTTGTACTCGGCCTCCTGGTACTTTACCCACTCTTTGCTGCCTGCAGGCAGGGACTGGTGTCACACTGAGGCTGTGACACTCCTGCCATGGTCACCCTGACCCTTGGTCCCTGCCTGTTGGGCTGCTTTGCTTTTGTCCCTCTCCCGCAGCAGAGCAGCAGCAGGATGCCTGGGTTCCCCTCCCTCCCACAACCCTGCCCAGGATCCATCTTTCTCTGGATAACATTGCGGCAGACACCCACTGAGGACATCAGGTGGCCTATGCACGACCTGAAGTTGAGTTAGGAGAGGTTAAGATTGGCTATCAGCAAAATGTTCTTCCCCCAGAGGGTGGTCAGGCACTGAACAGGCTCCTCAGGGCAGTAACTACAGGTCCAAGGCTGCCAGAGCTCAAGGAGCATTTGGACAACACTCTCAAGCACAGGGTGGGATTGCTGGGGTGCAGGGCCAGGAACGGGACTCAATGGTCCTTGTGGGTCCCGTCCAACTCAGAATATTCTGTGACTCTGACAAAAGGCTGGGGCCAATGCACCTTGAGTTGTGATCTCTGGCTCCTTCACATCAGCACCTGCAGAAAGGGCAAGGAGAAGCTGTCAGTGGGTGCAGGCTGGGATGCTCCCATGGATGCTTCTCCACAAACCATCTGTGGGCTACAATGGCAGGATGCCCCTCCTGAATTCCCCCAGAAAGGAGAGCACCTCACCCAGTCCCTGAACTGGGAATCACCCTCCCTCCTCCCAAGGTGATTCCACCACCCCACAGCTCATGCTCCTCCAGACTTGTCACAGCTGATAGGTTTGGGGACCCCTTTGCCAGTACCTTTGGGCAGTTTGCAGATCCAGTCCAGCTGGGCTTCGCACTGCATTGGCATCCACTGCAGGGAGGCCAGATCCAGCACTGCGCAGCTCCGGATGTCATCATCATCATAGTTACTGCGGTCAAAGTTGTGGTAGAAAAACTGGGGGTTGAGAGAGATGGGTAGTGTTGGGCATTTCCACCAGCACCTGATTTGTCCCTCCCACAACCCGAATGTCCCCTGGACTCACCCCCAGCCCGTCGCTCCACCTCCAGCTCCGGTCCCCAGCGGGGTCCCGCCGGTTCAGGCCAATCCAGAACCAGTGCTGCTCATGGAGCTCTGGCTCTGACTCCCTGTGATGAGCCAGGGGACAGGTGAGTACACAACCCCCTTCAAACCAGAGGAGTTCATATTTATGTACAAATATATATTATAATCAGGGCCTTTTCTGTTTGTTTTCAAGGCCTGCCATTCCTACATGCCTGAAGGCAGGAACTGGGGTAACAGGCATGCCCATCTTGGGGCTGGAGCTGCTTTAAACCCAAGCTCCGTCCCCAAATTACACTGAACTTCCTGCACATCTCCCACATCAGCCACACCAACTGATGCACCTTCTATACACCAGTCTGTGTTCAGAGAGATCCATCCATCCATCCATCCATCCACATGTGCCAGAGCACGAAGAGGGCTGTGGGCTCATGGCAAGCACACTCTGGCAGTGGGACACATACTGATGTCGCCAGCCTCTCACCCAAAAATCTTGTTGAGGGTGTTGGCGACAAAATGCTCCTCCTCATAGCTGCCTAGGCTGAGCAGCTGGGCCCCCAGCTCCCGGCAGAATTCCTGTGCGGCGATCCACATCTTCTTCTCTTGCAGCTTTTCGAAGCTGAACACCTGGGAAAGGAAGAACCCACACCATGGGGGGCACTTAGCAGCAGAACAGGGGCAGAGCACTGTTCCCACCCGCAGACAGCCACGTCCCAGGGCACAGTGCTGCCATCAAGCCCCAGCCAGGCTTGTGGGGTGCCTCTTGCAAGCACCAAAATGTGCCCCTTCATCCCCCTGCACTGGGGAGGCACGTGCATCCCCACACCGACCTGTTCAGCCCCCCTTCACCTTGTAGCAGTGACGGAGTTTGGGGTCGGAGCTCCATCCTGGGGGGCAGGTGGCAGTGAGGCTGGGCGTGGGGAAAGGACCAGGCAGTTCAGGATTGACTGGGGTGCCCAGGTTCTGCCGACAGATGTACTTTGCCTTGAAGGTACTGCAGTTCTTCACCTCCCACAGCCCCATGGAGCTGCCGGTGGCCAGGGCCACGCAGCCACCCTTGTTGTAACCTGGAGTGCTCACGAGAGCAGGGAAGATGCCAGCCTTAGAGTTGGACTGTGCCGGGGGGCAATGCCAGCCCCGCCCTGCATGAAGGCGGAGTCCCGATCCCACCCCCATCCCTTACCGGGCTGGTTGCGGTTCCAGTGAGTGTACATCACTTCATCACCGCTCAGCCAGCGGAATGCGCCTGTCTCATTGATGTCCTGCAGAGCTGTCCAAAAATACTCCCCATCCCAGCCATAGATGAGGCTGCTCACGTATGCCTGCTCAAACCTGGAGGGACAGCGAGACTGGGCAATGCAGCGAGCCAAGACACTGAGCCGCCCACAATGCTCCAGCCCTTGCAAGTCACTCCCCATCTTGCAGGGCTCGTTTTGGGGTAAACCCGCCACCACTGGCATGGCACTGACCTGTTGGTGATGGTAACCAGCGTGGAGCTGTAGTCGGAGCATGTCTTGCGGGCGTCGCTGTAGGGGACACGGTCCTCACCCAGCCAGAAGCAGGACGGGCTGTGCCACTTCCAGCCCTGGGGATGGGTGACAGGGAACATCCTCCACCACCCACCTGGACCTCCCCAGAAGGATGGGAGCAATCCCAGCGCATGAGAGCAACATCCCAAGTTCCCCACCACGGCCTCTGCCTTCTCCTGGGAGGTCTCCTGCCCCCAGCTGCCCCAGGTTGACCCCGCTCAGCTTTGAGTTCTAACAAGCCCCTTGTCCCAGAGGACATGGCTACAAGAAAAACAAACACCCAGGCAGCTTCAAAGCTGGGGAAACAGCTCCCCCTGCCAGCGTCCAGCCCTGGACTGTGCAGGGAGGGGAACACAATCCTCCTCTTTACGCCGCAAGGCTGAATCCAAAGCGAGTACCACCACAGCCAGCTTTAATCCCCTTCCTTGTTGATGTTGGAGTCTCTCCGGGGTTGGAGACACAATGGTGCCTGTTTTCCACCAGAGCAGGGAGCGGGGTGACCCTGGGGCTGGCAATGCTGGTGGCAGAGTGGGAAGGGACCTGGGGGCTCATCTGTGAGAGGGGACACACACCCTTCACAAGGGTGAAGAGGCTCAGTGAAGGAGTCAAGTGGCCCCAGGCTCAGGGACCCTCTGGAAGAGGAAGCATCACTAGGGTTCTACTCCGGGTCCCCCGAGCATTGGAAGGACAGTGAGGGGCACATGCCATACGCAGTGTCATCAGCACAGTGGGGAGGGAAGCAGGAGAGCAGCTTTGGGAAATGAAAGCAACTGCAAATCCCAGTTTTTCCCCCAAGTTCCTGCTCCTACAGCCTTTCTCTGAAGCTGGCAAATCCACGTACAGACCCATCAGCTGGGTGCCTCTGAAGCAGCATGGATGCAACTGAGCAGCAAAGAAAGGGACCTGTCCTGGGACAGTGCAATGTCCCCAGACAGCTCCCCAGCCAGCCCCGGCCTCAGGACCTCTAACACCCCGAGGATGCACTCCCACACACTGAGCACCACAGCCAAGTCCCTATGATCCAAAAGAGGGGCAGGACAGGATCCCCAGTCCCAACTGTTGGCTCCAGCTCCCAATCCCAGTGTGCCCCCACATCGCTCTTCTGCTCTGCCTTTCCCATTGCCCAAACCTCTATCCTTAATTGCTTCCTTTAAGGCTGTTCCTGAAATGAAGGAGATTTTTAAAGGGGGGAAAAAACAGCAAAGCCACCATGAAAAACCAGTGGAGTGGCTGGAGTGGATAGGACCAAACCCCTGAGCAAGATGTGCCTCCTCTCCACCAGCTTCTGCCTCTGGGTGGCAAAAGTCCTCATTGAGAATGAGTAAGTAGAGGAAGGATGGTTCTTGGTTCATTTGTCCCTTGCATTGGTTCATTGGTTCATTTGTCCCTCGCAGTTTCTTTCCCAGTGCATCTCGGTTGGGCACCGAGGGCCAGGATAAGACTGTGGCTGGAGAGCCAGGAGGGAGTTAAATCTGCATAGGGAGTCCTCAGGACTGCTTTGGGGACACACAGATGCATAGTACAAGAACTTTGCCACTGAGTGTCTCATCCCCAGCACTTGCTGACACTGGGGCTCCTCCAGCTACGTCTGGCAGCCCTCAAATCTGGCCCTGCATGGCAGCTCTCCTGCATGGCTCTCCTGCATGGCTGCTCTGCTCCCCCATGCTCCGGCAGAGCCTAGCAGCTGCTGGAAATGGGGCAAGGACATGGAAGGAGCCCAGCAGCACCTCTGGGAGCTGGCCCGGAGCGGCTGCTCGCTAGTCAGGGCGCAAGCGCTCTGGCCAGCTCTGAAATGCTGGGAGAGGTTCAAGAGCCACAGCGCTGCCAGACTCAGTGCTTGGAGGCTTTGCAGAGAACCACAAAAGCCACTTCCCAGCAAGCGTGGGAACGGGGTGGCTTCAGCCCCATGCGATAGCTGGGGAAACTGAGCATGGGCTGAGAGACAATCTGCTGGTGTAGTGTCCCCAGAATGCCCATGCCCTGGCTGGAGGAGGCAACCTGTCATTGTGTCAAGGCATAGGGCTGGCAGCCACCTCCGTCATGCCAGGCTCCCACATGCTCCTGTGTTTTGGCACAAAGAGAGGCAAGGGGAAAAAAAAGAACATCCTTGCTGGCAGCCAAGGCTGCCTGATGGGCAGGGTCTTGGACAATGTGCACAGATGCATGTGCTTTGTGTCCCAATTTCTTCCCATGGACTCTTCCACCACGGCAGCGAGGGGCTCAGCAGCCCCAGAGTGCTCCAGCTCAGCAGCTCTCAGGCACAGACCAGCTGCTCCAGGCACTGCTCATTGGGGCTCCCTAAATGGTTTTACGGAAAGGTCCCCTGAAGCCTCGAGCACCAGGCAGAGCTGTGGAGCAGCCAGAAGCTCTGCCACCCCAGGTGCCCCTCACCTTTCGGCACCCGTGGTCATCCTCCTCCTTCTCCTGGCTCACCCGACCGGGCTTTTTGCAGATGGATGGCAGGGTCTGGTTGCAGGGGCTGTCGTTCCACCTCCCTTCCTGCAGGGTGGGAAGAGGAGTGGGAATGAGTCCATCTGACAGCCTGGGGGATGTCCCAGTCCCTTCACCCCTACCTTGGTTCCAAAGACTTTCGTTCCCTACACCAAATCCCCAAGGATGATGAGATGGAACCCTCCCATCCCAATGGCTTGGATGAGCTCGGTTGAACCCATCTGGAGACACTCCTTGAGGAATGCCTTCCTCAGCAATGAGGATGCTGTGGTGCTCTCTGCAGAGGTGCAGGATAACCCCCCCATCTGCTCCAGGTTCTCACCGGACCCCAGATGGTCACACAGTCCTCCAGGCTGTCACGGAAGTTGTTGGGCTCGAAGGGGTGCCAGTATGTGAACCTCACAGGCGTCCCATCCGACCACTCGAAGTTCATCTGCAGCTTGAGGTCATTTAGGCCAATCCAGAGCTCCTCCACATCTGCCAGGACAGGAAGGGAGTGAGTGAAACTCCCTCCTCCCAGCTGAGCCTGTGCAGAACCCCCTGGTGACCTCAGCCCCCATGCTGTGTCTCTGCACAGCACTTGCCCAAACCCTCTCAGGGCTCAGCTCTGACCCGCTGGTGCCAGTGGGCAGGAGGGGGCAACGCAGGGTTGGGCAGCTCCTGCCTGGAACAATGGACCTCCAGAGTGGGAAACACAGGGACATTTGCTTGCAGCTTTCAGAGAGGGGCTAGCAGTATGGGAGTCAAAGTCCAGATCTGCACGTTCAGGTCCAGTGAGCTACTGGTTTTCAACCATTCCTTTCCAGCACACCCCAGTCTGCTCCCAGCCTGGGGGCAGCAGTATTTCCTCTCCTTCCTCCACTCTTCTATGGCTCCTTGCTGGCCTCCTCCAGCAAGTCCAGCAGGAATTGTCTTCCCATCTTTTCCTACATTAACCAGCTGGGACTAGCACCATTCCCAGCTGCAGCTGTGTAGTTTTGACTCAGCACTGCAGGCTCTGGGAACAGCTTTTACGTTTGCTGGATGGAGGATGCACCCAGATTATGGGCTCCTCCAAGGAACACATCACCTCCCAGCCTGGGACCTCTGCTCCCTGCACAGCCACAAAGTCAACTCTGCAGCCTCTAGCACATCCAGGGACTTTTCCATGGACCCCATAAGACAGGAAAGGGGCTGCTGGCACAGCTAGGTCCTCCTTACCTTGCTTGATCTCCTTGGTGACAAATTCCAGCTCAGAGAGGGTGTGGATGCTGACCAGGTCACCCCCACTCCGCAGGCAGGTCTTCTTCGCCTCCTGCCAGGTCTTCTTCTCTCCTATCAGCCGGTAGCAGTTGGACTGGAAAGGCTGCCAGCTGGGCTCACAGTCCACCTTCACCTCCGACCACGAGTCTGGCAGGACACAAGGCAGCCTGAGGGCTCCTGCCCAGCTCTCCAGCCCTTTCCTTGGCAGGGAATGGACCGCAGTCCTGCGGGTGCTCAGCAGACCAAGCCGAAGCCGCAGTGGGAAACACGGCCAAAATATAACAGGCGGTGCAAGGTGTGGGAATGGCAGCTTCAGAGCTCCAGGGACAAAACAAAATCCCTTCTTGTCTGCAGAGGAGGGCAGAGCAGAGCAGAGAGCATCCCCTCCCCTGGGGACCACGGGGACCTGCTGCTCTCCATCCCTCCCTCACCACCCAACCTGGAATGGCACCAAGCACTTCTTGGAAATGTTCCTTGGAGATGACTTTTCCCAAACTGAGGGAGCTCCAGTCCTGCTCTAGATATCTAGGACACCAGCAAGCTGGGGACACTATGGGCACCTATATGGGCAGCACCCCAGACCATGCTGGGGTGGGAGCACACCCCGATGGGAGACAGAGCTGCCCATTCCTGTTGCTGGTCATTCCCTGCTCACCCGTCACGAAGGGGTCAGCCGTGGCATTGGGCTTCTTCTTGCAGACGTAGGGGAGGGCAATGCCACAGTCGCGGTTCTGCCATCCCCCGGATGACTCAGTGCGGATCACCCCGCAGTTCTCCTCACTGGGGTTGTCGGGCTGGTCTGGAGAGTGGGATGAGGAGGGGACAGGCTACTGAGGAGCCAGGACAGAGCCACCAATGCAGCTCTCCCTGCTTCAACACCAGTAAAACCCCTTTTATTTTGTTATTTTGCATGATGAAGATGTGACCCCAAAATGCCCAGGATTATTTATAGTGCCTCAATGCTCAAGAACCCAAAGGGACAATGTTTTAGCTGGAAATGTCAATAGCAGTCAGGGGGTCAAAGTACCAGACCTGAACTGCTCCTGCCTGTCCTCGAACCTCCTCCGAGGGTATCACTGTATTCCCCCAAGTGCCTTTGGGTGATGGAACCAGGCATGACCAATGGGCCCTCTTTCCTCTGAGCACCCCAGGGTTAGGGATGGGTGTCTGCAGCTGGGGACCACTCCTCAGCCACACTGCAGCACTCAGCAGGGATGCAGCAACACGCCAAGGAATGTCAGTCCAGGTTACCCACAGGGTCAATGAGTGTTTGCAAAGGGCCAATTCCCCCTCAGCACCCTGTGTCCCTGCTCCAGCTCCACAGATGTCCCAGGCTGTTACACAGGCCCCTGGGGCTCTCTGTCCCCATGCTGCAAGGGGATACACTGCAGCAGCCTGGGCCACCTCCCTTGCCATGAGGCCATCTCTGGTGGTCACATGGTGTTCCTCAGGCCCCATCACCACCACAATCTCCCCTGTCTCACCACTTTCCCAGTTGAGGTACTTGAGGGGTGAGTTGTCCGACCACTGCCAGCCTCCATTGATGTCCAGGTCATTCAGCCCAATCCAGAGCGTGGAGCTGTACCCACTCAGCAGCCCTGGAGGGGCAGAATAAGTCCCCTAGACCCAGCTCAGTCCCCAGCTTGTCACCCCTACAAACCTGGGGCAGGCAGAGCAAACTGGCAGTGGCAATGCCCACAGTGCCACCAGCTCTGCCCCAGATGAGGAGTGCACAGCCAGGCTGCCAGAATCTCACCATTGATGTAGGTCTGCTCATGGATCTCTGTGATGCTCAGCAGGTTGGCCCCTTGCTGCTCACAGCTATTCCAGGCCTCCCGCCACGACAGCGTTGACTGGAAGTTGAACTGGTAGCAGCTGTTGGTGAGGTGGTCCTTGTCCCAAAAGGTCTCACAGTCACTGCCTGTGGGGATGAGCAGGGTGAGCACCCAACACAGACACAAAAAACCCCCCAATAACCCAGTAAACCCCAACAACTTGCTGCTCTGGCACTGCAGACTGCTCACAGTGGGAGAGGAGAAGCCCAGAAATCTGCAAGAAGGATTAGCACAGGTTTTTCACTTTTCCCCACAGGATATGTCCCCCTACTTACTCTTTATGGGGCAGAAGCCCCACCGCTCGTCCTTGCCATAGTCCTGGGTGGTGGCACACCAGAGGTGCCCGTCCTCCCGCCCCGTGCTGGTGCACTCGTGAAACCACTGGTTGTCGTACTTGAAGGGGATGGTGCAGGGCTTCCCATGGGAGTTGCCCTGGATGGTGTAGATCTCTGAGGGAAAAGAGGAGCCCTTGCTTGAGATCTGGGGTGAGGGGTGTAGGTTGGCCCAGTGTGGGGGGTTATGGGGTGCCCAGAGGCTGCCCACTCCCCATCGCCCTGATCCTGCCTGGTTCTGTAGCTCCAGCAAGCTGGGACTGAGCTTCCCAGGCAGGACCCAATTGCTGCAGCACCACAGCCTCAGCTCATGTTTTGGGGGTGGTTTGGGTTACAGGATAATCCTAATGCCCAAGGAGGTGTTACCAGAGTAGGGCATGGAGCACAGATCCTCCTCGGTGCCATACGTCCTCCACTGTGAGCCATGCACCTGGTCCCCCCTGTCCAGGGAGGAATTGCCCAGGCGGGCACCCAGATGCTGTGACAGCTGCTCCCCGAGCCCACGGCAGCTCCAGCGCATGTTGACCGACTCGCGGTCGCACTCGTAGGTAGCCAAGAGGTGCAGCCCTGCCGTGGCGTTGGCCCCATGCCATGACACCCCCAGACACTGCATAGCCCCCACACTGAAGAGGCGATTTCGGGAGACCCACTTCCACTGCTGGGCTGGGGCACTGGTGTTGCAGCCCTTGGCCAGTCGCACCAGTGAGTCCTTGGTCTCCAGGCAGCCCTGTGCGCCCATGTTGTAGATGAGAAAGACTTTGGAGTCTGGGGAGAGAACAAATGGAAAGGGTGAAAGCATCGCTGGGGATTCAGTATGTGCCACGCATGGCCCTGAGCCCTGACAGAACATCCTGGATCTGTGCAAAGCAAGTTTTGGGATGCATCCCTGGGCACAGCACCCAGGACACTGGGGACCACCACTTCCCTTCAGCATTGACTCAGGGTTTGCCCCAGTGCCCATCCCTGGTGGTGGGCTCTGGGCAGAGCGACACCGGTGGGTGCCTGTATCCAGTGTGGCATCACCAAGGGTGGCTGTTGGGCCCTGGAGCCAGAGCAAAGTGCTTGCCCACTCTAACCACATCATTAGAGCCATTCAAAAGTGAGCTCCCATGGGCAGCACTTGGCTGCAGCATTCCCAGGCACTGCAACGATGCCAGTGATGGAGAAGCCAATGGCTTTGGCACCAGCCATCTGCTCTGGGTGGAAAAAAACAGAGCAGGGAAACAGCGCATCCACCACTGCTATGTGTATTTGGGGACCTGCTAAAAACTGTGGAGCAAACAGAAACTGCTGGGGAAGATCTCCCCTCGCGTGAAGGAAAATGCCTGCACAGCCCCAGCAAATACAAAGTGTCATGCCAGGACCCTATGGAATCCCAGCCCAGGCATTGGGAGGTGGAAGCCAAGTGAGGGTAATTGCTGCAAACAGATAGAAGTGCAGCTGATGAGGGAAGACAGGCTGAGCTCAACCCCAACTCCACACACGTCCCACAGTCCCGCCTGCTGCCACGGGCCTACCATGCATCCCCAAGGAAATTCCCTGACCCCCAGCATGACTGGGGGCCACTCCACCATGTGACTATCCCAAAACCTGTATAAACCTGTAAATCCCAGACATTATACTGGGACATGCTGCTCCTGCTGATGTGTCATGTTTAAAAGACACTTTTTTTCTTCAAATGAATGTTTCTAAGCAAAAAAGCCACCTCAGGGCTTCTCACTGCCTCTTCTTGCCCCAACAGCCCATCAAGATGCTTCCCAAAGCACCACATCAACACTACCACTTTTGTTGCTCTTTTTTTTGTTATAAAGCATCCCATTTGTTTCCACCACATTCACCAGAAGTCCAAGCGAACTCATGGGCCCCACTATATTTAGCTTTCGTTTGCTTTGGTTTTTTGCCACTGTATGAATTTTTTGGGCTGAAAAGGTTTTCATTTCCTATTTCCCTGCAACCTCACCCTGCCCCAGCTCTGTTGTTACAGGCAGCTCTGGCACATTCAAGCAACAAACATCTTGGCTCACAGAACTTCCCTGTCCTGTGTATGGAAGTCAAAATGAAATGGAGGAAGACAGACATCCCCATTTCTTTTGGGAGTTCCTGCATTAACCCAGCTCCAGGACAGAAATTATGTCAGAGGCCCCTTCCCCAGCCCATATGACATCAGTGATGATGTCAAATAAACAAAAGTAAAGCTTGTTTGCAGGGCTTTATTTAATTTAAGGGAAACATTTAATTTCACTGAAAGTATTTTAAAAATCATGTCAAGTGAGAAAATAAGCAAAAATCCAGACAGGGCTAATTCTGGCTAGCTGAAGCTCAGGTTCCTTAAGCTGGTGCTGGTGTTTCTCCACCTGGAACTGGCCTGATGCCGACCTGGACAGTGGGAGACGAGCTCAATCCCCACCAAACACCTTCTCCCCATGCCAGCACCACCCATGCCACACCACGCCCATCGCTCTCCCCTTCCCACCTACAGTGAGGGCAGTGCAGCCTCTCCAGCACCAGGGACACAGGGGTCTTTAAGCAGTTTTGGGTGATGCAGCATCAGTGCTGTGACCTGCTGGAGCAGGATGAGGCCTCCCTGGGGCACAGCCTGATGCCATAGTGGCTCTTCTGCAAGGAGCCAAATGCCAGTGCTTTGCTCCTTAGAATAAAAAAAGCTGCTGTACCACGAGCATCACCACAGGGAGCATCAGCAAGAGGACACCTTCCACTGTTACCTGTGAGCCCTGCCTTGCAAGAAAAAATTAATATCGGGTTGGAAAAGCCCTACAGCAGCTCAGGAATCGGTGTCAGGGTGCTCAGTGCCACGTTGGGGCTGGCAGCACCATGCAAGGGCCACACTCACCAGTGGCCCTGCAGTGGCGCTGTGTTCAAGGAAGCCATCCAGACTGAAGGAGGCAGGCCCGGGGCCAGAGAAGCACAAAATACCATTTTACTCTAAAAAGAGAAGAGATGGAAGTAGGAAATTATAGGCTATGGGATTTGGGCAGCCCCTGCATGCTGCAAGTAGCTCAGCCCCTTGGCTCAAAGAAGGCAGGAGAGGCCACGCAGTGTGTGTCCCCCGTGTCTGCTGGGCCATGGAAGAATGGGAAAGCTCCAGCACCAGCTCAGCCCTGGCACCCCCCCAGCTCTTCCAGCTTCTCCCTGTGCAAAATCGCTCACTGTGCACTGCTGGGGAGGAACTGGGGGGATTACTTGCATGAGCTCAACACAAGGCAGCAAAGCTGTGCTTCACCAAAAATACACCTTCCTTTGCCTTATTTCTATGGAATTTGTGGTTGCTTGAGTCCATGGTGTCCATGACATTGGCAGCGGTGCTTGGATGGGCTCCTGGGCACTGAAAGGAGCATTCAGCATTCCTGACCCCAGGAGAGACGTGGAATTGGGTGGGAGGAGGCAAGTTTGGATCAATGAATCCCTTTTCCCAAGCTGGTATGCCACAGAGCAAACCCAATCCTTGCAGGAGGTGGCTCCAGCGGAGTATCCCAAAGGGACTGGGAATGTCCCTGTCCCTTCCAGGGCCCGGTCTCCTGCACTGCCCACAGTAGCCATGGCACGGCTATGGCT
Organism: Dryoscopus gambensis; assembly: GCA_013389985.1. Classification (NCBI taxonomy): domain Eukaryota; kingdom Metazoa; phylum Chordata; class Aves; order Passeriformes; family Malaconotidae; genus Dryoscopus; species Dryoscopus gambensis. The sequence goes on along the minus strand of WEIT01031455.1, from coordinate 48,438 downwards.
GACTCCTTTTAGAGATGTTCCTCAGGTTTTAGTACCCACCTGTGGACCTGAAATCACACATGCAGAGCTCTGCAACCGCCCTCCAGTTATGGAAACTCATGCATGGCAAAACCAGCAGATCCTTCCTAAAGAGGAGCTGCTCTCTGGCACAGGACAAAGAGCACTGGAAAATGCCATCCTGCTGGATGCTCTGCCTGGAATCACCAAAATTAGACCAGGGCTAGGATTGGCATGCTCTGTCTCTTCCTCCTGCATCCTCCCTCTTTTGGGCAGGGCCAGCTCGGAGCAGCTCTGATCCATCACATCCTGCTCCCCTTCTTCCTCTGAGGACTTGTGAAAGCAAAGCAAAATCCCACACACTTCCATCAAGGATGGTGTCTTGTCCCAGCCATGCAGCCACTGGGATGCTGCCTTCAGCATACTGGTGGGACCACAGAAAGCAGCTGGTGCTACAAGGCAGTGTGATGGTGGAGATGGGAGGTGGGGGGGAGGGGGGCTGGGACTGAAAGCAGAACAGTGGCTCTGCCTGCAGAAACACTCTCCTCTCCCATGTGGGAAATACCGGGATGCTCATGCTCCAGCACAGTGAGAAATTGGCCTTGGCACTGGTAGCTGAACACTGCAAGGATGGAGAAGCTGCCATCCTTTGGGGCAGCCCTCAAAGGAGCTTTTACACCCTGCGCTGGCTCCAGGTTCCTTTTCTTAATCAAGAAAAGGCTTAATCAGTTCAGGCTTCCTGGCCAGCAGGAAGCCTGAACTGAAGGAACTCAGCTCAACCATTCCCACAACAGCTTTACCATCCCAGAGCAAATATGGAAAGCTTCACAACCAGCAAGTTTGGGGACTGTGGGCAGCACCAGCTGAGAGGTCACAGGGATGGTAGACAGAGAAAGCCCTGCAGCATGACATGGATGGGCATCCTGGGCACCACCCAGCTCCAAGCGCATCCCAGCTCAGCCACTCACAACAGGACACCCAGAGCATCCCTGCTCCATTGCATTTGTCACCCTCCCACCACCAGCAACAAATGCAGGGAGCAAATTCAACAAAGGACTGAAGCTACAGCTGGACCCTGGTCCCAGTCATCCTGGACTGGAGCAGCTCCAGGGCTCTGGCTGCAATTACCACGGAAAGCAAATGATGTCCCCAACATGTCAGCGCTGTGAGGCTCTGTTACCACACCCCTGCCAGCCCCTGCCACCTCTTTGGTTCCTCTGTGAGGGTGATCATGGCACTGTGTGATGCCTGAGCCCCTCATGAATCTCCGGAACTCAGCCCTGTCCTGCAGCTGCCCTGGAAAAGGTGCTCCCTGCCCTTGTTCTCACTCAAGGTTCCCCTTTATGTGGGATGTCCCAAAAAACACAGCTCAAAGTTGCTTGTGCAGGAGGCTGAGCACACCCAGAGTCACAGGGACAATCTCTCTCAGAGGTTCCTGTGCTGCAGACACACTGTGGATATGGTTTGCTCCAAACCACCAGGTAAAAGGCAGCAAAGCCTTGAAGCCCACAAGGTGCCCCCGCCGTGCCAGGCAACAGGGCTCCATTGGTGCTCTGAGACTCACGAGCTTCCTCAGGGACTGCAGCCCCCCATGCTAGCTGATACCTTCATTTGGATTTGGGAGCCCAGGAAAGTTTCGCATGTAATATCCTGCAGCAAGAAACCCATCCTTCACTCACATGGTACAGAAAGGAACTTCTGTTCAGCCTGAACCCCCTCGAGTCATGTATCTCATCCACAAGCAAACAGGGCACGGCAGCCCCAAGCCACCTACTCCAAACTGCCATCATTTCAGCCCATTTTTGCAGCCTAAGGGTGAGCAGTGGCTCTGAAACCCACACGGCACGGATGGGTCAAAAACTGTGGAAAGTGGGAACTCATTCACAATAAACATGGTGGGGAGGCACCAAGTATGGGGGAAAGATCAGCAACAGAGAAGAAAAATTCCCCAGGAATAAAAAAAAAAATCAGAAAAAGATGACAAAAAAAGATGCAGACAGGCTGGGAGAGCTGGGAATATTCAGCCTGGAGAAGAGAAGGCTCCAGGGACACCTTAGAACCCCTTCCAGTGCCTAAAGGGGCTCCAAGAGAGCTGGAGAGGGACTTTGGACAAGGGCCTGGAGTGACAGGACAGTGCCTTTAAGCTGGAGCAGGGCAGGGTTACATGGGATATTGGGAAGAAATCCTTCCCTGTGAGGGTGGGGTGGCCCCGGCACAGGGTGCCCAGAGAATCTGTGGCTGTCCTATCTCTGGCAGTGTCCAGCGCCAGGTTGGATCAACCTGGGATAGTGCGAGATGTCCCTACACATGGCAGGGGGTGGAAGAAGATGGGCTTTAAGGACCCTTCCAACCCAAGCCACTTTGGGACTCTACAAAGAACCAAAAATTGTTGCTTATGGAACACAGGAGAGTTTCACCTGACAAGAGCTGCAGCTGGGCCGAGCTTGCACAGCCCTGAGGAGGAGAGGAAACTGCTGGAATGGGGGGAGACCAGCCCAATGATTCATTTTCCAGTGACATTTGGGAGGGCAGGACCCCAGGACTGCATCCTGACCAGGCCCAGCCAGCTCTGCTGAGGGATACAGCAGGGTCACAGAAAAGCCCCAACTCCATCTTGAATTTCATATTACTGGACAAATTGCTCCTCTGGAGGAAAATCCCCTTCCTGTAGAGTAGTTCCCAGCAAAGCCCAGCTCCAGCAGTAGGTCCAGGCGTGGCTGATGCCATTCTTATGGTCTTGGTGTGGAGAAGAGCAAAAAGCAAAGCCATTGCCGTGAAGAGCATCAATTTTTGGTCCAAGAAAGGAGCCTGTACAACCTTCTGTGGGCTGGGAATGGGAAACAGCGATAAAAGCATCAGCTGTGTCCATGGGAGCTCCCAACAGCAGAGCTAGAGCATTCCTGCTGCCAGCAATCACAGGACAGTAGAGCATGCCCAGTCTGCGGGAAGGACATCACGGCGCTACCTCGCCCCCCCCAACTACTTTTGGCATCGGTAACTCTGATGCAACTCCTTAGAGAGGAACTTCGGACTAAAAAAAATAAAAGGGAAGGAAATGCAGCCATATCGGCAGCCCCAGGACATGTCTAGCTCAGGAAGGGCACTGGTCCCCTCTGCTCCAGAGCTGAGGGGAGACACAACTCCCACCCCTGATGCTCCTAAATTAGAGGTTTGCAGCAAATGAGCAATGATGCCCAACATCCCACAGACTCACCCAGCCCAGCACAAACATGGGGCTCGGCTGGGGCCAGACTTGCCAGAAGCACCTCTGGATGCTCCAAGCCAAGCTCCAGAATAAAAGACGGTGGTTGCTGTTTTGTTTTTCAAAAACAGACCTCAGGGAGTTAAGGACCTTTTGCTACAAAGAAGAAAGTGAAGCTTCTGATGGTCTGGTTGGGAGTATGGAGAAGCAGGATGTGCACTTGGAGCTGAGAAACTCTGCTGCAAAACTCCTCTTGGCTGGCCCAGCAGTCAGAGAGAAGCTGCTGTTTATATAGTGGGAGCTGTACGAGATGTGCTCCTTACTTGGCTGCGATGATGATGGCTACCTACCACCCTGCTCACTCCTGCTGCCTCGTAAAGGTTTTGGAAGGGGGCCACATACTTCACTTCAGCCTCTCTGCAGACATTAAGAAGCCCATTCTCCCAGCATCCTGCCTGGGACACAGATGAATGAATGCATTCCAGAAGGTATGCTTGTCCCTGGGCAGCCCAAGGGACTCACCACAGCAGTGGCCACAAGGGAGATGAGAGCTCCAGAATCTGCCCTCTGGTACCCAGCAAAGGATAGAAGGATACAATTTTTTGCCAATTTCCCCCTAGACTTGGCCCAGGCTCCAGCCCTGCAGCAGCTGCATTCAACCAAGAGGTTTGGACTCCCCAGGAATACAGGGAGATGAAGGCAGCACCATCCATTGAACCATCTCCAGCCAGGATGGAAGAGTGCAATGGACCCACCAAGAGCACGGTGGGAGAGGTGAAGGCTCCCTCCTAGGACACACAGTGGCCAAAGACTCACCCCTGACCACTGCTCTGTCCCCCCAGCTCCTCTGACTGTCCCCATTCCCTTACCCACCAGCACCCCAGACCCCCTGGCCAGCAAACTGGCCAGTGGTGTGATGTGATGTGCAGGACAGCCCGGATACATCCTCATAGACAGGGTGCTTCCAGCACAGTTGGCTGAAGACTTACCAAATTTTTCAGAACTACTAAAGAAACTCCCTCCAAAATGATGAAAGATCCACAGATTTCTCCTCCCTTGTTTCTCCATGTTATTCACAAAGTTGTAAAATTGGCTTTTGCATGTTTAATTGGTTGAAATGTAATTAGAAAAGATTATTGGAAGTTGTTAATGAAGTTAATAATTACTACGTTTAGTCCTGTTATTCCTTTATTGAACTAGTTGCTGTTCATATGTTCTAATTGTATGTTTAATAATCCCCTTTGAGTATTCCCTTTTCCAGAGGCAGTAGCAGAAAACCCCCTCACAAGCAGCACTCTAAGGGCTACTTTTAACTCACGGCCGTTAGCGGCAACTAAACTCCATAGCAACCATGCATACTAATGAGGAATTTTCCCCTCTTCTGGAGCAGACAACATCACCCTTGAAAGCTACCCCCTAGCAGCTCGAGCCATGGGCAGAACAACGGTACCTCATGGACACTATCTCCAATCATCAAGCTTAGAAGCTGGACTGTGGGAGGACTGTGGGTGGATCTGGGAGGGAACAGAAGGTTTAAAAGTTCGAACACAGACTGAGGAGCTGCTTTTTCCTTCCGACTAGCTGGGGGTGAAGCCTGATGCTGTGTTTCTCAGGCCAAATCTCTATTCAGAGATTTTTATTAAAGGATTTTTGCTTTGGGTTAGCTGAAGCAAACCCAGCATCGCTGGATCTCTGCCCTCAGGCACATAGCCTACTTGGCTTTAAGAATCTCTTATCCCTGTGATCCCGGTTTGTTAATTTCTTTTAAAATTAATTACTGGTATTGTTCTAATTATTCTTTATGGAATAAACTACCTTTTTGTGGTTTAATCCAAGAGTTATTTCAAATTTATAACACTCCAGCACCACTCTTAATGTTACTTCCCTGAGCAGTGGTATCACTGTCTCTGGACAGGGACACCCCTATTCACCAAACCCAAGCACATTCATACCACCAGGAGCAGCCTCTGGTGTCCCACTTTTTTTTTTTTTTTAATTAAAATGATATTTACCATGAAACTTCCCACTGGGTGCCCTTCGCCTCCCTCACATCCAGCACTCCCAGGTCAGGAATTACTGGGTTAATGGGGCCACTACTGCAGAGCCCCAAGTTGCCATGTCTGGATTTGGGTGGAGGAATGGGAAAAGCTCAATCTGCCCATTCCACCTCTGCACCATCCTGCAAACAAGGCTGTTTTACATGGAAAATCCCACATATGTCCCTATTGCAACAGCACGAGGTGCAGTGCAGGACTGAGCAGTGGGATGGAGATGATACTGGAAAATACCCTTGTGCTCCTGGAACAGCCAAACCTTTGCTCCTAGACTAAAGAGTGCTCCCAGGAATTTGCAAGTCAATCCACTAATCATTTTCTAATCCTTAAGAAATTAAAGATGGGTTCTTTAAGAACAAGAGCATCTGGGTGGGTCTCTTTTGGGCTCCAAGCAATCTTAGGAATGAGAAAAATGTCGATGCTCTGCGAGTTGTGCACAGTTCGGATTAATTAAAATCCTGCTCCTCACTGCACGTGAAGAACCAAATTTTACAAATTGCTTAAATAACCCTTAAATAAGCCAGGAAATGCTGGCTTGGGATGGGTTGGAGTGGGTGGGAGGGCAGCCACCACTCCCACTCCCACCCAAGATCCAGCCACATTCATGGAGCTGAGCAGGGCATGATGATCCAGTGGGTAACACTGGGACCCCTGGCAGAGCTGAACCAAAGCCTTCCCTTCCCTGCTCTGAGCACCCACCAAGGCAACGGGACCCGAGCCTCTTGTGATGGATTTATCATCTGGAAAAAATGATTTAGTACAGAGGGATTATACACCCTCAGCACACATTTGCTTTGATTTTGGGGCAAAATGTTTCCTTGGAAAATGCTTAAGGAAGTAATACTTAAGGAGAGTACCTCTGCCTGCAGGGAAAGGTGCAAAATCCAGCCAGAGAGAAAATAAAGCCAGAGAGAAAAATCTGCAACGTGGCTTTAACCATCACCAGAACCTCACGCCTGAAAATGCCTTCGCACATGCTGGCAAGGAGCACCTCTCCGTGGGAAACCTTCTGGGGTCCCCACACCAGCTGGGTGGCTTTAGGGGAAGGGGACAGTTTTGCACGGAAGGTTAAATTAAATCTCTTTTCACTCTTGTCATTCTTGCGCAAGCACCATCCCCAGCCCTGCTGCCACGTCCCAGAGGCTGCTGTGGCTGCCGACGCTGGGGAGGTGAGGTCTCCACTGTCCCTTGTGTCCTGCCAGGCTCCAGCAGCAAAGCTAACACCTATGACCCCCTTTTCCTGCTCCCAAACAGTCTGAAGAAGATCGAGATATAATTTCTTGGGGCTCCATTTGCCATGCAACAAGCTATTTCCATTGTAAAGAGTAAAATGGGGGGGAAATTCATGCAAAAGCTGCTCTGTTTGCTCTACAGTCTGTAAATTCTTTCCAGGTCCCTTTTGCATTCTCTCTTGCCCCACAGCTGACATGGCAGGACCTACACTGAGCACTGGATAGGTGGGAAGTTAATCCAGCACGAAGTCCTGGCATTGACACAACGACCTTGTCCTGCTTGCAGCCATGGTAGGATGAGAGCTGCTGCCTCGGTTTCCCTGGGAAGGCACGTGGGTGCCCACACGATGCTGCACAGATGGGTCAGCTGGAGGAGACATCTCAGCAAGGAGCCCCAAACCTCGTGCCAAGAGCTCTGCTCCACCTTTCTGACTGTCCTGCAGGTGAGGGTTTGGCACAAACCTCTCAAGGAAGCAAAAGCTCCCCAGGGGAAGCAATGCTGTCTGCTGGGCCAGCCCCCACTGAAAGTGTCCTTGCAAACAAGGGACTCTCGGGACTCCTCCATCCTGATCCCAAACTCCCAGCGAGGAGCCTCTCTGAGCTGCAAACCAGCCTGGTGCTGGGGGATCCTGGATGTGGCACCTCCATTGGTGCAATCCTCTACCCCCTTCATCCAGCGGGTCCAAACCAGGACTGATGCAGGGCAAGAGCAGCCGAAAGTGGGGATGGGGCGGAGAAAGAGCTGAGGGTGCTCAACACCAGTGAGGCATGAATGACATGGCCCTGCGGGCTGGCGGCCACTGAAAGCTGCCTTGTTCCTTGCCCAGGCCCGGCATGGGGTCGGCTGCCACCACACTCCCGCCTCACAGCTGGGACAGAGGTGCCTCTGTCCTTGGGATTGCCAGACCTGGATCCCACTGACATTTTTTGGATGAAACAGCCAGAATCGGCCTGTAAAGATAGCAAAATCTCGCTGAAATGAAATAACCCCCTTAAAACCCACAGGAGGAATTCACGGCCCTCAAGTAAATTATGGGGAAGTCTAACAGGAATTCAGCTGTGGAAAGTCCAGCTGAGATGTCTACAAACATCAACAAACCCTGACCACTCTTCCAAGTGCCCCAGGCTACAGGGGTCTCCTTTCCCATTGCTTCCTACTTTCTCCATCTCCCAGCCAAGCAGTTTTTCCTCTGATCCCAGAATTGATGCCTTGCTTGGCATGGAATTGCTGCCCTCTGTCATCATGTCCATGACCCCATGATTGCCCCTTGAGCAAGGCGGCTCAGCCCCAGGCACTGTGAGACTGGGGGGAGAGGGGAAAGCAGGGGGCAAGGGGAGGTGGGAGCAGGGGATCAGTGTGCTCCTATGCTGCCACTTCCAAATCTGCTTTGGATTTGCTAAATGTGCTCTAATAAAACAGGCCAAGAGCTTACAGTTGTTATTTTCAGGCAAAAGTAGCCAATTTTGCTTTCTTTTAAAATGTTAAAGTTTTATCAATAGGGCCAAAATAATTCAAGGAAGGCCCAAAAGCAGCTCCTTAGTTCTAGGCTAGACTATTCTGGGATACAAAGGGTCTCAAACGGCAATTTCATGGGCTGTGCAGACGACCCTCCAGTGCCTGGTTCATGGTGCCTTCAGAAGGTTAGAAAAAGATAAAATACAACCCGTTGACCTCATTGTGAGAAGTTACTAAAAAAAAAAGAAGAAAGTTTGCAAATACCCACTCGGGGCCCGATCCCGGGGGGGCATTTTTTCATAAGATTAACACATCGGGAGAGAGGAGGGGGGTCAGGATGGGAGAAGCAGGAAAGTTCCAACCAAGCCCTTCGGCCCCTTCCCGACCTCCGGCTCCACGAACTGCCCTCCCCGGAG
>WEIT01031455.1:25092-39299 GCA_013389985.1 Dryoscopus gambensis | reverse complement strand
AAGCGGGGGAGTGGCAGAAGCGAAGCCCAGTTTGGCCACGGCATCCCTGCAGAGTGCCCGGGATGGCTGGCTTCCCCAGGAGAGTGCCTCTGCAGCCCTCTCCACACCCCGATGGTCGCGATGCCCCGGTACGGGGCGGAGGGTGTGGGGGAGATCGTCGCGGTGCCGCCAGCCCCGCGTCGGGTCGCGCTCCGGGTCCTCAGCATGGGACCCCACCTCGCGGGGAGAGCAGCCAAGGGTTGCCGTGAGCTCCCACCACACACCGTTGCTTGCAACTCTGGGTGCCCTGCAGAATTATCTCATACCAAGCACAGCCAACCCAGCTGGATCCTCCATCCATCCCTGTGGCACAGAGCTGGGCAGCTCCCAGGCCAACTGTGGATGCCGAAGTTGGACACCCCTCACTGCACCTTCCATCACAAGCCCAGTACCTCCAGCCGTGGGGTGCTGGTGCAGCTCTCCAGCTTCTGGTGCAGCTCTCCAGCTTCTGGTGCTCTGCTGAGGGCATGGGACAAAGAACATCCACAATATCTGATGTAGGTATATCCCACATCCAGGAGCTGAATATAAAAGGCTTTTTAAAACTTTTAAAGAACTTTTAAACTTTTTTTTTCCACACCTCCACTCCAGCAAGGCTGCCCATGGCCCCAAAAGCCACCCGAAGAAGGCAGTATACATGGAAAACACTGGAAGTTGGCATATTCCTGTGTTTCTACATCCATTTGGTGCGTCTGGGTGATGCTCACGGTGCCCATTCTTGTGAGAGCATCCGTGAAGGTGGAAGCCTCACCCTCTCGAGCTCTCCTGGGATCTGAGCAGTGCAGGGAGGGTCAGTCAGTCCATGACACACAGACTCTGCCATACAAATTCAGGGGAGACGATGCTTTTGATGAGACCAAGCTGATGGCAGAGCTTCCTTAAGCAGGGAGCAGGATCTGGCCCTGAGATGGCACAAACCCCTGAGGGGGTGAGGAATGGGTGTGAGCCAGCCACGATTTGTCTGTTCTTCGGAAAACAAAGGAATCCGTTGTTTCCCAGTGGGGCAGGAAGGACCTGCAGGCCGGTGTCAGGATGGGCTTTGGGGATGCAAACCCTCTGGGGGGGCTAATTAAGCACATCAGCATCTGGGCTGTTGGTTTTTCTAAGGCAGGGATTATTTTTTAATTGCAGCAGCACTGAGAGAAAGGCCTTGCTGGCCTCCATGGCTGCCACAGGAAACAAGCATGACATCCCAGAGGAGAGGAAGGAATCATTCAAATCCTCGCTCCTATCCTGAAAACTTGGAGACCATTCCAAAGGGATGCCACCCACTGAGACACCAGTGGCTGGACATGATGGGGCTGTGAACTCCCATGAGTGGGACCCTCCACCCATCCCGGACAAACCTGTCATCCCTTTCAAAGAAGTTGAACCCATCCGAAGGAAGGGACACAGCAGAGTCAAAAGGCTTTGGATCCCATGGAGCATCGCCACTTCCTGGCCTGGTACATCCTGTGTCTTGGAGGCCCCTAAGCTGCGTGTGATTAGCAGATAATTAGCACTTCTTAATTAATTTCTTCAACACAGGCCAACAGCTCCTTACCTACTCTCCTAATCTGGTTTAGTACCAGTTGAGCCGCTACTCAACAGAGTGGATTGGGAGGAAATGTGTTTTCCCTTGGGATGTTTCCAGGCTGTCTGACCCCTCTGGCCCTAATGAGTTGCTGCCAGACGAGGACGAGGGGACATGGCTGCGTGCAGACACAGCCAACTGTGTTGCTGGCCACAGTTGAGAGCTCCTTGCCTGGGGAGATTGATTGGGAGCAATGGGCTCATCCCAGGATTACCCAGAATTTGGGATATTCAGTGTCAGTTGCTGATTCCCACAGTCAGAGCATCTGTATCTGTCATTTAATTGGAAAAATAAATTCTGGGTTTTGGCCAAAGCAACATCCCACATAGGGAGCGGTCACAGTGGAGGGGCTGCAGTGGGATGGGGTGAAACAGCATCGGCTCCAGTGAAAGTCATCCTGCAGGAGGGTTTGGAAAACATTTCTGGAGACAGAGCCAAGCCACTTGCCCGCCTTTGGCTGGAGGTCTGACCTGGTCAGGAGCACTTGGGAGAAAACGAGTCAGTCAGGATGCTCAGCAGGTTGCAAAATATGTCACCAATGCGCAGTGGGACCCAGCCGTAGGGGTGGGGGAGAAACTCCAGATTTGGAGCTGGGGCACTCAGTGGCAGTGAGGCACCCCATGACTTACTGAATTTGGGGCTGTCACGGGGCAGCCTGGTGTTTGCTTGTGCCAGAGGCATTAGAGGAAAGGATTTGGGGACCTGTGGACCATGAGAACAGCATCTGTAGCCTTCAGATTTTCTGAAGGAAGGGTCTGACCACCCCATCAGCCACCTCTGAGAACTGGCAAGTTCTAAGGGTCTATTTATTATATGACCAGGGAGGCAGCATGTCCTGCTCTGTTGCACTCTTCCAAGGGTGCTCCCCCCAGCCCATGGTTCTCTGAGGGACTGAGGGCTCCAGGAGAGCAAAGCCCTGCCTGTGGGCAGCAGCTGTCAGGGGACTCTGGTGTCAGGGGCTTTGCTTTGCTGGGGACCAGCAGCACCTGCCAGGCTCTGCCAAGAGCTCAGCGCCGCCTTGGCCTCATCCTGGCCCCAGATAGGACTGGCTGGGCCAAGATCAACACCCACCTGGCAGGCGCTGTGTATTGAGGTCACTGCTTGAGGAAGAGGCCATCTTGGCGTCCGCTGGCTCCTTCTCCCTTGCGTCGGCGGCGGCAGCAGCAGGGAATGGCCACGTCGCTCTCTCTGTTGGAGACAGGCAGGAACAGCCAGTCCAGCTCCCTCTCCAAGCTACAGGCTTAGGACTGCAGGCGGTGAGGGTGATTGGTATGCCCTTGCTGGGATGTGGGGTTTGGTGGGGAACCCCATGGGGGTACAGCAAGGGACTCATCCCCAAGCTTTGCATTTGTACCCTTCCTTTTGGGGACAAGCATGGGGACACCGTGCAGAGGCTCAGCTCCTCCACAGCCCCAGGCATGTTGGTTGTCATTGGGGCCTCATGCTGATGCTCCTGGAGGGTTTGGTTTTCTCATTAGGGTTCAACACTGTGAGAGGGATCTCGGTGCTGGTGGCTGAGGCTCCACTGAGCAGGTAGTGTCAGGGAGGCACCTTCTGTTTGCTTCCCGTGCTCCTCCCCCAGGAGGACACAATGTTTAGGATCAGCCTGGGCTCTACTCGACACTCAGCTGCGGGTAGAGGGATCCTGGCCAAAACGAAGAGCCCTTTCCCTGCCTCCAACCCAACCATCCCTTCGGCTCTTGCAAGGAGCAGATGGAGCTTTGCTGGGGTCCCTTAATGTGCTTCGTCAGCCCAATTCCCCCGACCTCCTTCCCAACTTTGCTGTCTCCCAGCACTGCAAAGGGGGTCCCTTTGTGGGCACACCACATGGCAGCTTTCAGAGCTCTTTGCTGCTCTCTCTTCTGCAGCGCTGAAAAGTCAGGCAAGTTCAAACTGCAAATAATTTATTAAAACCAGATGTGCTTGCTTGGAGCTGCCATGAGGAATTTCAGGGCGCTCCAGCCTGTGAGGGCCAGGCCAGCATCGAGATCCTGGCCTTCCGCTGCAGGGGCGGGACAAGGCTGGGGGCTGCCCAGGGAGAAGTGCTGCTCTCTGAGCCTGTTGCCTCTCCTTCCTGCCTGGCTTTCCCTGGAGGGTTTCTGAAAAGGGGCAGAGGAATTCCAGACATTTACAAGAAATTTGCTTTTAGAAAAACACTTTCTCTGCATGACTCAAGAGCAAATTGGCGGAACTGGGCTGCAGAGCGGGGAGGGAAAGCAGCTGGAGAGTAGTAGAGGACAACACATCCTGAACACCATCTTCCTCCTGCCGGAAGCGGGTATGGAACCACGGAGCAGAGATCTCACCCTGTTCCCTGGCCCTTTCCAGCAAGAGCAGCATGGTCCAGTTGGCCCCGGGTGCTTCATTTCCACTTCTGCCACTGCCTTACCTCATAGCCACCGGCATGTCCCCTTCCACCTCCATCCCTCACCAGTTCCTTTAGCCTGGAGAGGTTTTGGCATCAATCCCAGCCACTCTTCTGGGTTTGGGTGTGAGTGCATGGATTTTTAGGATTAACAGGAGCTGAGATGAGCCAATGCTGAACAAAGCAGGTTTGGAGTCCTGATCCCAAAGCGGAGCTGAGCCAGGAGCAAGGCAGTTGCCAACACGGCAGAGCGTGCTCGTGGCTCCCATGCAGCCGGCGCCTTCGGTCAGGAGAGGACAGGGCTGAGCAGAGCTCTGGATTTTTTCTTCCCCTGAATGCAAAGCAGAGCCAGTCACCATATAACTTTGCTGCTGATGTTCCCCAGGGCAGCCCAGGCAGGGATGGGAGATCTGGCCTGAACATGAGGCTGAATCTCCCTATCTTCATCCTGCTGCTGCCCACAGCATCCCTGCATTTTTAGCTTCATTCCTGTGTTTTTATCTCCATCCCTGTGTTTTAACTCCATTTGGACCATGGCACTGCTCTGCACCATCCCTGCAGCCCAAGCAACAGAGGATGGGAAAGCAGTTCCTGGCCAGAGCTGCCTGGGGGCTGCTGAGGCTTATCCCACACTGGTGGGGCAGATGGTGGGTAAGCTCTATTTTCAGGCTTTCCTGAATCAGCTTGAAGCACCTGAGCATCCCCTTCACTGATGGGTTTGGAAATGAGTAGCAACAGAGTGAGTGAAACACAAGCTGCAGCCAAAGGATGGAGGGAGAAGAAAGACTGCAGTAACCCATCCCAGGAGGAGATGCAGGCTGGGAGCACAGAGGAGCAGGGAAGAGCACACAGAGCTAGCGGCAGCATGTGGCTCCTCACCACGAGCACATGCCAGCAGCTTCTCCTGGCTTTCACACCCCCATGCAGCTAAAGCATGGAAGGGGAGCATGTCTCAGGCCCGCTCCCAGAACAGACAATAGTGTCCTTGTGGCCAAGAGCCTATTCCTGGGTGTGAATATAGCGAGGGGAGGCTGAGCTGCTCTGCGTTTGTTTGGCCTTTTGCCCCCACCCAGGGTGATGGCTGGGAGGACACCCAGCTGCCCCCGAGGGCCCACTGGGGCCAGGGAGAAGCAGAGACCACAGGCAGAGCCATGTGCAGCTATGGAAGATCAGTGTCAGTGCAAAGATGCATCAGGATTTGGTAGCAAAGGTATGTCCGGGCTGGGTGGGAGTCAGGGCTGTGCCTAGTTCTGCTCCCGCACACTCCAAAGTCTCCTCCTCCATGCTGGAAGTGGGAAGGTTTAGGTTAAGGTTGCTTGAGCCAAGCTTGTGTAGCACTCAGGAAACAACATCCTCCAGCAGCAGACCCCAGGCAGACACTGGCAGCAGTTGCAAAGCTCACACTGAGGGTTTGCCAGGTCACAAAATAAACTGGGACTGGCCCATTTAGCAGAGGGAAGCTCATTGCATGACTCCCAATTGCTAAGTGAGAGGCAAAGCATCCAGCGAGGCAGCTCCTTGGTGAACCTCTATCCTGCGGGTGTCAAGGTGTGTCCCCTGCACACATTCCTGCAGGTGTGGGCATCTGCCTACCCACTGCAGGAGAATGACTATGCTGCTGATGCTACTGAAGCACCATTGCCACCTCTCCAGGCCCAAATCTGTGTCACATCAACTGAACTGGAACGAGAGGCTGTAAAATGATCAACTGCAGCAGCAGGGAGGGAGCTGAGCTCGCTCAGCGTTTGGTTGCACTTGCACTCACTGAGTTTGACTTCAGGCACAGTGAAGGTCAGGTCAGGTTTGCAGAGTAACCTGGAGCGGTGACTGTTCACCTGAGGAAGCAGCTCTGGGGGCAGGTACGGCCCTGGCTCCTGGGGGATGCTCAGGGATGCCCGGTACAGTGGCCCCACATGCCTGTGGAGGAGCTCGGTGCACTAAGAGCCCCAGCACTCCCCAGTGATCAGTCCAGATACAAACAGACTCAACAGCTTCAGCTGCCAAGGTCCTTTTTCATTTTCTGTTGTGTATTTTTGTAAAGCTGACAAGGCCCAGCCCCAAGAAATTAAAGGAGCTGCGTTTTGTCACTGCTCAGTGTGGTTGGTTATTGTGGGGGACTGAGAGGGGAGACTTGGGTGTCCACAGGCTGGGGAGTGGATGGGAGGTTGTGACCCACAGATTTTCATCAACAGAAAAGGTGGTTTTTTATGTCCTCAACATATATGGCTTCTACAGGCAGCTGCTCCTCTACAAGAAATGAGGGATAAACCCACCTCTGCTTTCTAATTTATGTTCCAGGACAAGATCAACACCAGTAATTAAGTGACTTCGTAATTTTCAGTGATTCCCCCTCTGATGCAGAGATCTCACTGCTCTTGAGCTATGGAACGCACCCTTCCTCCATCCTTCCTCATCCTGTTCTGTAACAGCTCTGTGCAGCCACTGCAAGAGAGCTCGTGCCAATGCCAAGAGCAGAAAAACAGTAAAAAGCCAAGCAAATCAGTTTCTTAAAACTTATTTTAATATCCATGTCTCATCTGTTGGGTGGAGCCAAAACAGTCTGGCCTGGTTTAAGTTACAAATTCTTCATACACTTTAAGTAAATGAACAGTGTGGCAATAGGGTCTGTTATTGGAAGTGAAACCCATCTTAACAAGGGAAGTGTTACAGCCAGAATTCTACCAGGGTTCTTCCCCGCTATCAGCCCCAAGAGGCCGTCACTGTCCCCTGGCCCTGGATGGGTGTCGCACAGCAGGAATAAATGCTTCTGACACAAAACTAATCACACCCACAGAGATACACACACTGGATGGCCAAGAAACAATGGGACTAGGATAGAAAAAACCCTTTTAGAATTCTCCTCGATGTGGACAGATACCAAATCACCAGTTTCAGCAAATCGGATGAAGCATCAATCCTGATTTCTCCTGAAAGAGGCTGAATAAACATGCTGAAGCTGCTTGCTGGACAATTAACTCCATGGGCTTTAAGGAACCCACTTAAAGGGCTAAAAGAAGATGGCTGAGGATTTAAAAATGCAGTATTTCTGTTGTCTAAAATACTGCAGTTTAGACACCACCTTAATGCAGCTGCAAGAGAGTAAATCCAATCAAAAGCCCAAGAGTCACTACAAAAATAGTATGAAAAATCAAAGCAGCAGAGTTGTCCACTTCCCTGGCCTGTTGCTTAATTCCACAGACTGCTCCATTTCTCAGTTAACAAGCTTCTCATCAGGTTTAAGCACAGTATTTGCAGATGATGGCTTACAGTAAGGCGGACAAGTTCTGAGATGGACAAGTTCTGCTGATGGAGAACAGCACTTGCCATGAGATGACACTGGGGTAACAGCCCATAGGCTGCCACATCTGTGGGTATAATCGTGGAGTTACCCCACAAAGGATCCCCCAGCCCACAGTGGTCCAGGGGCTGTGTTGGGAAGTGTGCACAGGGTGGCTCGGTTTTTAACCACCACCCTGAATTGCAGTAGTGCAGTGCTCGTTTCCCTCCCAGGACAAACCCTGCTCCTCAACACTGCACCTTTAAATATCTCTGGCTAAGAACTCCTGCCACGTGTTAGGAGCACTTGAAACTGGCTGCCACATGTTCAAGTGCTGCGGTTTTTGTGCTTTCAGTTTTCCTTCAACATGGGAGGAAAACGGAGTCAGAGGGTCCCATTTCACAGCAGGTAGAGCCAGGGGAAGGTACAAGACCCCTCCAGGCAGACTACAGGAGGGAGACAATAATTAGGGGGTTTGCTCCTTTCAAGAACATTATCTCATTTCTTCCCATCTGAAATCGGATGCAGTGATGGCAGCAAGTTTCATGAGTCAGCAAGTTTGAAAAGTGTTAATGGAGAGAGGAAGCGTTGCTGCCAAGTCACCCAACAGAAAGGAGCACACAAGCCTTCAGCTTTGGAATGCTCTAACGTGAACCAGGGTCAGTAGAGAGCTGTGTGGGCACAGATCACACCTGTGACACCTGAGCCATGCTCCAATCCCCGCTGGCTCTCTGCCTGCCAGCCAAGATCAGGCTCACGAGTGTGGAGAGCTCGGTGTGAGCATGTTGGGCTGGGTCTGCAAAAACAACAGCACTTCAACACTTTAAAAAGTGTTGTTGTGAGAGTGATGAAGCAGCAGCTGAGACCTTATGGCAGCCTGAGCTGTGACCCACTCTGATCACAGAGTGACACAGGCCTGTTCTCCCAGGGCTTCACCACCCTCCTGAGAAGGTGAATTATTCCTAAGAGGCCACCCCAAAGGAACAGAAAGCTGCACCAGCTGCAGAATGGACACTGCCACAAACCTGCTAATATGGGTTTCACTGAGACCAGAAAATTGTTTCCTTCCAAAAAATTGTTATTTTTAAAAAACTGAAATTAATTAGGGGTAAAACACTAACTCTAGTGCCATGAACAGGCAGGATCAACTTTTTTCCCCTCCAAAGGGCAAAGAGTCATATACCATCCCCAGCTGAACCTTGGTGCTTCGAGCTTTTCAGGAGATGTTACCTAAACTTTATTAAAAGAAAAAGAACAATGTTTAAATATCAACACTGGACTAGCCCAGTCTTTTTTCCAAAGTCCACATTCTTCATATGAAGCACACACGGCATCCTGGATTCCCCAAGGCTGCATGTTCAGAAGTTCACAGTACATGGAACCATGTCTTTTTGTATTTTTTCTTGAGTTTCCCCTCCTTGCTCAGAGCAGCCACCCTTTTGTGGTCACTGACTGGATAAACCTCAAGCCATCTCCTATTCACATGGCTTGGCCTAGATGCTGAAGGTTTTCTTGATGAGAGTTGATGTTGTCATGCTCTATGGATGGAAAAAAGCAAGAGAAAAAAGCACCTGGTACAGGTTTCTTGAGATCCTTGTGGATTCCTCTGTTCCAAAGGTGTTTCTGAAAGTCTTTTTGTCGGTTTCTCAAGCAGTTTT
The DNA here is from genome assembly GCA_013389985.1 of Dryoscopus gambensis. Classification (NCBI taxonomy): domain Eukaryota; kingdom Metazoa; phylum Chordata; class Aves; order Passeriformes; family Malaconotidae; genus Dryoscopus; species Dryoscopus gambensis. Next base: position 30,387 of record WEIT01031455.1, on the reverse strand, counting down.
TGGCCTATTACTCTGTCTCAGTTTGAAGAGCTGTTATTGGATGATCCAGACGTTGATGCAATTGCAGCTCCGGCTGGGCTGCTTGTGGATACAGATTTGCGGATGTGAGGCAGCAAGTAGGGGTCACAGGCCAGCTGCTGGACATCTATCCGGTCCTCCTTTCGATAGGCCAGACACCGCCTGATGAATGCCTGCAGTACCCCAAAGCCAAAGCAAGAATTAGTTTTTCATGACAGAAACAGGAAGCTTTTGACTCTTTGGGAGAGGGGCCAACGTGACAACCCCAGAGCTGAAATTCCTTCCCTAACCACAGCCCAGCTCTTGCACCACAGCTCATCTTGCACCAGGAGAAGCATGGGCAGAGGCATGCGGTGTTCAATGCTCAGCCTGACAGCTGCAGTAATCATGGAATCACAGAATGGTTTGGCTTGGAAGGACCTTAAAGCTCATGTCACTCCAACCTCCCTGCCAAGAGCAGGGACACCTTTCACTAGATCGGGCTGATCCAGCCTGGCCTTGAACACCTCCAAGGATGGGACATGCAAAGCCACTGATCACTGTGTGATAGGTGAGCATTAAACACAACATTCGTGCTAGTTTTATGGAAATCAGGAGGCTGGAACTGCCTGTGCTGACTGACTCTCAAGCAGATTTACCTTTGCTTCTGGTGTGACTACTGGCTTTGGAGGGAACTGCACCTCAGTAGCTTTCAGGATTGTGTTCTCCTGCAAAATATCCTGTTGTGACTGGTTGTGACCAAAGGGCTACCAAAAGAAAGAAAAAAGTTGTTAAAGGTTGGTGACAGGCATAAAAACCCCATAGCTCTACTGTTTATCATCACCTGACGTCAGCATTTTTCCAGGCAAGCAGCCCACAACTGCTGGGAAGGTGCTGCGGATACCAGAGGACCAGGATGCATTGCTCCCACCCTCAACTGAACAAAAGGGATCGAGCTGGAACATGTCTGGCTTGGCCAGAAGGGATCTCCACCTGCTTCCAGACCTCATGGGTCTGTTACAGCATTTGTCATCCATCTGAGCCAGCAGAGATTCACTCGCTCGTCTCTGCTGGGTGGTTCCACGTGTCTGACTGACAGCACTGAGCAGCACATGTGTCTCAGCCCCGGATTTCACAACACTTGGGTACAAGGGACTCCTGAAAACAAGAGCCCATGGAATGCTTTCCCTTCTCCATCCTATCTCTCCTGTTGTCATAAAATAAACTACCTTTTCTCATAACAAAGCACCTTTTCCTGATCCACGTTCTTCCCTTCCAAAAGCCATCCTAAAAGCTTCCAAAGTGGGTCTTTGTAACTACTTTTTTTTCCCCTAAACACTTGCAGCCATCAAGAGCAACAAAGACTCAGGGCATTTAAAGTGTCACAGACAAGACCAGACCAAAAACCTCAGACCATGAATGACACACCTGTCCTGCCCAAAACGGCCTCAGTGGGAACATGCCCAGTGGAAAGAGATGTTCTGCAGAACGTCTTTTCTGAAGGAAATGCCAAAGGTAGAGCACAACACAGCCTAGTCTATGCTCCCCACTTCCATTAGCATGGACTCTGCCCTGGAACTGATGGCAAGGAGACAAGCGAGCACATTCTAAGTCTGTGGAGAAGGAAGCAGAAGCTTCCCAAAAGGTTTGGGAAACACCACTAAGAAAAGGAATTAAACGCCTTCTTACCTTTCTGCCATAGAGACACTGATAGAAGATGACTCCCACTGACCAGACATCAACTTTATTTGAAATCTTTGGAGGTTCTTTCCCAACCACAAAACATTCTGGTGGCAAATACCTGATTGGAAGGAAGTGATAAGAAGTTACGAGCAGCAGTTTCAAGTATTTTCCATGATTTCCTTTAGAACAGAAGATTCTGTGATCAGATACTGGCTTGGGACTTGAGGGTCCCATTTCACTCCTCTGCATCTCTGGGCCAAGATCACCAATGCCTACTCCTTCTGGGAACAGTGATCCCAAGGACTCTCCAGACACTTGTGTTCTGAGCTGGTCAGCGCAGTCAGTTTCTTTTCACTAGAGCACGTAAAACAAGCCCATTCTCTTTTATCTTCAGAACGGGTATTTGCTGTTGAAAGGGCTTGGCCAGCAATTCCACAATGAAAGCATACAGCCAAAATACATATTTTTAGAAATACAACCCCAGATGCCATGTCCCAGTTAAAGACATTCAGCTTCACTCAGGGTACAGCTAGTTTCATTTTTAGGAACAGAACAAAGCTGTACAATACAGAATGCCCCAACGAATGTTCTGTTGCCCATGGTGACAGTCTGCAGCTTGGGTGACATCTGAGAGTCACACTGAGTGGCACTCACCAAGGGTCTGCTCTCAGCCAAGGGTGATACACTGACACTTGGCACAGAAGATAAAGAATTGCTGAAAACATGTCACTCAAGCGAAGCTCTGGCTATAGACAACACTGTGAGATTTACATCTTTTTCGAGAGCCAACTATAGATTTTCACCTCCTCATTTCAGAGGAATACACTTTTCATCTCCCTGATGCACCTGAATTTCCAAATAGGTACAGTATTCCCCTTGTTCTTGTTTAAGATGTGAGACAGAGCCACTCTGGACTGTGAAAGAGCAGCCAAGCCCCACTCTGGAGCTCGCTATCTCGGCGGCATATGCAGCTTTTCACCAACCTTTTGAATATGAGCTTGTTTTCAAACACTGACCTACTGAACAGTGAAAAGCTGCCAGCCTCAAAAGGAGCTGTGTGACAACAAGAGCAGTTTCCAGGGTCTCAAATCTCCAGTGTGTCAAGCTGTCACAGCCAGTGGCAGCACACACAGAGCTGATACACATCCAAAGCTCTTTATAAACTGTTCTTCATCTTAACTTGCAAGTGCCCCAGGCATTGCTTACCAGTAAGTACCAGCCCCCTGTGATGTCAGCTCCATGCCATCAACTGAGTTGTAGCTGTCATCGTCCATGATTTTGGAAAGTCCAAAATCTGTGATTTTTATCTCTCCACATGCAGTACCATTGACTAGAAGAATGTTACCTAGACAGAGGAAGGAAACAGCCCTTAGGATACACATTTAGCAAGAATAAAATTGCACTGAGCCCTGCAATGCACAAGGACAAGGGACCTACAGTGAGCTGCACCAGATGTTTTACCTCTCAAAACCCTGAACATCAGAGACAACTTGGGGACCACCAAGTGGTAGAGCTGATCTGCCCATCTTGAATGACCCAGTGACCTCATATTGCTTGGAGCCTCCAGATCCTGAGCCCAGTTAGCCAAATGAGCTTCAAGCCCAGGCTGTTTTGACCCCTCCCAAAAGTCCCGTTGGAAGGGCAGGTCAAAAATGAGGATTAAGGAGAGAAGTACACATACACAGTTATGACTCATTCTGCCCAGAAGTTCTGACTTGCCCTGTCTTCTCACCATGCCAGAAACTCTTCTTCCTGGCAGTGCTCCCCAGTGACTTTCTAAACTCAAAAAGGACAATTATTGCTTAGGCAAGAGTCTTTCATAAACCCATCAAGAAGTCAGATCATCACTGTTTTTCTCCAAGCCTACAATAAAGTAGCAGAACTGTGTGTGATGGCAGTGGATGAATCACAGCTCTAGGCAGCTGCAGGCAGAGGTCAGACAACTTGGGAACAGCCAGGGAGGAAACAGGGTCACTACAACCAGTGCAACAGCACCATCTCCCGTACACATTCCTCATGCTGATGTAACAAACCACATCACAAACCAGTTACACAATGCTGATGAGGTGCTACCAGTACAGGGAGACAAGCCAGGGATAACTGCCCAAAGAGATGGATGAATTTACTGAACTAGGAAAAAAACCTATGTAGCCAATATGCATCATCCCAAAACAGAGCATTTCCACTTTCCCCCTTGTGGCTCTGCCCCAAAGGTAGAAGGAAAATATACAGCATCATTTGGGGAGGATCTTCTCCACAGCAGATGTAACTGAATTAACTCAAAGGCAGACCTGAGCAGTCTGTGTGTCCTCAGCTTTGGGAGCTGACACACAATATGAAAAAATGAACATTTCAAAATTAGTTTCTGCCATCAAATTTTCACCCAGATGATTACAGAGAGAATAAGCTAGAAGAATGGGAACATGAAGCACATCAGTAATTGTAGGAACCTTTATGAAGCAGTAACAGAAGCTCTGAATAGCAGAATACAAGGAGGACGCTAAGAAAACAAACGCAGCCAGTTGGTGGTTCAAGGGCTCATTCTTAACAATGTTACACTTCCTTGTTTTATGTTGCAATTCAGGGAGACAACACCCTTTCCACATTTTCCAAATGTTCTATGCATTTTACGCTTTTTTCTTGTTGCAAGTTAGGTTTCCCAGAGAGCCCTGTCTTTTTGCTGTCTGACCAAAGGAAACTTCCTCGTATTACCTGTAACCCATTACATTTCCTTAGCATCCTTAAGCATGTCAGCCCAGCATACCTGGTTTAAGGTCATAGTGTATGATAGGAGGTTTGATTTCATTTAAGTATTTTAAAGCATTCACAATCTGCATGATAATGGATCGTGCCTCTTTCTCTGACATTAGCTTGTGCTGTTTCAGGTAGAAGTCCAGATCATTCCCCTCACAGTATTCTAACACTGTACAAAACCTGAAAGAAAAACAGGAGTTGTTGCAATTAAGGCACCTGATAGAAACCACAACACTTTGTTACTACTTGTCTGTAACTCACCTATTTGGCCAATACTTAAATTAAGAGTCCTTCAGCCTATTAATCTCTTGCTAAAAGTAAGCTACCAGGAGCACAGGCCTCAATGCTCAACAGTAGTACAAAGGTCAGAGATCCCCCTTTAAAGACCCAGAGGCTGAAAGTTGTATCAGCTGTGGCATTTGCCCAGGGCCAAGAGCAGGATTTACCAGTAAAGCACCACATCTGACAGAATACACCACACTGGTTTGTGAGCTGGAGTCTCTAGAAAACCAGTGTATACTGGAAGTACACCTCGGTTATCTCTGCAGTAAAGTCAAACATTGGTATGGACACTTTCTGGACTCTCCTGGAAAGTTTTAAATACTTTGCCTTTAACGAATAGGTCAAACCATGGGAAAGGACAGAGCAACGCAACTTACGAGTCAGTATCCAGTGAGAAGTAGTCGTATAGTTTAACTATTCGAGGGTGATCCAGTTCTTTGTGAATTCTGTACTCTCTACATGCGTGTCTGAAAACAGCAAAGTCTGAGCATTAGTCATACAAGTGACTTAATTCTAATTTCTCCAGATACTGAATCCAGACATACCACACAGCATCCAGCTTCAATCAAACCCATGCAT
>WEIT01031455.1:877-22773 GCA_013389985.1 Dryoscopus gambensis | reverse complement strand
AGCTAAGAAACAATACTTTCACTTTCAGACAGAGAAATATTATAATTGTGTTAATGACTGACAAATTTGATCATTCTGCACCGATGAAAGACTATTTAATGGTACCTTGATGCACTCGGAAGCCTCCGTCTTACGTGAACTTCAAGCTGTAACTGTATCACCCCACAATCAAATGACTATTGAGTTGTAACATCAATTTTAAAAGGATTGTTTCCCATTACGAAAAGGTGGTTTCTTATTATGAAGACAACAAATAAAAAAACGACTTTAAGTTCTTATCCCTGAATCCCATGTGCTTACTGTGAATTATCTTCGTTGTGTATCCTTTTCAATTCCCTGATGTGCAGATTTCTAACCCTCTCTAGCCGTTCCAGCTCTGCCTGGATCTCTGCTTCTTCCTGCACAAGGAAAAACGAAAAGGAAAACACAACACTCTGTAAGGTACTGCAGGTAGTGTTTCACCTGATTTACGGAAACACAAACGCAATTCCACTTCTGAAGAGGTTATTGGCATAAAACTTGTCTGGGAGATCAGAGAGATGGTCAGAGTCAATTCACAGTCAGGCAGCAAGTAACAGGAAAGAAAACTGACTGGGCCATTCTGTTCACACCTACACAGACAGGAGGAAACATATCTTTACACCTCCTTGTTTCTAATGTTTTCTGTAACTAAGAAGCCTTGTTGCTGTGGTCTTGCTCCTTCCCTGAATAAGTGCTATGCAGCTGTTTTTCAAGGAATTTCAGTTTTGGTGGGACAAGAGAAAGAAGACAGCCCTCAGCAGTAAGAGCAGGGATGTCATGATGCCATGTAGGATGGGGCAGCATCTGGACAGGATGTGAAGTGTGAGAGAATGGTATTATGTTCTACTAGGGGTAACTGCTCAAACAGGTCAGAGCGTTTCTCAATGCCATGTGGAAGTTCTGACATAGTGTTTGTCTAGCTGGAAGTTCTGGGCCCTCAAAAACAACATGAGAATTCGTATCACTGTGGGCTGCAAACCTCAATTCAAACGTGCTCCCTGAGCAGTACAATTTGTGTATGTGACTCAGCGGACATCATTACCCATCTGCCTTGTGACTCTGCTCCTTCCCTTTCCAACTGGTTCTATTTTTAGACATAAAGAATGAGCCAGTTTCCAAAAGTGGAGAAGGATAAGCACAGCTTCAGACAATGCCACGATCCCAGCACATTACTTCATTTTCCATTAAGGTCCATTTCCAAATGGATTCCTCCATTCCAGGGTGGCAATATTACATGCCAGCATACATGGAGCTGCAGTTAATCCCCCTAGAGCAGTGTGGGAGCTGTAGAGCCAGCATGCCTGCAGCACTCCCCTGCCCTTATCACTTCTCTTTGTTCACAGGTCAGTAAAGCATAATGGGCAGAATGCCAGCAGATTCCGCGTGTGCAGTAACTTTCTCTTCCACAGAAAATAACAAGGAGTATGGAGGCATTAATGAGGCCTTGCATTCTGTTTGTGTGTCAGGGTTACAGGAAAAAAACTAAATGTAGAGCTCGAGCACCACCTGAGAAAAGAAGGGGCACTCCAGCAAGACATTCGCTTCCTCTTTGGTTCATTTCCAAAAGAAAACTCCTTGGCCTTAGCAGAGATCACACCTAATCAGGAAGTGGCAGAAGACATCTATTTTTTTTTCCCCAGTATTTCATCTGTTGAAGTGTCCCAGAAAACTTATTTATAGGTCACTGCAATCACTTTCAAGGTAACCAACAGCTTATCTAAATATAACCGCACTTGCAGGTACAGTTCCTACTGAGGCCATATTTGAGAACAAACGTGCATTGCAGGTGCCTGAACAGGACAGGTTTACAACAGCCCAAGAGATTTTATTGGAGTGATAATGTTGGTTACTCAATATTGCAAAGAACTGGAAAAGTCAATAACTGTTGCATTTTTTTTGTGTTATAATTTTCTTCCCTTGGTCCATTCCTTATTGTTTCCCAATATTATACACATTCAGAGTCCAGGACCAGGCAGGTCACAGTGACAGAAGATGTATCAAAAGAGTAGAACTCTGCATGAAATCCTAACTGTAAGGACACAGAAATCTATTAATTGAAGCAAAGAACATCTTTTGTGAATATCACTACCCTGAAAAAGATATTACAAAATCCAGGCTATCCCTTTCAAGCACAAAACCCACTTGATTATCAAACGAGTAGTGACCTCTACAGAGAAATGCTCTTGTTCACAGAATACTGCACAAAAAGCCTTTGCTGCAACTAGTTCTTACCTTTTTAAGATGACCTAGTCGGAGTTTGAAGATTTCCTCCTGTTCATGGTATTCTGCTAATGTTAACCTGTATAAAAAAGAAAGACTCAACACATTAGGTTTCAAGACGTGATAAAGTGAACAATCTGCAGAATGCACATTGCCAGTGGAAGGTGCAACTCCACAGAGTAAATCAGCAGCCAGCATGAAATTTTTTAGATAAACTCTGCAATCTATATTTTTTAATAATCAGTCTAAAGGAGAACAAAACCTTAAACCTCAACAACTTACATTAATTTCAAATCCAAGTCCCTAATAACTCCTATCTAGGCTACTGACTGACTTTTTAATGAATCATAATCTAAATATGGAAAAGTGAAGCCCAAATATTCCACATCTTATTTTTCCATGTAAAGTTTGCTTTACTGACTCATTTTCAAATTTTTCTTTGTAATAAAAGCTGGATAATTTCAACCTATATATTCACTCTGAGACTAGAAGCACACCTGGCCACACAGCCACTGCAAATAGAGCAATTACCTGGGATTCAGATCTTTTTCCTGTTTCAGGTTCTGCCAAGTGGCTTCCGGGGAAACCGTGGGAAATTTACTTTATCCTATTTTTGACCTCACATGTAGTTCAGAGAAGCAAGGGGATAAGGGGAAAAAAATCCCTGTTTTATTAACAGTAAATGATGGGCAAAGTTTCTGCTCTAGGTGGTTGGTCAAAAGAAGTTTCATAACGTTTTTGAGGTCTTTTCCACGGCAAGTGTGCCACATAGGACAAAGGCAAAGCACAGCCTTACACTAAAACAGTGACAGAGCCCATCACTTGTGAAATGCAACGACATGCTGAGATCTTTACGATTAGAAAAATGAATCACTATATTAATTGTCTCATTACTACCAACAAGGAGTTTGGTAAAAGCATCACATGTGAACATAAAACTATGAAGCCCTTATCTCCTGCATCTGTTCACTTTGTAAACAAGATCTGCACGTGACAGCATACAAGTATCTTTTTTTAAACCTAAATTGAGTTCAAAGCATATCCCAGGAGGATTCCTGTAACAGCAGTTATGCTCTACACAGTACTTCACACAATGTTAGTGCAGGAGGCCTCCAGAGCATCAACACCTTAACTTCTTTCAAGGGGGACTGAGTCCTGCGTCTGTGCAGGGAGACTCAGTAAATTGAGACGAGAGAGCATTCAGCTCATCAAGTGCTCATCTTGAAATGCCCCAGCTTTCCTCTGCTGATAATGCAGAGGGTCCATGTACTTGAAACAAGGCCTAAAGCACTTGTCACCTGATAAATTTAATGGAAAACTCATAAGCCAAGTTCCCTGTGAAAGAATCTTGAGCAGAAGGAACTGCTTATTACAAATTAAAGATACATATAAAACAAAGCCACTACCAAAAATGGTCACACGTTGTCTCATATCATATAAAACTGCTGAGGGCTCCGAGCTGGACTTGATGATCCTTGGGAGTCCTCTCCAACTCAGGATATTCTATGATTCTAATTTGTGCACACAGCCTGAATTTTAATTAGATTCAGATAATCTAAAAGACCATCCCAAGAGTTTAGGTCTTTGTGATTCTGTGATTCTTTGGTTGCTGTTGCTGTGTAAGGAATAAAAAGACAATTGAATTAACCAGCAACAAGGTTTGCACATATTCTTGTGCACCAATAACAAACACCATTGGTCTACTCATTAGGGCAGAGGTGCAACGAGCACCACCAGGCTAACACTGCCCAAAACAGCTGCCTGCCACAGCAACCATCACAGAAATCAAGAGGGCTCTGAGACAAACACCGCCCTGGTTCACAGAAACATGCTGGAAACCCCCTACCTACCCCTAGTGCAGCTGAAGGCTGCCCAAGCTGCTCTAATGAATCTCAACCAGCCCCAGCAGAGTAATCTTCCTGAATGAAAATTCTTTTCTCATTCACAGGCTAAAAACTCGTTTTGGGAGAGCTCGTGTTTGAATTTGCATCATGGGACCTTCTTCTCCTTTTTAAGACACAGCAACAACCATGAACCAAAGAGGAACCAAAAATCAAAAAGGAATTTGGCTGTCTGCTTCTCATTCAACTTTTAGAAACATTTAAATTTAAATTGCGTAAAAGTCAGCCTCTGTAAGAGTTCCACAATGAAAAGCCTCCCTCCAGAAGTCAGAAAATTTTGTTCCTGATACACAGTGGTCCACCAAACGCACTTACTGGATAACTAATGATTAAGCAAGTAGTCAGTCAGTCCAGTTGCTACAGATGACTTGCAAAAACCCCAGTGTTTTCACATAAGCTACAACACTCCACATGAACCATGTCCGCACCCTGGAAAGCAGTTTTTATCAAGCACACGACAAGAAGCTTTTCTAAACCATGAAGGTATCACCCTAAAATTTATCAGTGAAGAATGATAAACCAGCAAGAAATAGAGAAAAAGACCTGGGAGCCCAAGAGGCTTCCTAGCAGAGTGTGGTAGAGCTGGATTATGCCAAGACAGGCTCACAGAACAAGCAGAAGCATCACAGACATGACCAGGATTCCCAGGGCACATCAGGACCGGTCATGTCTCCAGAATAAGCCACACTACAGCTGTACCAGACTGCTGGAGAAAAAAAATTCCACAAAAATGGGGAAAGCTCATCCTGCCCTTTGGAAGTGAAAGGTTACTACAGTGAATAGCAACATTTCAAAATTCCATGTACAGACATTCCATTTGCTTCTTCCAGCTCAAACCTGGCAATACAAAAGGATGACTTTAGACTTTTATTTAGTTCTTTTCAGGCTTCCTTGGCCAGAACAAGGGGGAAATGTCTCCAACCAACTTAGTTATTTGCAGGAAGCACCCACTGCTCTCCAACACAACTCACCTGATCTGCAGGTACCTGTATCCCATTTGGGGGCACAGCCCAGGAGCTGAGGGCATCCTGAATATCAGGATTTACCCAGCCTTGTGCCATCTTTGCTGAGACTGTGAAGGCAGTGGGAGCTTTTGCTTCACATGCCCATTTAAAGATCAAGACCAAGAATTCAAAGGGCTTACAGAACTCTGAGGTCAAGTCAAGCCCAGGAGATTTAATAATGAAAAATGAAAAGTGTCAATGAGAGTTATGGTATCAGCCTACAGCAATAAAATGAAGTCTATAAAGGGAAGTAGGAGAAGGTAGGGCTAAGCCTCTAACTAATTGTATTTCCAACTCACAAAAACTTCTGAAAACATAATGTTCTACATTTCTTCTGAGACCCAGCTTTACTCTAGAAGAATATCAAGTCTCTTAGAGCACCAGTAATTTCAAAAGAGGCATTGAGGGGGGGAGGAGGAGGGGAATCCATGAGAAGTGTAGCGCTTCTACCATTTCCGAGTTGCGTATGTGTGAAGAACTGTTTTGGAGAACGGGCCAATGCTCAATGCACTGTCTCTATATAGAGAGAGCATCTTATTCCTTCAGCATCCCAAATGAATTGTTTCAAAACTCTTAACTCAGAATTCTCTACAGCAGACACACAGAAATCAAGGCTTCTAAATGTGTACAATTTTGTTTTCCTTAAAAAAAAGCACCACGTATATCCGGATACCAATATCAATTCTGAATTTGCAACACTAAAATCAGACCCCACTTTCAAACTTGATACCACAGTAATGCTGAAAAAATTACTGGACTCATAGAAAAATAAAGTTAATCTCATACAAAGGCTGGACTCAGCAATAATCCTTGTTCTACTTCAATGAAAACTATTTAGAACTGAAGCCAGATGTTGCTGAATGCCAGGCTAATTCCACAACATTCATTTGTGCGTGGAGTGAAGCCTGGAGGCAAGGGCAAGATTCCATTTCCCAGGAGATAGTTTGTGCTCTAATCAAAGCATGTGGCTTTGCCACGCACCAAGAAGGCCACAGAACCTACGTTTCATTTTCTGCTCCGTTGGTCTTGTTCTTGCGCTGCTTCTGCTCAGTGCTTGCTGGAGGGGTCTGGCCCATCGCTGGTGGCTTCCGCTTTGCTAACATTTTTCGTTGTCTTTCTATTTCTTCCCGCTGGGAATTTATCCTTTCCTGTTGCCTGAAAAGCAGAGAGGGAAAAAAAACCACGACGCAGATAACTAAGGGTGTGCACTTGGTTGTCTTCAGCATCTGTTCTTACCAGATTGGAGCCATGAATTTCAAATCAGTTGTACTTGTAAGATTTGTAACAAAATATTTTTGTACAGAAAAGCGGGATGTGCCAAACATGATGAGTCAGAATTTTAAAGGTATTTTTACATAAAATGGGATTATTTTCCTGGCTCACAGAAACCTTTCAGTAAGTGAAAGGTTGGATGTCCTCTGCATGAATTAAAAGGAGTTGCTAACCCCACAGAAACCTAAGATCCATGGCAAGTGACTAACTTTCCACACACCTTTTCCTAGCAGCCTCTGTTCTAAACATCAAATTTTCCTGCTAAAACTATTCCTGAAGTCTGGCACTGTCTGAGAAAGTATCCTTACAATTCAAAAGTACAGTTAAACTACCCTAAATTCTCTGGAATATAGCCAACACCATTCCCAATTTCAAGAAACTGTCTCTCCCCCAAGATAAAAAGACTTTCTTGAAACATTTTACAGTGATAAAAGCACTCTTGAAATTTCAAGTCTAAATGACCTAAGCATTTGCATACCTAATTCCCCTTTAAAAAGGGACTGAGACTGCAGGTAAGTATTCCAGAAGTACTTTTTCCATGTCTTACAGCACAAACTAAGGAAGAATTATGAAGTCCTTAATCTGTGCCTAAAAAGAGCTGCACCTTCCTATCAGACTACAGAGAAGTGATGTGAGTTTAAAGGATAACACATAGCTCTCTAGTGCAATTAATTTGCCAAGTCCTACTTAAAGGTCTAGGCCAGGTGGGAATTGACTGGATATTTCCATTAACATCCTGCATAAAGGGTCTCTGATCTTCATTTCCAGGTTTCTGCAGCCCCTTTGATCACTGTTTCCAGAAGGCAAAACAAGTTAAATAGCATGGATTTTTCTCTTTCAAGCTTCTCCACTTTCTACTTNAAAAAAAAAAAAAAAAAAAAAAAGGCACGCTAATTAACCTTCTTTGACTAATATGTGCAAGGATGCAAATCAAATTGATTAACTCAGGATATATGTGAGATTTTGGTCCATCCCTCCACCCCAAGCACTACACAGCCAGGTAGATGCACTGAGGACTCTCAACAGGTAACAACAGTTGGCCCAAAGGCCAACTCAAACCATTTCATTCCAGTTCAGGTCTCTGGAAGTTTCAGTGGAAACGGATTTCTCACTTCAGTGTGAAAAAGTTCTCCACTGTCAGGAGTTCCTATCTGATCCTTCCATGCATCAGTCACACCATTCTCACATTCTGACATGCAAGACATCACACACAACTGCTGGGTTTTTTTTTCCATTTCTTCCTCTGAAGTTAAAGACAATCCTGTTTGTCCTCACTTGATGAGGTTCTGGAAGGCATAGCCATCTGTCCACTGCTCGGTGAAGGATGCGCCATGCCGCACCGTGGTGAAGTGCCCCAGCCTCAATCGATCCTGCATGCTCTTATCTCGGCATGCCATCTTCTCCTGCTTTGACTGAAAGCAAAATAAAGCCATGTAAAAATACAAGCCATAAATTACTAGCTACGGGCTGTGCTGCATTTTAAATCATGACCAATTCTTACCACTTTCTATTATTTCAGTTCTGCTTATCTGAAACCCAGCTGAGTATCATTGATCAAGTTATTGCTGGTGCTTTGCACTGGTCTAAAAGGCATCCTGACATTTCAGCCTCACTCTTCCCTCCTGACGACTGCCTGGGCAGCTCACCCATCCTATGATCAGTTGAAATCAGCCTGGCAGTAGGATTAAAACTATCCCTTTGTATCAGTAGCTTAGCTAGACTGCATGCCCAGCTCTGATCAGGCCCTTATTCAGGAGATGAAGAAAGAAAATGCACTTTGGATCACTATTAAGACTAAGATGCAGTGATCACAGCTCAGTCCTAGCCTTGTACCACGTCCAGAAGTGACACAGTCTCAGTTAGGTCACCACTCTGGAGAGGGGAGCCCTGCTCAGCCAAGAACAATCAGCTCTGTGACAAAATCAACTCAAATAGACAGCATGTCCCAGCTAGCACCTGGGTAGTTTTGCCCATCTAGTGCCCACAAACAATAGGTGTAACTGGCCAACAGGTGAAAGAGCAATCAAACCCCCACACTGTTTAACCATCAGGAAAGCTGGAAATCTTTCAATACTGAAGCAGGCTGGATGCTGGTGAACAACAGCCTGGCACTGTCCCCAGTGTGTCGTTTTCAGTGTTACACAAAGCAACAGTCTCCAACTTTGCCGTTTGAAAGAAGGAAAGGTCTAAATCACTTGCCCATGTCCCAGAGCATATCTGCAATTCCAGTGCAGAATGGGACACTGTTCCTGCATTCCCAGAGCTGCACAGAGTTGTTTTTTAGCTGTACAGGTTTCCCAATCAAGCAATATCTGCTGCATTTAGAACTCTTTCACTTAAGCAAGAGATCACTCTGCCACTGTGCAAGGTGACCAAATCTGAACATTCTGAACCACTTCATTCTTTGGATTACATTCCTTTTTGCAGAGAAATAATTCCAGTTATCTTTTATCACTAAAGCAACAGGAGCAGATTTTTACTGTTAAGAAGATAGAGATGCTTTCAAGGACATGAACTATGACTGCAGAGATGTCCTCTGCTCACCTTTTCTATAAGAAGCTTCTTGCTCATCGTTACACATCGATTCAACCGCTCCTTGTACTTCTCTAGCATCTTTTGCTGCTCGTCTATTTGCCGTCTCAAATCACAGTTGGCCTAAAAGTGAACAGAGAACAAAGCCTGTGACTTTAAACCACTCAGAAGAGCCAAACTAAGCATCACTTAGGAAGAAGTTTCTCCAGCTACCTGTGGGGATCAGACTAAAGTCAGCAAACCAGCAGGATAAAAGAACAGGTTTGGTTTAGCAAAACATCCAAGACAAACTCTCAAATTTTTAACTCACTCACATCTTAGCAACCCTCTAGAACAGGGAAGTTCTGTTATCCTGCTTTACATGTAAGGAACTAAGGTACAAAGAGACTAAAGACAAGCAAAAGTACTTTAATTTTTTTTTAAAACATTTAAGACCTTACCACAGCTACCAAGTCTCAAAATTAGCTTAGTCATTGCTGGACTCTTCTCCCTCTTTAGCCACAATACTGGCAGAGGAAAAGGATGGGGGAACTTCCTCTGTACTTTCAGCTGAATTCTTGTTCGAGTCACTTTCCATGAGCCCCTCTACACAGACTGTCCCCAGTGGCAGCTGCTGCTTCACACCACCACAGCATGCAGCAGGACTGTATGTGCAACCACTTGCCTTAACAGAGTTAAATATAACCATTTGCCTTCCCACTAGCAGCTGGTAAAAACAATAATAATAATAATAATAATAATAATAATAATATCTATTTCCTGCTTCATGGATTGTTTCCTACTAACTCACATGTGCCCCATGTCTCCATGAGCTTGACTGAGCTCTTTCAGGTGTTGAGACCAGACACACACAAAGCCCTCCCTCTACTCCCTTTAATGCGCTCTCTAATACTTTTCAACACTTCACAAGAGCTGCCTCTCCAACTGATACAAGTTAAGTCAATTAGAACTCCATTAAGACAAGATCCTTGATTTGAAGTTATTTATCTTTTACTGAAGAATACTAATGGGTTAAGAGCTTTATTCTTTTGGTTTGGCCAAAAGATGTTCTTATCTCTATACATGCCTGACTCTCCTGAATGAGTATTTCAGAACATGACTTCCCAGGCTACTGAGAAGCTACTGGACATGCTGCCAAACAAAAGGCGGAGTCAGCCCCTCAGGACTTAGAAGAGGGGAGTAACTGGGTGGAGGGAAATGGGCAGTGGTGGAGTCACCATCCCCAGAAGTGTTCAAAAAACATGCGGATGTGGCACGTGAGGACATGGTTTAGTGGGAACATGGTGGTGGTGCTACACTGATGGTTGGACTTGGTGATCTTCAAGGTCTTTTCCAACCTTAATGATTCCATGATTCTGTGAATTCTGCAGAGAAACCTGTTAGGTCAGCCAGCAACATACGCTACTGTGCAACAGATCAAAGGGAGGCCAGCACTGCTGAGGACACAAACAACTCTGCATTGTACATCCACAGACACTGCATAGATTCAAGCAGGCCCACAGTGTCTACAAGCCGGACAATTATCTTGCAAGTAAGAGATGACCACAGTTACCGGAGTGTCCACAGGCCAGACAATTATCCTGCTGGTAAGGGATCACTGGATTTGTTCTGCCTTGCAAGTGTTGGTTCTACAGCTGGTCTACAAGCCTCTGCTCTGCAGCCTGGCTGGCACAAGCATTCTAAGTACCTCTAAATAGCAGCTTTTAGAAGAGTTGTCCTACTTGAAATACTTACTCTTAATAAGTCATCTATCCTCCCCTCCTTCTTCTCCAAGTCAGAGTTCTTACTGTTTTCTAGTGCAGATATTTTTTCCATTGTGAGGTCAGACTGTAGGGAAAAATCATAAACCATATTTAAGACGAATAGATAATATTTTGAATAATCAGCACTAATGTCCCAGTGTAACCCCTCTGATCTGAACTGCTGGGTCTTGGAAGAACTGATCCCCTGCATCCTGGCAATCAGGGGAACAATGTTCTCCATGATTAATTTTGTTGTTGCATGGTGGGCTCCTCCAGCACAGGAGATGCAGTCAGCCAGCACAGAGGTCTGAAGAGCACAAACTGGTAACTCTCAATAGTCTAAAATATCCTCTGTGTCTGGTGAATTTTCCATTTATAGTTGAGTTTTGCACACTCCTTGGTGGTCTCTATGCAGGAGAGCTTGTACAGAAAAAAGGCTTAAGGAAAAGAAGAAAAAATACACCAAATCCCAGCCCCTAGCTGGAATATGAAATTTATGATCTTTCATGAGCACAGACAACGACCTGCAGACAAAGACAACACCTGTGGGGCTCTAAAGTGGTCCTGACAGATAACACAGGTATTCATTTAAAATATTATAACAGACTGAGAGCAAGAGTATTGGGCACAATATTTTGTTTCTGATAAACTGATGTATTAGTACCCAGTGGGGACAGGAGCTGTATAGTTCTTGAGTGAAAACTATCTGGAAAGTTTTATGGGGTGTAGCACATCTCAAATACCTTCAGTGAAGCAGTGAAATGAGAGTTATACCCAGGAACAGAAGACACACACTATATTCTTCCAATATTTCAGATTCAGCACTCCAGTTAAAGGATGGGGAAGAAAAGGGGAAGGAGTCAGTATGTACATGAACACAGCATCTAAAACAGCCAAGTCAACACAGAGGAAACTCTCCAGGACTGCACACACAGATTTCACGCTTGTGGCTAGCAGGCATCTATTCCGTTTCTGAGAAGAGATTGCAGAGACTTACCTGTGGAGCTGTTATGTAACTGTTCTCCAAATTGCAAGCTTGCCTGGAAGCCAACACCATGGAGTAAGAGACAAACTTGGCTGACTCTTGCTTCCCGACATATGCCCAGTATGGAAAAGCTCAAACAGAGCACCTGCCAGCATGGCACATCAAGCAAGATGGGCCTAAATCGCAAGAGACAAAGAGGAGGCCTGGACAGGTCACCTCACGTCTGCCTCAACTTGGTTCATGCTTCCTGCCTGCAGGAAAAGCTTTGCCATGGGAGGCACCATGCAGGATGTCTGTGGAGGACCTGGGGCAGCTGGTGGCCAAACAGTAGGAAGTTTCTTTAGTAAGTGACTGTTATTTCACTTAGGCAAGTGCATAGACATGCTTGCCCTGTGTAAGATGAAGTCAGGATACATGCTCTTACATGTGACTTCACCCCAAGTCACCTCAGAGCATTTAGGCGCTAGCACTGACTGAAAACACTGAGGAAATAACATCATGCTGACTTGCTTTTTGCACTGCCACAAGTGATTCAAGCTGGGAATCACTGAAGTTTATCTATTTTTTAACTCTATCAACTCCAAACAGGCTTGGAAGGGAAAAACCAAGAATGTGTACATGTCCTCATCATGCAATGAAACACATTCCTAGATTCTTTCCCGCACACATATGCTCTACCTAGACCTCTGGGGAATATAATGAAGCTGAACACTGGCAGAAAGCTTGCTCAGATAATGTTCTGCTAAGAACATGAACCTCGTGGGCATGTTAAGCACAGAAGAAAATAAAAAAAACCTTGTTCCCTCCAGGCACGACCACTGTTTTAAGCATGGGTGTTGGGACAGCCAAGATTGACATAATCTCTGGCAGGTTCTTGAATTGTGGCATCATTCTTACACACAGACCTCTCCACGCACTGTCAGGAAACAGGGATCTTCCCAGACCAGCATTTTAACAATACAGACAACAAATGCAACCCTAGTGACAGAACAGAGCCCGGACTTGAGCAAGTGAGTACCCCCAGAGGGGCGATTGCTGTCCTTGGTGAACAGAGAACTTGTTCCACCCACAGGGTTAGTGGAGAATGGACCTTCCCAGCAACAAAATCATCTGACACAGACTGATGCGAGGAAATGATTGTTTAAAAATTGCTCAAGGGAAGACACAGAGAGATCTGAGATGAAAATCCAAAGATTAAAAGCAGGCTTGGAGAAGAAATAAACCAGGTGCATTGCAGATAAAGCTGAGCACCCTGGTAAGCAACAGAAGATGATTCAGCTAAAAGAATCTCAATAATTTAAAAGGTACCAAAAAGATAGCAGTACAGTCAGAAGAGCTACTCCTCTTCTTGACTCCAGGTCAGTGAAGTTGCTGGGAAGCACTTTCAGGAACACATCATGTTCCACCTTGACAGGACAAACTATTCCATGAGTGGACTCTACAGAGGTCAAAGACTGCGGCTATTTGTACTGCAAGCAATATGATGCACCTATGACCTGGTGCTTGAACACACACAGCGCTTGAACTGAGACACTCACAACTATCACTCAGGTTTCCTTCACAACTTCACTTCCAGAGAGAGGAAGAACATTGAGGATATACAACAGAGCAGAAACAGAACTGAGATGTTCCTCCCCAAGCACAATCACACACAGGTGATGAACTGCCCACAACACTGACACAGAAAAGCCTCAGTACCAGATTGGACAAACTCCAGCAGCAGCAATTCAAAACATTCTTTACAGGATGAGGAACAAAGCTCAGAGCAATTCATTTCACTCAGTAGTTACAGATGGAGTTGGGAATACTGGCTCTTCTCACTGGAAACATCATGACCACTACCTGTGGCACTCTCTAGCACAATGGACAAGCTGCATCAAGCTTCAACCTCACATCCAAGAACTATATTGTCTAGTGAGCTATACCTGTGACTGTTTGTGCTGGATGGAAATCTGTTTTTGGGAGGTGCAGGAATGCTCAGTGTTCCCTGATCCGGTAGAAGATGGGCTGCCTTGCTGGGCCTGTAAAAGAAAGTTGTGTATTGTTACATGTCCTCCAGCACGACCACCAGTGCCCGTGCAGATACATTCATCTCCACACTGGA
The DNA here is from genome assembly GCA_013389985.1 of Dryoscopus gambensis. Taxonomy (NCBI): domain Eukaryota; kingdom Metazoa; phylum Chordata; class Aves; order Passeriformes; family Malaconotidae; genus Dryoscopus; species Dryoscopus gambensis. Next base: position 8,992 of record WEIT01031455.1, on the reverse strand, counting down.
GCTGCAGCCTGGCCTGCACTACACTTTCATGTTCAGGTTTAAGGATGCTTTAGAGGTTCAGTTCAGTAAAACCAGAGCCAGTTTCTTCCAAGAAGCCTGGCCCAACCTGCTGAAGACAAAGCTTTTAAAAGCCTGATATAATTCATGGCAGCTGAGATGAAGCAAGGCCAAATGAAACACTTCTCACAACAAGACTATACTTCAATCTTGTGCTTTTCTGCATCTATCAGATTATCCTTTCAGATGACATAATTTTGATCTGTGTAAGACTTTGAGCTGTTAACTTAAAACTCACCTCATTTTATTAAACAAGCAAAGCCTGGGACCTTCACAAGGAAGATGAACTTACCAGAAGGTGACAGACTGGGGTCAGCAAAAATGAGGCTGCACTTAGGCAGAAAAGCTTCAAATTCCCCATCCCTTAACTAGACACATGCCTTAAGATTCAAATCTTTTTGGAGCTGCTCACCGAGACAAAAGTAAAACAGAGGCCACCTCCCCTCTGTGCCAGCTGCTCATTCTCTAGCCGCTGCTTGGCCAGCATCACCGACATCAGCGTTGGCAGAGCAGAGTGTTCCTCCTGCGGCTCCTTGGCTGCGCTGCCGTCTACCCCATACAGCGGCTGCTCCACTCGCCGCTGCAACACAGTCAAAAAACAGACAATGAACTACTTTTTTTTTAACTAAAAAAAGCACGATTCTCTGACTCTGCCAAAACTGTTGTCAGTGAAGCAGCAGCTCAGGAATGAGCAGGCAGCATGGTGAGGATCTGATAACTCAAACAGGACTCCTGCAGTGATTATTCCAACGGCAGACAGCAACAAGGAAATGAAGTTAACAATTAAAAAAAACCCTAACAAATGAACACACAGGACAGAATTCCTTGTCAGTTAACACATCCTCTTCCTTTGCAAACATATGTGCTTCAGAGTCAGTGGGGCAAAACAGATTGCAGGTCCAAAAAACTACATTGGGATTTTGGTCAATGCATTCACAATTATATTTTTTTATGTTTCTTAAGGACTCAAACAGCCAATTTCATGATACATTGCTATTCTGGTGAAGTAAACTGAGTCAGAACTGCTAAATGGCAGCAACCTAACCATGTCTAGGACCCAGACATCAAGGTAAGCTCACTTCCGTCATTACAGCTGGGGCCCATCTCTGCAAGGTAAGTAAAGTACTAATTCACTCCCAAAATCCTTTAAAGGTCCATTACATCTCTTAAGGGCCAGCTCCTTTCTCCTGCAGTAGGTTAGTTTTCCAACTGTGGTGGAGGAACTAGGTTTAACAACAAGAATCATCTGAGCTACACTGATTACAGCACACTGCATCTCAATGCCCTGGCTTCCAAAGCCACACCATCACTGCTAAAACATGGTAGCCTGGGTAATAATCAACCAAGTCCTTCCAAGCTCTAAGTCCAGGCCAGGCAAATGCCTCCAAGAAAGCAAAAACTCAGGTCAGGCTTCAGTTTTTCTTAAAAACCTAAATTGCAACCTGTTTTCTGGCTAACATTACCAATTTCAAGAGTGTGCTTCCTTCCCCAAAAGAATGCTTGTGCCTGAGAGCGGCCTCGCAAGAGTCTCAAGACCTGCAGATCATTCTGATCAAATAAGGAGTGAGGCAATTCAAATCAGCCAAGAGATTTGAAGAGAAGTAGTAACATCCTGAAGCCATTACAATTCCTCTGCAAGTTCTGATTGCAGAAATTTTCCAGTACAGTACAGATTAATTAAGGTCTGGAGGAGGTTTGTATCATGTGAGAGACATTTTAACACTCTACTTCCTTCCAAGATCACACTGACACCTGTAATGGGTAAGATACTCAGCATTCTCCAATTTCACTCATTCCCCCATTTTTTGGGGGATTAGATCAAACCACTGACATTCAGTTTATAAGAAGAGGACAGATCTTACAAAGGCCCAGAATAGTTTGTTATGAATAAGCAAGTTATCACAGGTTTTGCTGCAAGAGTAAAGAACAGAAGATAAACACAAGCATCCATGTAAGGAGAGAGACAAACTGGCCTGGCTGAAGCTAACCGCGACATCAATATTCACCAGAAATACTCTGTTCAACTTTTACCTAATCAACACATACAAGTGTAGAAGAAAACCAAAGGAAGAATCCAGTTGCCCCATTGTGGTTTATCTAATCTGCTGGATTAAAGAATTGTCCCTAACCCCTCACACATCTGCAACATTCAGAGATGATATTTCTTCATTAACTTCTCTTTAAAGAGATGTATTAGTGAATTAATACATGATAGGATCAAAGTCCATTCAATTAATAAGATGTATTTTGATTTTTAGAAACATTAAAAAGTATCTAAAAGCATATGTGAAGCTCTCCCTTCAAGCAGCATGACAAAGCTTCTGAAATCTAGCAACACATGGAATTCTGAGAGTGTTCAGTGTTGGGGTTTAGTTCAGTACATTCAGGAACTGTGCAAAGGTCTCTGCAGAAGAATATAATTACTAAAGACTTTGCATTTGGCTTTGGGAATACCAACCTTTCCCACAATGTCTCCAGATTTTGCGAGACTCAACAAATGCTGAAAATTTTTTAAAAGGGGCCCAGCCAATGGTCAAAACTAAAGGTCAGGCAATAGAGCCTTTGAATACTGCTTTGCTTGTTGCAACAAATTTTTTTATCTGCTCTGTCCTAAAATGGTTTAAAAATAGTGGTTACTTCTTCACATTCAGACCTTGCAGAAATGCTGTAAGTAAAGGGGAATTACATGCCAAAAACCAGCACCAGCTGTGCATGTGCTCACATTTCTTGGCAAGCTTTTGCTAATGCTCCTGGCAAGCTGTGCACATCAACAGAAGTAAAACACCTTCCCCAAATAATTGTGGTGTGCACATTGTTCAGGAGGATACCCAAGGGGTCCAATCAAGATCAGAATATCCCTGACTAGCGCTGCGCAAACATACAACATACTCCCAACTCCATGGAGAAGTTCATGGGCTACAATAGAATACAGGGTAACTAACGGGTCAGTTCCACCTTTATTAAGGACCAGGATCCCTCTGTACCCACAGAGCATGTTAGAAACACTCATCCTGTACAATTTAAGCTCAGATATTCACGTCAGCTACAACTGGACTAGACACTGTCCCAGGGTCCTAGACATGGCTTTGCTCTCAGAACCCAGTTTCAGATTTAAAATGGAGAACAAGCCAAATCACTCACCAAGAGACACTTCCCTGCCCAGAACCTTGTATTACCTGTCTGAAGCATGGCCATCAAGTTAACTGATGCCAGGCCACCAGCTCTGGCCCCAAGAACACTCACCGGCAAGGGGTTGGACAGGGAATGCTGCGGAGAGGATCTGGCGACGGGCGGCACGCTTCTACCAGGACTGGTTCCTGGGCCACTGCCCCCAGCAAACTGGGCACACAAACAGATTTGATCATCAGGAATTCCACAGAGATACTATGTTTAACCAAATTTAACACAAACAGAAGAAACACATCTATCTTAAAAATGAAGCTTTATAGGCTTCAGGGAATCATTTAAATAAACTGAACATAAATTAGGAGGAAAACCGTAACAGTTCATGGAGTTTTCAAAATAACAGAAGTACGTCAGACAAGCACTTGTATTTGCACCGAGTACATTTTCCTTTGTAACACAAAAAGATATAAACTGCATACTTTGCCATAGGTCAGTTATTTACTCTATGGAACTAGGAAGCCCATTTCCTGTGGGGAGACGTGTCTGATGTGCACCACAGGAGTGGTAAGGAATGTTCATCTCCACTGAAGCACCTGTGACAGTCACTGTTAAGAGGCAGGACAGGTAAGGAGCTGGGGAACTGCTCCAGTTGGTACAGAAACCCCTACAGTGTACCTCTCATTAAAAAATTTACCCAGTAAAGAAGTAAGCACTAATAAGCACTTAATTTTTGACTCCAAGTTACTCCATAAAATAAAGAACAAACTTAAGAGAAAAGCTACAGCTCTGGATTGTGCAGACACAGAAAATCTTCAGAAATTACGCAGTGAAAAAAGAAAACTTATTTTTAGAATGTCCATCACTGTTTTGGGGAGGGGTTTCCATGCCCCCTATGGTGCCAGCCTCCCATGGGAAGTTTTTCTCAAGAGTGAACCCTGTAAACAACTGCCCACTCCAATCAGCAAGACTGTGCAGGTGGGCTCTTTTGCAACATTGGACCCTTAACAAAATTGTTTGCAAACCTAGAGATATCCTCAACTGAGATACAGGTTCCAATGGAAATCAACCTCAAACCTATACTTAAGTGAAAAAAAATGCCCTATCAACTGTTCAACTAAATGTTATTTTAAAAATCCACTTCCTAATATCCTCTGCCTAATCAGATCTGAGCATATCAGGTTGGCATTAATCCACAATCCCAGTGATGGATCAGCAACACATGTCACATTACAAACTTTTATCTACAGATTTTTCAAAATGGGAATTCAGGCAGATTTGTCAATGAAAGATTCTTACCTCAAAATAATCACTAATTTTATGTCCTCTAGGAGTGCCTTTCCCTAAAAAGGAAAGTAAAGGATTAAAATAAGAGTTGTACTTTTAAGAACAGAAGTTACCATGCCATTCTAAAAACCTCCTCCTACATTTTGACACTCCTTTTCCTGTTCAGTGCAACACCTATCACAACAAAGCTTCTGCACAATAAAAGCCCGCCCCAGGGTTACAGCCTTTGTGCTGTTTTTAGGAGGCTCTACAGTTGACAATTCAATTAACTCTCAATTCCAAACATGTCAGATCCAATCAAACAGCATTTGCACTTGCTGAAGTACTTAGAAAACACTAAAGGTCTTGACTGTTGCAGAGGTTCTCCAAAATTTCCTTCAAGATAAGGAGAGAGCAAAGGGTACTTTTACTCCTCTGGCTTCAGATAAATTACTGCATAGTAGGTGTCTCACAAGCACTCCTGTAAGAGTTTGAGTGATAATTAGCAGTGGCTTAACATCAGCTCATTAAAACTTAGCCCTTTTCTTTTATTATCATATTATCAAAGCAGTTCTGTCAACACAATTCTCATTACTTTCTTGTTGAAGAATGAAATCAAAATCTGCCCCTCTGCTAGAAAATCTGAACTTGGATTGAACACGCCAGGTTTTCCAGAGCACTCAGGACATCACTGCCTGCTTGGGCACAGCTTGTTCCTGATTTGTCATGGTGAGAACCTGCTCTAACAAGGCAGGCACACATCTTGGAAAGCAAGGAAGAGATTACAGGCCTTATTCTGAAATCTGGCTGCTGTATATGCAGCAACACAGGACCAAAACAACACTTCAGAGCAGCATACGAAACCTCTGGGCAGCCTGTCCCATAAAAATGCAAGAGTTTGTGTGAATAAGCCAAGAATTTTCCTGTCAATAAGGATAACAAGGCTCACAGAAGAGAATACACCATCATGGAGTAGTTTATAACAAGCTGCCTGACACACCCTTGAGAGGAGCCATTAGTTTCCTAGGACACTGCCTGTGCAAAATGTGCCAGAGTTATCAAGCATGAGGCAATCCTGTGGCAGGGTTGGAGTGTGGATTACCTTGACTGGTCTCATAGGCCTCTGCTTTCCTCTTCCTATTCCGCTGGTCATTCTGCTTTTTCTCAGGAGTCTGTTAAACAATACTTCAAAATTAACATTACTGCAGTTATTCCAAGATTTAAAAAAAATGCCCAAACACAATGATCTGTTCCATATCCCCAGTGGCTGTTGCTCTGGTGCATTTGTTTCTACTGTTGGTACTTAAAGAAACAACTGCTCTCAAAGAGCTGCTACCTTCTCAGAGATGTGCTGCCGGAGAGACAAAATGTGGTTAACAAGGAGGTAAATTTATTTTTTCTATTTCAGCTGCTGCAAGCCAGCCTCTACTGTCCAGTGACCTCACAGGATTAGCAGAGCAAGCTCAAACACTTATAAAAACCTGTGTAAACCACTTCAAGGTGATCACAGTACTGGTACAAGGGGAATAATGATGAGAGGTTTAAGTACTGACATCCAAATCTGCAGTCTCTTAAGCCAATTCACTTTGTCTGCAGGTAGTGCTTCTTCTCAAAGCCCACTGCAGATGGCTACAAGAACTATCCCAGGACAGCAGCTAGAACAAAGCTGTTACAGATGCAGGAATTCACCTAGACTTCTGTTTGCTCCTCACCTACTCTCATTAAAGTGAAGGGTCAGTTGCATGTGCCATTTCTGTGAGCACCCAGAGACCTGATGGGCAGCTGATCCAGTGGATTTATGCACAATCAATTTATTTATGCACAGGCACAATATAGACCACAGCTGACAGGCCTGAGGGCTCCAGAAGTGTCATGCCTATCTGCCTGTACAAGGCTAGCAAGCCTAAAGCACCTGGCATGGTGCTTTCTCCATTACCAGGGTCACATCTGAGGCCAAACCTGCTGAAGACACTGGGAAGCAGACTGCTGGAAACAGCTCACTGAGGTTGTTGGAAAGATGTCTTGTCATTCCCATCACCACTGTCATCTTAAAAACATCTCTTATCCCAAATAGTTCCCAAGCTGTATGTTCTCCAATCACTGCAGCCACCACTAAACTATGGCCTGGGGGCAGGGAGAAAAACACTATGTGCAAAACACTGCTCTAGGGGAGGGAAAGCCGTGGCCAGAGAGTCTCCAGGAAACCTAAGTATCATGCTCTTTGGAAACCCAAATCTCAAGTACCCTCTAAAGATCTCTACCAAAAGACTTACACATGCTAAGCACAGAAATCAATCTCCCTCCTTTAGAAGGATAAAAAGGATAAAGTTGAATCTAAACCTGGCTGTGTCCCCAGTGGGCGCTGGACATCTACAGCCCCATGTTACCAGCTGGGCACTCACAGACACAGCGTTGTTTTGGTAGGAGGATGGAGGGGATGTTAAGACAAAGGTGATTATTCTGTCTGCAAGGTACTCTTTTCGAATGAGGGGACTGAAATCTCCAAAACTACCTAGAGATTTGCTGCTCTAGCCCCTGTATGTGTAAAAGTCAGTGACATTGCCTCCTCACTGTGTAGTGAAGAGCAGCTCTTGAACAGCGTTGGCGTGACTGTAACACCACAGGCTCCATTGCAGCCTCCATGGAGCTGTGAGCATATTAATGAGATTCAGTTTAACTTGTTTTTCCATTCAAGTACTTACATAACAAAAATGACACACAACATTATCTGTTAGACTGAAAAAGCAAGGAATGGGATATTTGAGTACGTCATCTTGGTCAAGTTATATCTCTCCACAAAAGTTCATTAAAAAAAAAACAATTAAAAGAATGAACACTCAAATTTTCACTATTAACTACACTTACTTTACGGAGTTTAAGATACTGCACTCTCAAAAGCCCCTCATACCAGTACTGCCATATAATAGAGGGAAATATGATCCAAAACTTACCTGGTAACTATGGGGGAAGTTCGTAAGAAATGCGTAAGAAAATGCACTTAAATTTGAGATTTTGCTTTATTAACATGAAATTTTAGAGTAAAAAAATCCAACTACAATTCATTTTGCTGCTTTATGAACATTTTGAAATAGTCCTGAAGAAGTAAGTCTAACCAGGGACAAAGCATCAATTTTCACCTCCCCACACTTCCACAGAGCAATCCACAAAATGCTCTGCCTTGTATAGGGTTAGGCAAACTCACATATTTGATAGATACAGCAAACTTTTCCATTAATGCTCTCTGGCTTTTTAAGTGTATCCAAAAATGTATCCAAACAAATCCCAGCGAACTGAAAACAGCTTCCTAAGCTGAGCTTTATGAAGGCTGTGTTTGGGATTGGGTAAAACCTGCCTGGAATGGTGGGAAGCTTTGAGGAGGAGCTTCACAGAGAGGTCGAAAGCCTGCAGAGTCAAGTTAAATACTTCCCTAGTCCCTTTCACTCTCCAAACTAGGACAACCATCACTGACTTTCACACAATTTCTTCCATGTTTTGAGTTTGATCATGTTCACCTTAAACCCAACTGCACCAAGGAGTTGTGCCTGCTTACCTCCAATTCTTTATCGCTCAGAGAGCCCACGCTGCACAAGCTCTGGTTGGAAGACTCACTATTTAATGGACCCTAGTGAAAAGCAAGCAAAGACTGTTAGAAACAACTTCCCTACAAGG
>WEIT01031452.1:20695-39512 GCA_013389985.1 Dryoscopus gambensis | reverse complement strand
TGTTCATCAGGGTGCTGACATGCTGCCCCTTAGGCACCTGCTTAAGATGAGGCTTCTGCTTAACCGGCGAGGTTACCGGCAGTGCCGTCTCCTCCCCGGCGGCGCCGGATGCTCAGGGGACGGAGGGTTTGCAAGACAAGCGTGCGCTCCCGCACCTGGTGATTTGCAAGGGTGTCCTGTACTACACTGTTCTTAGTGTGGGTCCGTTTCTACTTTGCTATCTCCTCATGGGGCTGGTCCCAGAACCACTAGTTCGCACAAGCAACTGCAGTCCACAGATGAAACTGCACCCAATACAGCCATACCCAAGACAGCTGTGAAGAAACTGGTAGCAGTGTAAATGCACCAAACTGAACTCCACCATCAGCTGGAAAACTTCGGGAATCTGTATATAATTGCTCAGCTAACCTGAGCCATAGTCCCTGCTGGTAAAGAAAACTGTTACCTGTAGGACTCTCACTGACACCACTGGGTGGAAAACACAATACTGAGAAGTTACAGAAAAGATCTATAGAAACTACTTGAAGTCTTACAATGGAAGGTTTTTCCTGGAAAAGTCATGCAATGTGGAAAAGCAGATGGAATCAGAATCTAAAACTAGGTTTGCTATTTCACAGTTCTTAGCAGTTTCTCCTTCTCTTGAGGAGACTTGTGCATGTCCTTTAGACATCAAAAAATGACCATCATGCACAAAAGATGCTTTAAAATTGTTTTTCAGTATTTCTGTCCTGAATACATTCAAAAAATCTTCCCAAATCAGGCCTAGAAAAGACAAAACAGTGAAAACCCAATGTATACTGAGTTCCTTATCTTCTTGGCTGAAATATTTGGGCTCAGTTTTTTCAGCATACTCTCCTGGAGCAAGAAGCTTTTGAAGAAGCAGTGGCTAATCAGCATTTTGCTTTTTCAGCACTTGGACTTTAAAACAACCAGAAAAAACTCCATTGTTGGTCTAAGTCCTGTCTGTATGGTAAAAGAAGAGCAGTGAACAACATGAACTGCAAAACATCAAGGCAAAAACCCCCAACTTCCTAAGTGTCCTGGTGATACAATTTTAGTGAAAAATCAAGATGGGAAGGGGAGAAGACATGGATACAATTCTTGACACAAAAAGTTACAGATGCATTTGAGCCACAATTTGCGTTTATTGACAGATAGCGTTGCGACATCCTTTCTCAAATGTGCTGAACAGAAGTTGAGGGGATAAGCCCCAGTCAAGGGCGGGGAGAAAAAGCAAGCCTCACGGAAGAACAGCTGGAGATGGGGAGATAGTGCTGGCGGCAGTAGCTCGGTTTTTCCTTAAGGGGTCACTACTTAGCAAGGAGGGAGCCTACTTCAGCAAAACGTAAGGGACTCTGTTGGCTCACGAAGTGTACTTTAAAATAATCTCGATGCAACCTGGTCTTCTGTACTTTGCACAATCTAAATACTCAAACATTATCTTCAGGCTGTGTTCATCAGTATTAAGCCATCATTCTAGGGAGTTATCAGCACTGAGGCATCATGAGCAGGACACAGAGTGCACCCCCACCAAAGACTCTGTTTTTGAGGATGAGATACTGTGGAAAGAGCAGCCCAAGAATGCATTCAAAATAACAGCCTAAAAATGAAACTCCAGACGAATTCCTGCACCTTGTCTGTTAGAAGTGGGAAATTTCTCAGAAAAACATACCAGAAATCTGTTCCGGAAATAAGCCTATTATTCCGAGAAGAAAGATTATAATTCATTTTATACAATGTGTCATAGATCCACAGCTGAAGGGTGTGATTTACTCCTGTATACACCAATGCCAAATAAGGTGGTATTCCTTACGGCACAGGAGTCTGCCTCTCCTTCTCTGCTGTTGCCATCTGTGAGATACTTCAGCACAGTGGGTAGCAGCTGATTTAACATCATGTTAACCCAGTCATTTTACCCCCACAACTGCAGAGCTTGGTAAAGAGCTGGCTTGTCAGAGATGGGTCAGAAAATGCCCAGTGTACAACAATCTTCTGAGCTAGTACAGCACAGTCCAATCTACTGATCTTGACATACTTTATATGTTCCCACAGCCAAGGGCCACTTTGGACTTCTTGAACTAGAGAGATGGGACCATTTACATAATTTCAGTGGGGTGGGAACCGTAGCTCAGACGTGTTGCACAATTACATAAAAATTGTACAGTTACTTTCAGAACAGCAGTCAAACTTTCATGTACATCAGTTCATCATAGGACAGGTAAAAAGGAGTGCTGCCTGCTTGGCACCAATGCACAGGTAGAGACTGTGTATGGAGCTTTGACTCATTCGTCTCTTTACTATTTCCATGTCAACTTATTCAGTTCAAAAATTAAGCTCTGCCTATGCCCAGGCTCATCGTTGGTAGTCTGGCTCTTCCGGACCTCTGCACTTTGTGAACTTACTTACATCGTGTGAAGGGAATGCAGAATGATGCTAACTCTAATTTTTCACTCAAGCCAGCTCTTCACCATCTCTGCAAAATGTAATGCAAACTAGAAGAGACAGATGAGTAAACAAAAATAAAGAGTGCTCCAGAGTAACAAACAATTGAATATAATTTCAATAATCTGGTTTTCTTTTGCTTCTAAGTTCATTTTTACAGATACGCTGGCCATACAAAAGGGGCCTAATTACACCTATTTTGAAATTCCAGTGCCTTACCAAGAGAGTAAAAAATGGTTTAAGACTACTTTTTTTCTGTACAGAAAATGTACTCATTTAACAAAATCAGTTCCTGAATTAATAATTAAGTTAATGATATAACCCTGTTCTGTTTATCCCCTTAAAATGGGGACTGCCACTTTCTTTTCCTTCGTTTTGTGCTCCTTAAAACCCATGAAGACAAGTGGAAGACAGTCTGCATAAACTTCAAAACTGCCTGTTGCCCTCCACCGGTAGCAAGAAAAGAGTAAGAAACATCATCCTAAACAGAATGAATGGGAACTATGCATTATAAACATAACTGTGAATGAAACACAGTCTTATCTTAAGCTTGACTTGAAATTTTGTCATCAGCTAAGCACCAGGTCTTTGACATCAACTCAGCTGAGTCAGGACAACAGTACCTTTTGTTCTACTGACATTTTGAAGATGCAAATCTTGATTACACAGAAGTACCCTAACAGTGGTTTAAAGGTCAAGGCAACATCTTTGGCAACAGCTGCAATTGTGACAGGTGATGACGTCCCATTAACGTCTCTTTTCAGGAAATGGCACATTTCGGAGTTGTTTGTACATGTATCTGTATATATGTTGCTATAAAACAAGACCTGATAGCCTCCAATTTGCCAACAATTTATACAGACTCAGTTTGTGAAACTTCAGGAAACTTTCACAACAAGATAAATGGGTACTTTAACATTTAATATTTCAGAACTTTTTATGTCATCCAGTCACAACCATAAATATGTACGTATACAGACACTCACACACACACACATACATGCACACACACACAGTGCTAGACCCATTAATGTGCAAGACATTGATGCTGGTTGGTGTGGGCTGAATATCTCTACAGACTACTACACTCCTGAAAAACATCATTAATTATAACCCAGGATATGGCCTCTGAAAATAACTAAGCAAAAAGGCATGGAAGCTGAAAATCTATTAATAGGAATAATTTGGATGCCCCTGTTTGAATCCAAACTACTCCAGCACTGGCAGTGAGGACTGCTCTGAAGATTGACAGCTCTCTCACTTCATTGATGTGACTCCATTGACTCATGTTCAGTCCAGACATTTTGCTCTCATAGAAGTAAATCCCAATTAATTGTTAAAATGTATATTACAACTTCATTCAATTTCTGTGTGGATATTCTAATTCAAGACTAAAAAAAAAATGAAATTAGGTTCAGATCAATTCACTTGGTAAGGTAAAGAAATATAATCACATTAAAAGCACCTTTGATTTAAAATGCTGAAACAGAGATTTAATGTGGTTTAACAAATTCACATTAAATGCATAGCTGTTTTGAACCAGACTGATTTTTGTGTCTGTGGGCAAGGGTTTAGTGGCAAAGCATGATGATCTCCATTGTCCTGGTGCACTCATGAGGGACCAACAGGTCTTCCAAATTAGACGGGCACACTCTGTGCATAAATCCATGGTTAATTTGTACCCCATCACAATCAGCACCCTTATCTCTGTGGTGACACATCTCAGAATGGATATTGGTCCCGGCCCCTTCCAAGCCTGCAGTCTCACGATCAGCAATCTCAAACTGTGCTCTGCCCAGTGGGTTTGGTAATGCTGTTTCTGTCTCTGGACCATCATGTCACACAGCTATGCCTTGTGTGGTCTTAACACCACGAGGACAGTAGAGTTCTGGCTTCTGTCATTCTCTGCAAGGCCTGTCTGCTGCACCCACTGGTCTGTCCTGCAGTAGGCTGCCTGAGTGAGCACTGGCACCAGCCTGCATTCCTGCCATATTGCGGGACCAAAATTTATGCTCCTGGCCGGGTGCAATTTACTGAGGTGTGTTATTATCCCAGTGTCCCTGATGAAATCAGCTGGCTAGTCTGAGGGGTCTCCAAGGGCTCCACTTTGTGCTGCCTCTACTCCACAGGCTCTATGAAGAGAACAACTTCCTTTTGGAATCAGTCAGTGCAGCACAAGCTCTCTGGAGTGTGTTCTGCCCACACTGCCATCTAAGGTGTTTACAGCCTTCTCCATGAGATTGTCTCTGTGGTATGCAATCTCCAAGATACATCATCTTCAAAACCCCCCTGTGGCTGTGTGGCAAAGCTACTAGCTGCTTTCCTTACAGAAGGGGAACAGGACTTAGAGGGTATTTAGACCAAGCAGCTCCCAGCTTTGGAGCTCCAAACTCATCATAATCTGGTCATTAACACAGTATCTTGAGTCAGGCACACAGGCTTCATGTTCATCTCCTGAAGAGTGTTCAGTGTCTGATGGTGGGAATCATAGCTGCCATGTCTGCTAAGCAAGAAACTAACAAAGTGTTAACAATAGAACAGGATTTCTCACTGAAGCTTTGATGGCTTTCAACTCCATGCTGCAAGGAGGTGCCTTCAAAGCCCCAAAGTGAAACAAAAACACCAGAGAAAGAGAAGATACTATTTGAAAAGAAAGGATTGTAAAAAGGGACTGCCTCCCTCCTGCCTGTGCTTACAGTCCAGGGGTGGAAAATGTCCTCTCCCGAAGAAGAAGAAGAAACTCAAGCTCAATTTCTTCATGTGCCTGAAGAGATGCAAGTGCACATCTCTCATGTCTCAGGAGACAGTCAGGCTCTTAGGCAGATTTGCCAGAAACTGTGGACTTGTGAAATATTTTGGAGAGAAGGAACTGGAATTGAAACCACCCTTTCTTTCACAAAGGCTCTCAGACCGCCATCATGCTTTCTTTCTTTGTCCTGGTACGTGGTGGGACAACTGTGACTAGACTTACTGAGGATATTCTCTTGTTTAAACATACCAACAAGTCTAGCATCACAGACCACACATGCAGATATACATTTTTTGTATGGATTTCACTGAGAGCTTAGCTAAAAGTCCTGCAGTTAAATGCAGAAATTGTTTGGATCCATTTCATCATTAATATACAAAATGAAGGATGAGACTTCCCCTATGTACATATCTACTCACACACACATGTTCACAGCTACTCCAGAACTGCCCTGATTCAACAGGAGCTTTTGGTCATCATGAAAATCAGTTAGATGAGCAGCTGTAAACAAAAATATATTGCTTGTGGGGAGAGGGCTTTTGTGTGGGCTTTGTTTTCCCATAACTCTTGTTTAAATCCCAAGCAAAAATGAATAAATAGAGTGTTAGGGAGGATGTACAGTCACTGCAGCTTTGTTTTAAGGTTTTTCATCCAGCAAGAAGATTAAGATGTGTCTAATCGAAGGCTGAACCAGTGGTAAGATTCCCTGCTCTGTCTTATCTATGTAAGAAATATGTATCGATAGCTAGCAAGTCTTGACTGTTTAGCTCAGGCTGCAAAAATTTGTGTGATTAATTGCAGTGCTCCTGGTTAAATCCATGGTTTAGCAGGCATTATATCAAGCACAGGAGTATTTCTATAACAGCTCCTTTGCTTAAAGCTGGACACACACTTAGATACCTTTCACAAATGGGGTTTGGGAAAACTTGTTCTTTCAGAAAGTTTTCATGCCTTTTCCTTTCTAAATAAGTAGAACTTTGGGTAAGGTATGTCTGATATGCCATTCCTCCTATCAAAGTTTCTCAGCTGCAACATTTACTGAGAATTTTCCATAAGCAATATGTTGTTTTCACTGAATTGTTTCAGAAAGTTGCATGCATTTCCCATCACATCCAAGCAAAAGATAATTTTGGTAGGCTTGCCTCAAAAAGAGAAATATGGTGTGCAGGGGTATCATTTCATGCTGTGAAATAAGGATTGAAGTGAAAGGTTAAATAGGAAACCAGTCAAGTGGTAAATTAAAGCCCAGGGAAATCCAGTTATTTCAAGCCTCAAAAAATAATGTTTTGAAATTTTGTTTAACACAGTGCACTTGTGGGTAGGGTGGAGGTGGGGTTTACCTGCAGACTGGCCAGAGCAAAAACTGTATTTGTCTGTTTTGAACCCTGCCAACTGTAGCAGGTAGGGAAGATGAGGGGGAGAGGAGTGGGCAGAGGGAGGAATGTACCCCAAATACATCTAAGGACTCAGTAATTATCCTAAGAACATAGTACCTAGCTGAAATACAGGAGCTGGGGGCACAAATCCAAAAAATTGCTCTCTGCATGCCTAGTTCTTGTAATCTCCTTTAGGAACCTGCTCTTGGCCAGTATCAGAAAATGGATATTAAGCTGGATGGGACTTTAGTTTGACCCATTATGACCAGATCAATGTTCTTTAACTTTGCATTCAATTATGCAAGTGTCTAAGGTTTCAGGCCGCTATGAGCCTTCATTATCTTTTTAAAAGCAAGTAGTGACTTTAGTGATCTATGAGTGCTGGTTTAGAATTCATATAGGAACTTGTTACTTCTTCCCAGACTAATTACTTTCCAGTTCTTCCACAAATGCAGAGACAGTGTGAAGTCCTGTTGCCTTACCTGTCTGTCACAGTTAGGGTGACTAGACTCTCATTGTCACTGTCTCCTAGTTCCTAATTTTGGGACATCAGAAATTACCACGATATACACCTAATAAAATTTTGCCAAGTGAGAGTTAAAACTATGTTTTAAGAAGGTGTTGTTGTTGTTGTTGTTGTTTGGGTTGTTTTTTTTTTTTAATGCATTTGCAAAATCATGCGTGAAGGTAATATGAGTTGAATAGTGGTGGTGGGAAAATTGAATTCAGCATAAAATATCAGAAAAAAGGCTAAATATAACTTTGTTTGGCAAGAGATGTAGTAAGGAAGGTAGTGAAAATAATGTGGAAGTTGAAGAAAAATCCAGAAGTCAGAACCCTGGGGCTTCAAAATTTGTATGGCTCCTTTGAAGTCCATGGAAATAGTGATTTTCATGCCTGAAAATTTGTCTCTAACACATCATGGCTACTCCCAGTTGATCTCTAGCTTAAAATACATAGATAACAAATAGTTTTCTGTTTGCTGACTAATTCCTCCTTTCTAAAGGAAATCTGAATATGGAGTCAGGTAGGAGAGCCTCAGCAGCTGGAGTGTTCTGATGTAATCAGACTGGTGTGATTTGCTCTGTGGATAAAACTTTTATGAAATATTCTTTAGATAGAACTCTTTCAAGATCCTCATGTCATACACACACACACACACACAAACAAAATAAAACTAAGAAGGTGCTGTGGGACTACACAGATCCCAGTAAACACAATACTTTGGCATGTTTGAAGACCTAAATACATATATATTTAGGGTTCTTTTGGATCACTGAAAAATTCCTACACACTGTACTGCAAAGTTGCAGTGCTTAAAAACACAAATAACTGGAATCTGGGTACTTCCTTTTGGGGCAAAGTTTTTTAAAAACCTTCATTAATCCTACCCCTATGAAAACAATGCAGAACATAGTAGTCAGGGAATAAAATGTGTGGTGCCCATGTCACTAAATTCTTTCAAGTGGTTTTAATTGACTCATAAAACATTCAAAAGCGAGCCAAGACAGGAATCCTATTACCCTAAATGTACTGGTTCTATATAGCTTGCTAGTAAAGCACTGCAAATTGTGGGAGCACCTCACCGAGCAGAGAAAGAAAGCATTTTAATGGCAATTCCTCCTGCAAGTTTACTCACGAGTTACAATTGACAATGAATGTGCTATTCCACAAGCTTAGACCTTTGCCTGTTCATGATTAACCCACAGAAAGACTGCAAATATGTTGGTAATAGGGGAGCATATGAAAGTGGTATTTGTTAATTTGATTGCTATGTGTAGCTCTATGTAGGCTCATTATGCAAACATATTTAATCCTGTAGTTTGCTCCTGAACTCTTCACCACAGCTGCCGCAGAGAATTTGGTAATCTAGAGTCACCACCTCAGCTATGGGACTAGTAACCAAATTCTCAAAGTTTATATGTGGAGATGGAAAGGTAACATTGATAACCACAACCAAGGTCTGAACCTAGCAATAGTACAGACAGCAGCCACTGTTGCCACTCCATACTGACCTCTATTCTCTGTCAAGGGGCATTAACTATCCTGTCTTCTCTAAGATTTCATGCTGCAGGTAAATGGTAGTCAGCCTCCTATTAGCATTCATCAAGTTTGCCACCTTAATTGTATGGTATCTCCAGAGAAAAAGACTCTGTAGCAAAAGCAAAGAGAGTACAGTTGACCAAATCCTGATGGTTTGATAAAAATCTGTCAGTGGAAGCTATTGCCGTGAAATATTCTGGGCTGTGCCAGTAACTGATGTGTTCCCACTGAGCGGTTGTAGGACAGCACTAGTGATAGCAATATACTGAACAAAGAAAACTAAGAGAAGACATTTTGCTCAAGTTTCTTCACGAGGGATCAGTTGCCCCGGGACACTGACCAAAACAACCAACTCCAAAGGACCTTGAGAGACTAAGTAAGTTATCCAAGAAAATTATCACTGGGGAATGCACACTTCCAATGCAGTAGATTAAGATTTACCAAAACAGTACCTGCAGTTTTCTTCTCTCAAGCTACAAAAATTAACAGAAGACTTGTCTTTAAATATTGTCAATATACTGCTATTCTCCCACTGCCAATATTGTCAATATACTGTTATCAGGCAGCAAAGTAACATGTATCTAAAACTGAAATTATTGTCACTTCACAGAGACTGAACACAGGGTAAAGAACTTAAAGACAATTGACTTGCAAACACCAAACTCAGCTGCACAGTTCTCAGTGTTGCAGGATCATGGTAAGCAACAAAACAAATTGGAGTCATTTTACTCTCAGCCCATACTGCAAAGAAATTGGAAAAGAAAATGTTGCATATTGCAAGTTCAAGGGTTTGGGAGCTTGATGGAAAGCTGGGTATTTACCTGAATTGCCTGAGAAACCTCCAAAACAATTTCTCAGTAGGCTGACTTGTGAGGGACAAAGAGAAAGAGAGAAAAAATAAACAGCAACCCAAAAATTCATGCAAATATCAGATGATTACAGCACAGCTTTTTTGTGCCATTCCAGAAATATGAACAAAGACCAGAACATGAGACAAAGGCTGGGAACAAAAAAGAAAATTGGCAGGAAAGGAATAAAAGCACTTCTGCACTCTGTGCAAGAGTCCTGAAAATCTAGGCTGCCGCTGTGTTCCCTTTCCCTGGCTGCAGAATGAGCAGCACTCAGCATGCCATGCTGCCTTGCAGGCTTCCCCACGTACTCCTTTCAACTTCTGGAGGCACAACTGGAGTCCTCTCAAGTTAATGGCAGGAAAAAGTCAGGTTTAGCCTATGTTTTCCAAGCACCTTCTGAAGAACCTTACTAGAGCCTCACTGTACAGACAGTTACCATTTAACAAAGTGCAAAGTAATGGATGAAGAAATCTCTTGTGTGCGTGGGTTGAATTGCAGTCTGCAATGGCAGATGGTCCAGCAGGTGCATGACTTGTCTACAGCAACAGGATGCAAAAGATATTAAAGAATCTGATGAAGTGTCTGATGGTCAGGGACACCTCAAGAAAATAAGTCACGTTGATACAGATCCCAGTGTTCTGGCAAAAATGAGTAAGTAATGAGAGAACTATCCTGAGTAAAGTGCTGAGAGGGAGAGGATAAGCTGAACTAGTTTGGAGGGAATAATTAACTAGCAAGAGTTGCTGTAATAAAATCAAAATACTTAAGGATCGGCAAAGCAATCAAATGCTAGTGCTGTTCCCTGTGAACAATTGGAGAAGGCAGGCCTAGTTTTGAAAAGTCACTTTTCTGAACTTACTGTAGTTTCTCAGGTAAGGTAATGGCTTTGGCAGGCTGTAATGTGATGAAGAGAAAGAAACTGTGCTGTGACTTCCCTTGGAGCAGAAGAGTGCCCTAGCACCCAGGCTGACCTCACACTCTGCAGCCTGAGTTGCCTGAGGATCTGGATGAGGTGGATACAATGAGCAGTCTGACAAAAGATAAAAGTATCAACATTCAGCAGCTTTTGGTATCTGAAATGTCTGGGGAGTAGTGCTCAGTCTCCTGTGGTTCTGGTATACAAATGCAAAATTTGATCAAGAGGGGCGGAGCTTTATCCCTCCCATGTGTTTATTGTCTTTCATTCATGTGTTTAGGGTGATATTTTCAAAACCTTTAATTATCTGCATTTTTGGCTGGAGACCACAATTAAAAACCCTCTTTTGCCTCATTTCTCCTATGTCTTTGGGAGCCTAAATATTCTTCCAGCAAAATTCCCCCTTGCATCTCCATTTCTTCCAGTTTGTCAGTACACACCTTTGGCCTTAAGACAGCTGTTTTACTCTTCTTCATTCTGCAAAAACCCTCAATTTTTTTTTTCTTTTTCAGGGCGGAAATGCTCATGTGTTGGAAACTGCTGATCCAACCTCTCAGCCTCAGCTGAAGCTACACCCACTCACCTGAAAGAAAATCCAACCCATGTTTCAGACATCACGTGTAATGTTTACAGGTTGTGGTTGCATTCAAAGCAGTTTATCTTTGTTCGTACCAATCAAAAATGTGAAGAATTTAAAGCAAGTTTAAACAAAAAGGTGGGATATGAGTCAGCTTCTTCAGTCATCTGTGGTTTTACATGGTCAATAATTACTATTTACTCTAACATCCATAGATGCCTTCTGGTAATCAGCAAGGAAATGACAGTGTTCACCTCTAAGAAGTAATAGCTCTGCATAGAAGGACCTAGGGGTCCTGGTGGACAACAAGCTGTCCATGAGCCGGAAGAGTGTCCTGTGGCCAAGAAGGCCAATGGGATCCTGGGGTGCATTAGGAAGAGCATTGCCAGCAGGTTGAGGGAGGTGATCCTGATCCTCTGCTGTGCCCTGGTTAGGCACGTCTGGACTGCTGTGCCCAGTTCTGGGCTCCTCAGTACAAGAGAGACATGGAGTTCCTGGAGTAGGTCCAGGGTGGGGTGAGAGGAGTACCTCACTTGTGAGGAAAGGCTGAGGGAGCTGGGCCTGTTCAGTCTAGAGATGGGGCAGCTGAGAGGGGACCTCATCAGTGTCTCTACGTATCCGAAAGGAGTGTGTCAGAGGATGGATCCAGGCTCTTCTTGGTGGTGTCCAGCAATGGGACAAGAGACAATGGGCAGAAGCTGATACACAGGAAGTTCTACCTGAATTGAGGAAGAACTTCTTTACTGTGTGCGTGACCATGCGCTGGAACAGGTTATCCAGACAGGTTGTGGAGTTTCCGTCAGTGGAGATATTTAAGAAGCATCAGCGTGAGATCCTGTGCCAAGTGCTCCAGGGAGACTGATTTAGCAGGGAGGTTAGACCAGGTGACTGTAGTCCTTTCCAACCTGGCCCATTCTGTGATTCTGTAGTTCTGTGAAAGTGAGGTGCAAGGTCCTGCACCTGGGCCAGGACAATCCCAGACACACCCACAGGCTGGGTGGAGAACTGACTGACAGCAGCCCTGAGGAGAAGGACTTGGGGGTCATGGTGGATGAAAAACTCAGCATGACCCAGCCAAGTGCACTCACAGCCCAGAAAGGCAATGGGATCCTGGGCTGCATCCAAAGCAGCGTGGCCAGCAGGGTGAGGGAGGGGATTCTGCACTGCTCTGGCAAGACCCCACCTGGAACACTGCATCCAGCTCTGGGGCACCCGTATAAGGACATGGAACTTTGGAGTGAGTCCACTGACAGGTCAAGAAGTTGATAAAAGGACTGTAGGCCCTTCCCTATGAAGACAGACTGAGGAAGTTGGATCTGTTCATCCTGGAGAAGAGAAGGCTGTGTGAGGACCTCATAGCAGCCTTTCAGTATCTGAAGGGTCCTACAGGAAACCTGGAGAGGGACTCTTTATCAGGAACTGTAGTGGTAGCGCAAGGAGTAATGGGTAAAAATTGAAAGAGGAGAAATGTAGGTTAGATACTGGGAAGAAAATCTTTATTGTGCGGGTGGTGAGACACTGGAACAAGTTGCCCAAGGAGGCTGTGGGTGCCCCAACCCTGGCACTGTTCAAAGCCAGGTTGGATAAAGCCTTGAGCAACCTGGTCTAGTGAGAGGTGTCCCTGCCCATAGCAGCGAGGATTGGGACTAAATTATCTTGAAGGTCCATTCCAACCCCTTAACATTCTAAGACTCTATGATCCTGTGAAATGTTGTCAGTTCATGAAGATTGTCAGCAGCACCATTCCCTTGAGTTAACTGAAATAATTCTCAGCTTTTAGGGGGTCCTTATAATGACCCCCTATTGAACAGAGGTGGAAACTCAAGCGTGATACAGTGGATCAATCTTTTCAGGAAACACATGAAGTCTGTGGCAGAACCATGAAGATGCCAGATCTTCAACATGCTGTTCCATCGATGTACAGAGCTGTTTTATCTGATGTCTTTACTGGGGACACAAGACTTTTTTGTTCTTTTTGTTCTTTCAGGCTGTGGTGCTGGTGACATCAGGTGGTCCCAGTCTGGCATAGGGTGCAGGACACATGAGACCTGCTCTGGCCTTTTTGCCAGCCACAGACAGGCTGCCCCACCAAGTGGCTTCGGCCGCAACACACCACAAGCCACAACCTTTTTGAGGAAGGCTGGTAACATCACTTTATGGTGAAAGGTCATATCCATTGTTCACAGAGAGAACAGTAGGAGACTATTATTACAGCATTGCACCAGCCACAGAAAAATCATTGATAGGAAGAAAAATATAAGCCAGAGTTGGGCCTTTATACTTTGCTGAACTAACTATATGTCTGCTTTCAGAAATGTTGCTGCTCTCTGGGACAGGTGAAACAGTGAAAACAGGTTTTGTTCCCCTTTCATGGACAATGATTCAAGACAGCAGTGATTTGACCCCACCAGTACTAAATTCCCAGCAGTGCCCAGAGGGCCAGAGTCTGCTCTGGGGTGGCAGCAGGTAACTCCTAGCATAACAGTAATGCCAATGTGTGGACTCAGCTCATGCTGGAGCCATTTTACTGTCTGTGAAACAGTGTCCATGGAGGTTGGTCACCAGCATAATGAAGACTACAGGTGACTGTCTGCACAGAGGGGGTGTCTCACTCCCTCTTTCTGTTCTTCATGTGCTCTCTCTCTCCACAGTTCTTCAGTGCCCCTCAGCTTTCTTGGGAATGGACACGCTGAGGTAAGTTACTCCAAAAGAAGAAGTTTGGATATTTGGGGTAAATATGAGGCCTAAAACAATCAGTAGAGTTGCAGAAAGAAAGGAATACAAAGATGCCATCAAACTCTGAGTTCAATAAAAAAAAATGGGGCATAGTCCTTGATGAGCTATCACCGTGTTGCTGACAAAGATGGGCAAAATTTGGAGTGTGTTAGGCACAACTGGAAGGACATGAGAGCAGAACTAAAATACCCCAAAGGAGTATTCCTGGAAGCCAGGTTAGCTTAGCTTAGCAGGCAGGACACTGGAGGAAAAGGGATTGGAAGATTGGAGATGAAGAACTCTTCCTGACCCTTACCAGTGCACGGATTTCAAGGATTTTACTAGTACATGAGTTTCAATGTATTATCCCCACTCAGGATGAGATCCTGAGTTTTAAATAGATAGCTCTACACATAGCAGGGCTGGTGCTCTACCCAAACAGCAAACTCCATGGTAAGAACTTTCGGGAAAGAAAAGGAGAAGAAAACAGCAAACATCTCTCTGCCAAACATGGTTTTACAGCCACATTAAAAAAACCCAAACCATGTGCAGTTCTTGTTCCTGCATCTGCTCTGGGTAAAGTACAGAGAACAAGACAGATGGTTGAAGGCATGCAGTCTGGTGGATGCGGTGGAGTCCCATGCACACCATATAATTGGAACAAAGAGAGAATTATTAGGGAATTACTAAAGTAAGGAACAGCAGTAAAACAGAAGGTGGTAGTTTCAAACACAAACCCTGTTATTTTCAAACATGAAAAGGAGTACTTTTTCATACAACATTTAGTTAAATACATTGTGGAATTCCTAATCACAGCATGTTGTAGATGGTAAAGATTTGCATGGAGTTCAAAACCAATCTGATAAACTTATGGAAAAAAAAGTGATTCAGGAGCTATTAAACCTAAACTGATCATCCACAAGAGTCAAGTCCTTGGAATCTGGGAAATCATACCCAAAAATCTCTCTCTGTGTGCCTCCCATGTCCTCACACTCTTCTCTTGGCTAGTTTTAGGGGTAGGATAGTGAGCTACATGATCTTCTGGTCTCAGCTAAGTAAGCTAAGTTTAGGCAAGCCATGTTCTCCATATCATTGTTTTTGCTGTGATTCACCTTGNGGCCAACAGATTGTATAGGAGACGGAGATGGTCCCCTTAGCTCAGGGCCTCTCAGACTTCATCCAAACATTAAGTTCTGGTTTGGCCCTCAGAAAGGTGAGATGACAATGACAAAACAGAGGGGCTCTAGGAGCCCTCTGGCTGGGTGGGACTGGAGGAGGGTCTGGTTTCCCCTGGAGCAGAGATGGTTTGGGGCACATGACAGTATCCTGGCAGTGGCTGGTGGAAAAGGGAGTGACAATGGGCATAAGCTGAAGCTAGAGAGGTTACCAGGCTGGAGATAAAGACATGCTTCTTTCCCACATGGATAACCAGGCAGGGCAAAAGTATTCCCAGGGAGGCTAAGCCTTTTCTAATCCTTGGAGGTTTCTAGGACCCAAATTAAAAAGTCCTTATAAAGCCTGGGTAAGGTTCCTCAGACTCTGCTTCCACTGAACCCCCTGGGCCCAAAGATAATGTAAATGCTAATGAAATGCCATGAGTTCCGTGTGTAATTTTTCTTATCCTCTGAAATGTATCTATTAAGGCCTTGGCATTTATACTCGTGCGAAAACGTCAGCTTCCTCCTTAACAATAATCACCATTAGACCTCTCCATCCCTGTCCTAAGTTAACTGTGGCAAAGGCAGAGAGCAGGTTTTCAGCTGGTCTAAGTCAGTGCAGCGTCACTGGAACCAAGGGGCTGTACTCAGCTGCACGATCTCAGCCTGCCCTTACACACTTCGGATGTCCACCCCTTACCCTCCCCTTGCTTGTCTGAGCGTGGGAGGGTGGCCAGGGAGGCCACACGGGTGCAGCACACCAGCGGGTGTAGCGACAGATAGATGCAGGGCGGGGAAGCGGCTTTGCTGGCGCACAAGGCTGTGTTGTGCTCCCACCGAGGGCGAGAGATGCACGGTTTGCACAGTCTCACGCCCGCAGAGGGACTAGCCAGGCATCTCACACCGGCAAGGGAGCAGGAGGTGGAAGAGGAGCTTGGTCCTGCCCCTTCCTCTCGCCGAGCTGACAAGGGCCGCTTTTCCTTCGGAGCGTGCTGCTGGGTGGGCGCTGGGATGCAGGCACGGCTCTATCAGCAGCTGTGCCGTGGGATCCTAAACAGCACTCTAGAGAGCTGCCTTCAGACTGACAGTGAGGCGATGGTGTGGCTGCACAGATTCCCTTTCCCAGGACACCTTCTTCCCACAGAAACATGCTCTTTCAAGAGGAATGGCCCTTGCCTGGGATTTGCTAACTCCAAACATCCATCCTGCTCTGTATTGAAATGACCAAGACTAATGGGCTAGGTTATTGCCTCCCTTGCCACAGGTGCAGCATAATGCCAAATTTATCTGTTATATAGAAATAGAGAAAGTTCTACCAGCAAGCTCTGTGTTAAACTAGCTTTGGTGTCCTCTGTGGGCCTAAAAAATGCTTGTGCATACTTTAGACCTTATCAGTGTCACTCTGCTTGCTATCCATACCCAAAAAATCCACCAGGCACCTGTTTGGCTTGTCTCTTTTCCCAAAACAAAGTGAGGACACAGACAATACAGTGATGGAGCATTTAGTATGTGTTCTCTAGTTAGAGCAGTAAAGAATCAACATCTTGGCTGGCAGCAACAGCTGTGCTTAGAGGAGGAGCTGGAGCCTACCCTCTATCAGCATGATTTTAATGATGAACAGGCTTTGAGCCTTCAAGCTAAATTCCTCCCAGAAGGAAGCTCCCAGCTGTAACACATCACTGCCCCCCAGCAAATCCGTGTCTGGAGCATGATTTCTTCGGGACCCTGTTTCTCTGTCCAGCTTTATGCTGCCATTTCTTCCGCTTGTTTTTCCAAAATCCCACTTAAAAATGCAGATATTGGCTGGTAGGCACTGCAAGGTAGCGGGAGATTTTTTCTCATTCCCAGCGGAGACTGAAGTCAGGCAGGATGTGTTTCCACAGAGGGACCTGTGGACACATGCACTGGCTGCTCATGTCACACACTCAGCAGAGAAGAATTTCCGTACACTTCTTAGTGTTCCACCTGTGTCTAACCTCTTAAGTGTAACACACAATGATTGAGTCATCTCATTTATGTTAGTGGGACTACTCACTATAGCGCTACTCATCAGGAAAAGAGGTACTCCAGGCAGACCACAAATATCTGATCATGCTTAAATTTGTGTATGTCTGCTTTAGGCATGATTTAAACACCTTCACATGATGCCTTATAACAGCCACAAGCTTCTGAAAAGCCAGAGGAATGCAGGACTGATTTGATGTTGCAAAGAAAAAGCATAGGCCAGAAAAGCAAAGAAAATTCTGTAAAGAAGGACAAAAACCAAAAGAAAAAAGCAGGAAAGTAAAAAATGTGGGATACCTGGGTGGTGTTTTGAGCTGTTCTATTAGTACCAGTGAGAACATTTCACTTTTTTTATAGAATGGACTGCTTCAAAAAGCATAGAAAATTATGTTCATGAGGTATATGCCCTGTGTACCTCACCTGCCATATGTGTAAAATAGTTACTGAGTGGGAACGGTACCACAATTTTATTATATTGGAGAACATGAAACCAGAGAGAAGAGGTGTTTTTAGTTCCCTGATTTGAAAAACAAAGCTCTCAGATCAAGGCTGCATGTCACCAATACTGTTCTTTTGAGTCATCTGGATTACAGCTTTTATGAAATGATTTGTGAAAAAACTTCTAAGATATTATATTCAATTTTATTGTCTTCTTTATCTTTGTAGTGTATTATATGTCCAGATTATTTCTGTTTTGCAGTTCTGCTAGGTATCTTCCTAGTGGATAGTGACAGCAGTATATGGTCACAGTTCAAGCATCATAGGTGCATGCAAATTGTACAAAGGTATTCTAAGTTTCAGCAGAGTTGACTTAGCCCCTGCTGACAAAGAGGAGAGAGTCTCTTCACTTTGGCTCAGTCAGATGGGTTGCTCTTCTTCCAGCCCTGGCATTCACTCCACAGGCAACACAGGTCCCGAGTGATTTCTTGGAAGTGCCAGCATTTCCTTGTGGAACTCCTTTCACCTCAAACAAGCTCACACCCTTCCGGTACAGCACACTGCAGGACACATGCTGGGGCCAGTTTGTGCCTTGCAGCAATGTCTCAGCAGGAACAGGAGTTACATGGATCGTACCACTTTCCAAGAGACTCCCAAGGCAGATGGTTTTTGAAAATGTGTTTTGAAGAGACAAGAGCATCTCCCCTGCATTGTGAGCAGCTTCTTCTATCACCTCCATCCAAGCTGCTTTGCAGTGTGTGCACCCCATGAATACTCTCCTGGCTGGACCAGCTGGATGACAAACTTGAAAAGCAGAGACCAGGCACAAAAATGTTGGGTCCCAAGTGCCAGGTGAGGAATGCTTCTGAGTCTAGGGTCTAGAATCAAAGTCTTCCCTTGATACTGAATCTTACACAGGGCCCTAGGCCAGCTGAGGGGATTTGCCAAAGACCTCACTAATTTTTCAGTTGCCCTTGAAATATGTCCTTTCAACAGTGTGGGATCCTGCTGCTGTCTGCCAGCTCTGCTGAGGAAGCCTTTAGAGAGCTTAGTAGCACCACTTGAAGAAACCTGAACAGAAAACATCAGGCTAAGTGAATCATGGAAAACATTTGCCTGATGCATGGCTAAGATGGAGAATATTTTTTCCTGGACAGATGTGTATTTTGAAGAGAAAAATAAACATTTTGGCTACTTTTCTATGATCGAGACTCTTCTTGCATAGACTTACTTCAACTAGTGCCGTGTGTCTGGGCCCTGATCTGGGTCTTTGCAGAAACTAAGCTGATCAGGTTTGAGTCTAGCATATGCCACACACCTTCCTTCCCCTTTACCATCCTTCTTTATAAACTTTCTTTCCAATTTTTTTTTTTTTTTTTTAAATCATAGGCGGGATGACCAAGGATTTCAAAGTGCAGACCCTTTGGAAAAAACTGCTAATGCTGCTGCTAAGGTTCTGTTCCAGATCTGCTAATTGTACTTTTCACATCTGCTTTTTCTCCCTGACTGTGCAAAAGAGTCTGCCTGGCTGTTTCTCATAGCAAAAAAA
>WEIT01031452.1:1353-14054 GCA_013389985.1 Dryoscopus gambensis | reverse complement strand
ATCATGTCCACCATGGTGCGACTCCTGAGCTGAACTTGAGGCCAACTAATTTAAGAGCACTGAATATACACTGTAGAGCTGTCAGTGTCTTGTGGGCCTGACACCACCACAGGGCATATCAAAATGAAAGTAAAGAGCCAGCAGGCAGAATTTTGAAACAATATCTAAAAGGGTACCTTTAATTTGAGCATACTTTCTCTTTCCTGTTCATCTCCCCAGCAAAGCTGCAACTCAGTGGGTAGACCTCACCCCTTGTTTTTGCAATAGGAAGGAAGCTTCTTGCTGTATTAATCTGAACTAAGAAACCATGGAACTAGGAATGTGCTTGAGCCATTCAGTGAGGATTTCCTGCTTGGAAATGCACAGAACAGAAATAAGATCTGTTGTTGGACTGGGGCTCTGGTACCTGGTTTTCCACTGAGCCTAGTTCTGAATGCTAAATCACCATCAGCCAAAAAAGAATTGCATCTCAGGATGATTTATAATACTTTGGCTGTACTGCCACTGTGAGTACAATAATGAACTCTCAAGGCAACCATCTATTCTGCTAAGATACCCTTTCACATCACCCTGACAGCATATTGTAACTTTATGTTGGTTGCACATTATATTTACACCCTCTTCACACTCCTGCAACAATGCAAAGAGAACTTACAGAAATTAGAACCTTCATGTTCTTCATACTGAGGGAATGTAATATTCATTATGAACTTCTCCTCCAGCTCAATGTTAACCACACAAAAAGGTGGTTTGCTTCTGGATACAAGTTCTAGTATTGTCCAAGGGACCCTGTGACTTTGGCCACATTTTTTAAAGTGATTGTGATAAGGAGAATACGATTGCATTGTCCTTAAAAGGTGTCTGTTTCTTTCTGCCATTCAGCAGCTTGTCATAGGTGTGTCTTGTTCTTCCATGGTGCCACATGCCATGCTACCACTGTATCAGCCTGCCTTCCACTGACTGCCTTCAGGCACAGAGGACCACCTGAACTTTGAAGGTGAGTCTCTGGTTGCCCCTTGGGCCTCAGTTTTCAAACTGATTTCTGTATGGACAATTAGGCTTGGGATCAGCATCCCCAAAAACATGTGAGATGTAAGCAGGAAACTCTGAGTATGAATATGATATTTCAAGGCTTTTTCCCTTCAAAAAACACAAAGCTGGTTGCTGATTTTCCAAGCGTCAAACAAGAGAGGAAACCATCAGAGCTTATGATTCAAAGTCTGTATATCCCAGCTGCATCACACAGGTTGTGTCAAATGGCCTTCAAGTCTTCCTACAATTACAGGAACAGTGCTACTGTGTCAGGGAAAAGGAGATTCCCGGTCCATTTAGAAATAACCTCAGTTTTATAGATTCCTCTCCAATATTTTGTGCACAGGGAGGTGGTGGAGGCACCATCCCTGGAGGTGTTCAAGGGGTGTCTAAATCGGGTGCTGGGTGTTGTGGTTTGAGGGTCTGGTGCTGGGTGTTGTGGTTTGGGGGTTTAGAGGTTACAGTGGTAGTGGTGGGTTGGCAGTTGGATTTGATGATTTTAAAGGTCTCTTCCAGCCTTGATGATTCTATGATTCTAAACTGCAGGAACAGAAAGGCCTGTGGATGCTCTATCTATCTGCCAAAATGAGAGTTCAACTTGATTCAACCTATCCTCCAGCCTTTATTCAGCTTCCCACCTTATGAACTCTTTGCCTTCCATTTGCTTTGACCGGCACACACGGACTGCAAAAGACCTGTTTTTCTTGCCTCAGAGGTGAAATTGCCTAACTAAAAGGCTACATTAGGCCTCAGAGCTCCCACAGCGACAAAAGAGACACTTGTCTGCTTCACTTCATCAAGAAAGAAAGGGAAAATCATCAGTTAGACCATATACTGGATTGGTCAATTGACTGCCAAGTCGTGTGTCCAATTGATTGTCCACTTGAAGTAGTCAACCACTTTTGTAGAAAGAGGAATGCATGCAATTTCTTCTGACATCAAGCTGGTAGAAAGTTACAAAAGCTTCAAGAGACTGAGGAAAATAATGCAGCCTTTTCAAATGCACCTTGAAAGAAGAGCAAATCTACGGAAAATTGATTTTAAGTTTTTGTTCAAAAAGTGAAGGGAAGAAATACACTAAAGATTTGACAACTTTTAAAGAAAATATGTCCAATTTAATTGTGTCTTGTAACTTTAAAATACTCAAAACAGTGGTTGGTTTTCCTCCAGACACTTCCAACGACCTCATGCAAGGTGGGTATGAATTCTCTACACAACTGGAGCAGTTTCAGTCACTCTGTAACTGGATTTTTTTTTAATCTGTAAAACTGAGGTTATTTTTAAATGGACCAGGAATCTCCTTTGCACTGAGACACAATAGCACTGTTCCTGTAATTGTATGAAGCCTTGAAGGCCATTTGACACAACCTGTGTGATGCAGCTGGGATATGAGGAGTTTGAATCATGAGCGCTGATGGTTTCATTTGCTGTAGGTCAAGGTGTAACCACGCTCTGCCTTCCACCGACCCCGATTAAAACTCTGAGGAATACACTGGGCTGTGGCATAGGCACATGTGCATCTCTCACTCCACCATGCGAGTAGCATCTTCTGGCAGAGAAGCAATGTAACAGCTGAGAGCAGTTACAGTTTGATCTGTTGCAAATAAAGATGTCAGAGCTCATGGCTTGGACTGTAACTTAGAATCAGACCTGTTTATGATTCACCTTCAGGTTTTGTGCCTAATTCTTTTATGGCATGTTATTTGAGGGCCTAGAGCCCTACAGAGCAACTGGATTAAAAAATAAAGGCAAAAAGCTCTTTACAGATATGCTAATCAGGTGTATTTGTGATTATTAGAAAGTCTGGAAGGTGCTATGGAGTCAGTTGCATTTCACTGTGTTTTAGCTCAGTACCTGCTCTAACTATCACTTTTACATTGCTGATCTATTATAACAGCAAATATTAGCAGAAGGGCAAAGAAAAAAAAATCAATATTGTATTTTCAAGAAATCAAATCAGTCTTCAAGGTCAGAGAAGTTATTTTCTTAAATAAAAGGACACCAAATAGAATTTGGGCCGAAGTCACAGCAGACCACTGATGAGTCACACTGCCTAAAGATGGTTGTGTACTGAAGCTGAATAGATAGCAATGTATCAGGCTTTTAGCTTCTCATAGGGTGGGAATAATGGGTTCTCAACCCAAGGACTCAGCAGCCTTCCTCAGTCTGTGGGAGGCCTGTTGGCCAGCAGGCCAGGTATCCTGGCAGTGTTTCACTGCACATGTGCTGTGGGCAGATCGTATGTGCACCTACAGGAGGTGGGTGGCAGAGGTGGCTGATTCAGTGGTGTACGGGTCTATCCTCTGTCAGAGAGTAAGAGGATCTCTCAATACCTGTGGAAGCTGTCTGCCTTTGCCACCAAGTCTGGAATACATGGGGACTTGGATTAATAGAGAAGGCAATGGAGAACTAGCTGTGGGGAAACATCAGCTTCTTTTACATCTTGCATGCAGAAAACAATTGTTCTATTTGGTTCCTGTTGACAACAGAGAGACACCTTTTTCCATGATGTTTTGAGGCCATAGAGGTGGCTACATATGGATACCTAGAAAAAAGCTATAGACATAAAAGCCAAAAGCTAGTTTGAGGCTACAATTTAGTAAATTTTAGGGGGTGGATGATTGCTGGTAGCTAAGTTGTTTCTGCATCTTCCACTCCTTTGTTTTCTGTCTGTATTTTGCTTTTGTGTTATATTACTCTAAATTAAAGTGGGCGTAATACTGCCTGGCTTCCACTGAAATGGGTATTTTGCCTGGTGGCAGTGAAAACTTTGCATTTATTGTCTTTCAGAATTTTTAATTTCCCAGTCCTGACCTCTGAGAATTACACCAAAAAAGCACACTTTTTTTTCCCAAATTTAGCATTAACTAGTCATTAAAAATCACCAAGAAATCAAATACAAATGTTGAAGGTGGGTAGGGGTGAGGATCAAAATCACCACCATTTCAGTCCAGGGCATGGCCAAAACCTGCAGGTACAGCTCTGCGCAGGCTGTTTGAGAGTGGGTCCTGATGCACACGGATTCTTCTTCTAACCAGCCCTCCTGCAGACACATTCACATACCCTCTACAGGTTTCTGTGCTCTGCTGGCTACACTGTGAATTCCAGCCATGTTCAGTCAGTGTCTTGTAGACACTGTCAAATCTCTTGAGCAAAACTTCTCCTCATTTTATGAACAGTTATTAGTATTATGAGGAATGGAGCCTGCCTGAGTCAGGAATGGGGAAAGATGTTATTGCAAATCTCCTGGGACACCTAGCTGCCCTGTGAGGAGAAAAGCATACCATAGTCCCCAAAACATTTGTTTCAAAATGTAAGGATCCATAAGGTCAGAATAAACAAAGTTGGAATAATAGAAGGCTCTCCCCTGTTTCAACAAACTTTTAATTTAATTTATCCTTTCTTGGCTGTCATATTATAGGTTACTTTCTTCTTGGTTCTTTTTCAACATTTTTAAGGTGTCAATTCTGCTTGCACATTTCCTCAGTTTGGATCTTGAAGGCCAGGTGCAGACGAGTCATCGAAGCCAGTGTGATGGTGCTGGTGCCATGCTTTACAGCTGCACATAGATTCTGGCATTGTCTTGAGCTAAGCCAGATGATGACGTTATCATCCCCAAGGTGATACCTTGGGGTAACACTACCTCAAGGAAAATCATCCAGATTGGTTTACACATGTAAACCACATGCCTTGGGTTTGCATTATGCCAGCTGTTTTTGCCTACAGCATATCAAAGAACCTCTCTGCCAGCAGAATTGTGGGAGTAGCAGCTCCCATTGGGGTCATGCTGACACCTTCACTTGAACAGCTGACTCAAAAGAGTGCCTGAACAAAGCAACTGAGGGCATTTCCGATCCAAAGTGCAACATGTGGATTCACTGTCCAGGCACTTAATTTACAAAGACAGCTATCTCTGAGGATCTAAGCCTAAAACCACATGTAGGGTAAGGCACTATTTAATTCCATTCTTAAACTGAAAAAAGAGACTTTTTATATACGTTCACACATGGATAATCAAAAGCACTTCAAACCGAGAAATAGATTTCTTCGAGGATAACCATCTCAAGGTCTTGCCCTGTGCCTAGGTTCTGTTCCTGTCTTCACACTGTGTAGATAGCGGTTCCCACGTCATTATACTCTATAGCATCGTGTATCTAAAAACTTAGCATTTAGGCTCATCTTCATGCTATGAAAGATGTGACTGATTTGTCTGCCTCTTGTTCCATTTACTTCCCAGGGATGTCTTTTGTTTCCTTTTGATTACATTTAGGTTGCTTAGATATTTCGGAGAAACTGCAGAAAGAAGGCAAAGGAAGGGACTAGTTTTGACAAGATTTATCTTATCAATACAGATCTGATATAAAATGATTTCTTAAGGCTTGGCCCCACCAAGGGAGCAGTATCCCCAGAGATGCAGTATCTCCAGAGTATCTCCAGGGGTGGAAGCCGATCAAGCTGTGTTGGGTGACATCTGTAGTGCCAAGTGTGACTGCCACACACCTGCAGTAAGGCCATTCTGTACCATTTACCATGCCTTGTTGGTTCTTACAGGTAATATGTCTTTGTCTCTCTATTTTAATGTCCCTTTATCATTCTGTTACCCTTATTCCTCAGAAACAATGGAGCCTTCTAATGATTGTGAATGTGGACCCAGCCAGGATATAAAAAGGATCCACTACCACTACCTTTAGGAAGCAAGTACTTTCACATTTATAGGGCTTAAATTGACCAGTAGTTTAACAGTCTTAATCACAAACTAAATTTCTCCCTAGCTTGATTTTCTCTGTCCCTCCAGACCTTTACCTGAGCAGTTTTTTGAATATAGTCTGCCCTTTGATGTGGGGTTGACAAAGCTCCCATTTTTCCTAAGTGAGCCCTGGTTTAGAGTCAGTTCAGTCTTTTGTTGTTGGTTTTCAGCATCTAATAAAACCTTTCAAAATATTCAGCTTCATATCTGGATGACATAGAAAATGGTGCCTCAATAATAGCCATTTGCCAGAATCCTTCCAATTTTCAGTTTACACCTCTTTTATTTAGAAGAACAGTCCAAGACTTGCTGTGAAAACTACTTGTTTGTTACAAATGAGTGAATAATTTGCAATAAGTAATTATTGTATGAGTTTTAGTAATTCTGAACAGAATGGCCACGGGCATATAGTAATTTCCACAAATGCAATTTATATTTTAAATATGTTTGATTATTCATAGCTGTTTGACCAATGGGTAATTTTATATTTCTGATGAACTCCATAAATATGATTAACCTGGACAGGGATTGAGGTGTGATGGGAACATAAGCTGTTCTTAATAGATTCAGTGAAGTACTTGCATACACACACTCTTACTTCCAAGAACTTGCATTAGTTTCTTAGAAATCAAGAAGAGTTAGGAAGTGTTAAACATCTTCCTGAATCAAGACCCAGGTCTCCAAGTATGAGCTTCTATTCTGAAGTGGGTCCATGGTGCATACTAAAGGCTAAGAGACTGAAGTTCATCTTACAGGAATCCCACACGCAGTATATTCTTGGAGAAAAACTGTGCTGAGTCATGCCTTATTATTGAGGCAAGACTGCAGAGTGATTACATTACAGAAATCCACCAGAATCACAGAATCACGGAATGGCTGGGGTTAGAAGGCATCTCTGTAGATGTCTAGTCTAATATCACTGCTAGAGCCAGTTCATCTAAAGCAGATTGCCAAGGGTCATATCCAGGAGAATTTTGAACATCTCTAGAGGAGGAGACTCCTCAAATTCTCCTAGCAGTCTATTTCAGTGCTCTGTTACTCTCAAAATAAAAAATCTTTTCCTTATCTTCATATAGAAACTTCTTGTGTTTCAGTTTATGCCCACTGGCCTTTCCCCTGTTGCTGAGCACCACTGAAATGAGCCTGGCTCCCTCCTCTGGCACCCTCCCTTCAGATAGTTGTGTGCATTGATAAGGTCCCATCTCAGACATCTCTTCTTGAGGCTCAACAGGCCCAGCTCCCTCAGATGCTCTTCATAAGAGAGATGCTCCAGTCTCAACCACCTTCACAGTCCTCCTCTGGACTCACTCTAGCTCTCCGTCTCTCTTGTCCTGAGGAGCCCAGAACTGGACACAGCACCCCAGATGTGCCTCACCAGCGCTGAGTAGAGGGGCAGAATCACCTCCCTTGACCTGCTGCCAATGCTCTTCCTATTCCCTAGGATCCCATTGGCCTTCTTGGCCACAGGACACTTTGCTGGCTCATGGACAGTTTGTTGTCCACCAGGACCCCCAGGTCCTTCTCCACAGAGCTGCTTTCCAGCAGGTCACCCCCAGCCTGTGGTGGTGCCTGGAGTTGTTCCTCCCTGGGTCCAGGGATCTGCACTTGTCTCTCTTGACTTTCATTAGGTTCTTCCCACTCCGCTTTCTCCATAAGCTCAAACTAACCAACCTCATACATTCTCCGTGGGCTTATGCCTCAATGTCTGACTCTATTCCAAAATATTTTACATTATAATTTTTTTTGAAATCTTCCAGATGTTCTGGTCTATGTGACCCATAGACTAAAACACACTCAGATCCTCTTTACTCTTCCCTTCCCTTGGCGTGGGCTCACCTGCAGCTTCAGTGAAGTGCTGTTGATAATCTTTTGTTTTTACAGGCTTTATTGGTGAGAGGATGGAGAGACCTCACAGGCAAATTCTCCTCATGAAGAGCTTGAGATCACTGCCATAGCTCATTCACAAAACAGTCCATAGTCCCACTAACTTACCACTGTACTCCGATAACGAGCACTGTTGAAAGATGACTGTCAGTATGGAAATTTGTCATGTGATTTCTCTCAAAGCATGGCTGCTGTGAATATCAGGGTGGTAGTGTGGATGCACATGTGTGTGTGTGAGCGTGTATGAAAACACCCACATAAATAATATATATAATATTAGTCTTTGGACTTTTATATGTACATACACAGACATATTTGTACACAGATGTAAATTTATACATAAATTCATACATGTCTGTTTAAAAGTACCAATAGATAAGCTAGAATATGTTTTTCTTCAAGAGAACTTCACGTATAAATGCCTGGACATGTAGATTCTTTAATTATGGTTAACTTTGAGAGAAAGAAAGGGAAATAATAGCAGGATTAATGATTCCACGTTATTTCAGCAGAGAATTTGAATTAGCAAACAATAAAGTATCTTTCCATTTGGGAAGGATCAAAGACCATTAGACATATACAACTCTCCTCTATACCAGAGATAATTAAGTTGGTCTTTTTCTGTATAGAGAGGCATACTGCAATCCTGCTAACTGAGCCTCTCAGTCTGTAATTAATTGTCTTCTTCTTGCAAACATATTGCTATGGGCCTGGCTCAGTGCTGTCTCCAGCTCAGCACAAGCGGTCTGTGTTCTAGGTAGATGTTAGCTATATGTTTATGACTGATTGTTTATAACTGCACTGACAGTTCTTCCTCATCAGCTCATCAGCTAAAGTAAGCTTGGCAACTCAAATAAGCCCCCACATTTACAACAGCTAGAAAACACTCCATCACTACTAAAGCCCCTTATCTGGGCTGGAACAGATTTGAAAAGTAAAATCTGACTGCTCAGCCTAAATACTGGCCCAGGTAGCATGGTCTTGAAGGGTTACTTCTACATTCCAATAATTTAGAAAGACTAGAAAAGCATCCATATGATAGAGAATAAACTGTGTGTTCTCTCCAAGATTGTCCCCAGCAGTCTCCGGGTTATCCAGAAGACCCTCATTGACAGGGTCTTTAAATAAGAGGAATTCCTCCAGGAACTTGACAGGGATCATATCCACTTCAAATCCTTTGTATTAAAGGTATCTTCCTTCTCCAGTTCATCAACACTTTCCTCATTTCATGGGAGCTGCATCATGGCATGGACTATATTTTCCCACATACTGCTTCAGTAACAGAGCACTTGCAATACTGAGGAGGTTTAATGGGTTGGGTGCTGGTCAAAAGCTTTGGAAATAGCTCTTTAAAATATGCGTGAGGCACAGGGACAAAGGAAGAGCAAACGCAGTGAGGACTGCAGACTCTTCAGTAGTGCAATCCAGAAAGACCTTTGCTGAAAAAAACCCACCAGCTGGTAAGGGCTGACTTCAGGGCAGCATGAAGGAGGCTACACACACCTGCACATGAAAGTCACACAAAACTACATGGTCTCTTTCGAGTGGCACATGCAGAAGAAGACAGGCATCAGATCCAACTGTAGAGAAGACAAGTTTAAAGAGCAAAATCAGTGACATGGGATAAGGATGCTTGCCTTCTTTATATTTGGTCTTTTCTCTTTAAATTAAAGATTTTTCAAACAGACATGTAATTTGTTGGCAGTTCAGTGCTCTACAGAGTTTACCATGGTCAGACAGCATTCTTGGTACCATCCTAACAAAAAAAGCAATCAGATCAGGATGTTAATAAATGAGAAAGAGCTCTCAGGTGAAGATAGCTATCTTGTTTACATCTGT
Organism: Dryoscopus gambensis; assembly: GCA_013389985.1. Lineage (NCBI taxonomy): Eukaryota > Metazoa > Chordata > Aves > Passeriformes > Malaconotidae > Dryoscopus > Dryoscopus gambensis. The sequence goes on along the minus strand of WEIT01031452.1, from coordinate 4,552 downwards.
CCTTGTGTTCCCATTGCTAATGAACACTGATGTCAGACTGAAATGCACTCTTGGAACACTTAGTTTTACAAAGTAACAAAAAATGTTTTTATTATTTTTAACTTCAGGCTGTCATCGTCACAAGTGAGGTATTTTTCCTTTTCCTCTGTACGGTCCCAAGTTGAAAACCCCGCCTCAGGTAACACCAGGCTACTGTGAACTGCTGCTGAGTGGAGGTTGATCAGAGCTGTGAAGATCCCTTTCACCAAGGTGAGGGACTTTGTCTTTCTAACGTCCTTCCCCACCTGTTTTGGCAGCAAAGCTTGGTTTCTTACTTGCCAACATCACATGTTTGCAAATCCTAAGTCAGGACGCCAAACCTCACAGGATGTTTAAAAATACCTTGGAACACTGACTGGAACCAAGGTCTTTGCTGTCCCATACCAGCATTGTATAATCTGGTTAGAGAGCTATAGTTAATTTCTAGTTTTGTCTGCAGGCTTAAACAGGGTAGAAAATAACCTCAAAACAGAACACACGGCTAGTCTCTTGGAGAACCTCTTGGTGGTGGTAAAGGCTGTTTTGACCCCTGTCCTGTAGAGGAAGAATTTGAGCTACGGAGTCCAAGGTCTCCAACATGGATGGCAGCTGCCGGACCAGGTCTGTTGGCAGATGTGTGGGAGGTGGCATGTCCAGATCACAGCCTCGAGGAGAGCAGCACCCAGCTCTACCTAGCTTTTAGCCAGTGGCTTAGCTAGTGGAAAACCCCAGTCAAGGTTTTACCACTCACCATGTAAACTGACACCTTCACCTACTGCTATGCATCCTGGATCTAGGGCTTTATTGAAAGACATTTAAATCCACATCTTAACGTTTCCAATAAAAATAGGGGGGTGGAGAGGGTGGGGGAAAGAGGGCAGAGGGATGGTGGTGGGATTGCACTGATATTTTACATGGAAAACTGAATTAGCTGTTTGAGGACACAGTGATAAGGAAGAATCCAGATGTTGCCTTCCAGCTTCTAATACACCTAATTTCTGGAGTTACCATAAATGTTTTAGGCTGGTGTCACAACACAATATCAACAGCAATGTTTTAAATGACAAACCACGCCTGCAAAATGACCATGTTTCTCTGAATTTTAAGGCAAACACTTTATCTCAGTTAAACCCTCAGCAGCCCTGTGGTTTTGCCCATCTCCTCAGGGACATTTAAAGCACTCTTCTTCTTATAAACAGTTTAAAAACATAATGGTAAACATACAGGCCTAAAGCTAAACTTCCATTCCTTACACTTGTGTTGGTTATTTGCAACAATACCAGAAATGTTTACCAATCCACCAGCACAGTTTACACTGAGATCCCCCACTCATTTACCTCTTGTGCCATGATTAATTGTCGGCCTAAACCAAGGAAAAGAGAGACAAGGATATGGCTTGTACACCGAGATCTTCTGCTGACTAAACTGCAGTTTTCAAATATGATTCAAAAAGTCAGTTCTAGACTTAGTGTTGTAGATTTCTTCTGTCCTTTTCTGTACTTAGAAGTGCTTTTACTAAGCGTCTCTAGAGCTGCTCAAGCTCAGATAAGATAGCAGTAATAAAGACTTTATGTGTGATAGCTCTTTCTGGACAGGTAAAGCAGGTGAGATGCTGGACAGCAGCTTTCAAAAACAGCACTATGTTACTTTCTAGAGCCTTCTCCCTGTTGCTGTTTACTGTGTGCTTCTGGGACTAAGTTGAAGTCCATTATGCATCAGAACAGCTCGTGTCAAGATGCATGCCAAAGGACATAATGGGATGTAAGCCCTGGAGATCATAAAAAGATGCTATACCAACCAAAGGGCACTGTCTATGCAAGATTGCACTTTCCTCTCAAAGAGAATTTCAGGTCTATAACTTCACAAATCATGCTTTCCAGCACTAAGTAGCAAATACAGTTGGAGTATAAAGCAAGATTCAGTTTAGGATATAATTAATTTTCACCAAATAGCAAGGGCAACAGATAACCGTAACACTGTTTAAGACAAAACTGCCACTGTTAACAACAGCAGAGCCGTCCTGCAATAAACATAATAGGAAATTAATGAGAGCTGGATAAAAAAAAATATCCTCAACTGCAGAGAAGAAGCGCACAAGCTTCTGATTTTAATTTAAACCCTCTGTCTAGTTTTTCAGCAGCCTTAGAAAAAAAGAATGGGTCTTGCTCTAGAACCTAGTGACCAAGAATATGGAAATATTTCACAAATTCAAAGCCTTCTAGGTTTTTCTTTGATTCCTTGAAACAAAACATGAAACAAAGAAATTAATCCTGCAGCTGATTCAGATAAAGAACTATCTCTGAAAGCCTACCATATAACACCATTTTCACAGAGGTGGTACGTTCAGATGATGAGTGTTAACTGGAACAAGAAATAGGAATTTCTGAGGGAATCTGGTCAGGTGCGTAGTTTCATAGAGATCTGGTTGTAGTTCCATAAGAAAAATGCTATAATCTTAGTTAAAATGACACAAAGCATTGCATACATGTCATTAGCAGGAAGAGCTACCTACCATGGGTCTACTGGAGTTGGTAATGGACTCTAGAGCCATCTTTTGGCGATTTCCCCATCATTTATACTATTTTAGTTACTACAATTCAAAGTTGCAACATAAGTTTACTAGCTGGTATCTTTGTTAGATGCATGAGTATTTCCTAAGCTTCTCTTTGATGGATGTGTAAAAATGGAAATAGCAGTATGGACCCATCCGTGAAAAAAGGCCACTTCCTAATGACTGATAAGCAGTATTTTGGAATATTTTGGGTTTACCTTCCAATGATTTTTTTAATATTAGGTTTGCAGGCTGCGATTGTGAACAGTGCACATAACAGACACAGAAATCAAGACATATTTCCTTATGCCTTGAACAGAAGCCAGATCACAAAAGCTCCTATTTAAAAATAAAGAAAAAAAGGAAACATCTTTCCATTTTCCAAGTGTCTACAATTAGCCTAGCAGCTAGTATTTTCCGGGAGCTTTTGTTTTTTTTTGGTTTTCAAATATATCTTTTTTCCAGAACCCACACACAGGAGTTCCACAATCTCATCACTGACATTTTAAGGCCATTATCACCTCTTTCCAAAATGCCTCTGTCCTAGAGCACTCCCAAAGCATATCCTGGAGAGTTCATTTCCTCACGTGTCACACATGTATTTTTGTCCTTGTGAAAATGGATTTTGAG
>WEIT01031449.1:194891-211304 GCA_013389985.1 Dryoscopus gambensis | reverse complement strand
ACCGGGGGTGCTCCTGGGAATCGGGGGTTGCTCCTGGGGACCGGGGCTGCTCCTGGGAATCGGGGGTGCTCCTGGGGACCGGGGGATGCTCCTGGGGTCCGGGGGCCGCTCCTGGGGTCCGGGGGCCGCTCCTGGGGACCGGGGCCGCTCCTGGGGACCGGGGATGTGCCGTGGGCAGCCGCTGCCGCCCTTTTCCCTCTGTGCTGTCGCTCCTTTGCAGTGACGACCCCCGGTGCTCTCCTCTGAGCCGCTCCCGATGCTGCACCCGAGCAGGAAGTGCTGTCCCTGAGGCCAGCAGATGTGCCAAGGACTTCGTTTCCCTGCTCTGTAGTGGTTTTGCTAACAAGTCACCCTGGCAGCCAAAGCTGGCAGCTCCTCTAAATGGGATTTTTTAGCCGGTTTGAGGGTGTTCAACCCCAATTTTCCCATCTTCCTGCACCCTAGAGCGTGTTCCACCCCGGGGTACCTGGGTTGGGCTCCACAGCCTCCACTGCAGATCCAGAAATATTTATTCCTCTAAAGGCATCTGCTCCACCCCGCAGCTCAACTCCCTGGGCGATGCAACAGCTCTTCCTCTGCAAGGGCTGTCTGGGCTCATGTTCTTCCAAGGGGCAAAGAAATGGGAATTTTCTGACGGAAAGCTGGTGGCTTGGGACAATGCTATCCACCTCTGCAGGCTGCAGACATCGCTTGCTGCAAAACTGGCAGCTCCCTGTCAAGCAGCCAAGGGATTACTGCCTCCCTTCCTGCTAAAGCTCCCCGGTGTTTGTTCCCCCTCCATCCCTCCTATCTGGAGCTTCACACGCTCCATGCCTTTCATCTCCCGGTGATCCAGGTGCCTTGGAGCCTCTCCAGGCTCAGCAGGATGGCAGGATGATGTTGGGCATTGCTCCCACCTCGGCAGGGGTTTCCTTGTCAGCTTTGGCCAGCCTGCCCCACGGCACCCACGCAGGGAAACGCATCCCTGGCCTGGTAGGCAGCTGTTATCCTTAGGAATCCCTGTTTTCCTGCAGTGAGCAGCTGGATAATGGGGGTTTCCATCCTGTTCCTCTGCTGATGCTGAGGGAGCTGCCCAGGAAGGCACAGGCGCAGCAGAAGGTGGAGGGTGGTTCCAAGCTGCAGGAAAGTCCTTCCCAAACCTCGCCCTCAGGGTGCTGCAAGTGGAGCAAAACCACCTCGGGTGGGTGAGGACACTGAGCCAAAGGGGTCAAGAGTCCTCCTGGAGGCCCTGCCCACAGCCTCCTGCTCAGGGACACCCTCGCTGGGCCCTCTGACCAGGAGCCCAAGGATTAAAGCTCTTTAGAAGTCCTGAGCCAGAAGTTCAATCCTGAAGCCCAGCAGAGGTTTCCAGAACAGCCAGCCCTGCACTGACCTTCTCCCGTGGCTCTCATCCCTCCCATCTGCTCCCAGGACCTGTTTCCCATGCAGAAAGGCAGAGATGCTGGTTTGTCACAGCCCAGCCACAGCTGGGAAGAGCTGACGAGGGCCTGGTGACCCCCTCAGCACCCGGAGCTCCTCACTGAAATCAGGGCATGGAAGCAGCAGCAGAGATTTGAACAAACAAGAATTTCAGTCTGAGGGGAAAGTGTGGGCAGCAGGGGAGTGGAAAGGGGGGATTGTGCCCCTGTGCTCAGGTGAGACCCCACCTGCAGAGCTGCCCCAGCCCTGGGCCCAGCACAGGAGGGACCTGGAGCTGCTGCAGAGAGCCCAGAGGAGGCTCCAGGGTGAGCAGAGGGATGGAGCAGCTCTGCTGGGAGGAAAGGCTGGGAGAGCTGGGATTGTTCACCTGGAGAGGAGAAGCTCTGGGGTGACCTCAGTGTGGCCTTGCAGAACCNCCCTGTGAGGGTGGGCAGGCCCTGGCACAGGGTGCCCAGAGCAGCTGTGGCTGCCCCTGGATCCCTGGCAGTGCCCAAGGCCAGGCTGGACGGGGCTGGGAGCAGCCTGGGACAGTGGGAGGTGTCCCTGCCCATGGCTTTAAAGATGAGCTTTAAAGTCCCTTCCCACCCCACCCATTCTGGGGTCTGTGCCCCATGAAAAGCCCCGCAGCAGACGCTCAGGGTGGCCTCGTGCCCTGCAGGGGAGGCCCAGGGGACCGAGGGCTCCCTCCTGGTGCCGCTCGGTTGGGATGTGCTCCAGGTGTGCGTTCCGAGGAGCTGAAGCCTGCACAGCTTTGGGAGCAGCAAAGGAATCCCAGCCTGGAATCCCAGCCTGAGCTAATCCAGCCTCTGGTCAATATTGGAGTTTCGCTCGCCAGGTATTTTAAAACCCCACACTCCAAATATTCACTTCCCAAACCTTAAAGACTTTGAAATGACATGAAAATACACTTACCTGGGAAAAGGAACCACGAGAAAGGTCACTTGTGTTTAACAGGCACCAGTCGCTGTTTTGTTTAACTCTTAAAGGATCGTTTAAGAACACACAGGAGGATTTGCAAGTGCTTGTTTGCTCACACAAAGGATTTACTCTGAATTCCACCAGCTGCACTGCCTTTAACCTGTTCCTGGCTAGGTTGTGGCTGTCCGGGCTTCACCAAAGGCTCCACCCAGAGATTCACCCATTTCCCCAGGCTTTTCCAGGCACTGAGCACGATGCTGGGTAGGAATTCTCAGTGCCGGAGGGCAGAGAAGAACTGATCTTGTTTCTGGAAGGATTCCATAACCTTTGCACTGGGATTACAAAGTGTCAATTTAACAATAATCCATGAAGAAAATACCCTTTTTTAACTTCTAGCTTTCCTGGATTTTTCCCATTTTTCTCCTTTGGTTGCAGAGCCACTTTGCTAGAGCTCGTGTCACGTTCTGAGCAGAGAGGGTGGCTCCTGTCCCTCCTGTCCCTCCTGTCCCTCCAGGCCCTGCGGGTGTTCAGCGAGAGCGGAGTCACCACTCAGAGGGTCCCCCCTCCTCTGGTGCTGTCCTGTCTGCCAGCCCCGTGCCCATGTGCCAGCCTGCCCCGGGCACTGTCACTCGTGGGTGGCCGAGTCCTTCCCCAGCAGGCAGCCAGAGCATTTCCACCTCGCCCACCGCACTCCTGGCAGCCTGAGCCCGATTTCAGGCCCTGCCCCAGCAGCCTGAGCCCGATTTCAGGCCCTGCCCCAGCAGCCTGAGCCCGATTTCACGCCCTGCCCCAGCTCTGGCCGGGCGCGGACGGGAGGGACACTTCAGGGTTTCATCCTCCTCCTGCTCTTGTGTTCTCTGTCCTGCTGGAACTCCGGGGTTTGGAGTTTGCCCAGGGCAGCCCCAGAGTGGCTCCGGGGTGCTGTGCCAGCAGTGTCACTCTGCTGTCCCTTGGCTGCAGCCCTCAGCGGTCCCGGTGTCCTGGCAGGAGCTGGATGGAAACGCAGATTCCAGCACAGCTCCTTCCCCCCGCTCAGTGCTCCACCTGGAGCTGGTGCTTTGTGCCAGGTTTTGGCTCCTTTGTCACCCTTAGAAAAGCCTGTGAGCAGCAGCAATCAGCTGCCCAGGAGAATTAGGAATGGGCTGGGCCAGGCGAGGTAATTCCTGTTGGGATTCTGGGTTATAAATGGGAGCTCTCTCCACCGATTAGCAAAGCACAATGGATGAAGAAATATCATTTCCCTTCCACTTTTCATTTCAGAGGCAGAATTCCCTCTCTATTAGCGAGCAGGGCCCGGCCCCTGGGCGGGGCTGGGTGACAAATAAGCAGAGGTGCTGGCAGCGTGGCCAGCCCTCCTCCCAGCCCTCCTGGGCTGGCTGGGATGCTGCAGGCTGAGTGCTCGGGGGCACCGGGGGCTGCCCAGGTCCACAGACACACCGCAGGTGACAGCCCAGCCTCCCGCATGGGTCACAGTCTCTGGACAAACCCCAAACACCTCCACCGAGTTCATCCCTCAGACCTTTGCTTTGTGCCTCTGTGAGTTCCTCACCCTCTCCTCCATCACATCTGGCTCAGGGTGGCCCCAGGGTCACCTGTTTGGGAGGAACTTCATCCTCTGGTGTCCTTGCAGAGGTGCAGCCCCTTCCCCTCCACGCTCGGTGGCCTGGCCAGCTGATGTCCTTTACTTCCAAACAGTCACCCCCGGGGCAGGACAGTGGCCCCCTGTCACACAGGTGGTGACCCAGCAGCTGGGGAGGCCCATGGGGGGCCAAAATCAGCCATGGACAGCCCAGGACAGCCCTCCAAGGCTCAGAGGGAACACTCAGGAGTCTTTCTTTCCCTAAAACATGGAGCTTGGCCAGCCCTGCCCACTGTGGCTCTCTGCCCTCTGCCCCTGGACTCCGGCCTGGCTCCCCAAAAACGGGGCTTTGTCCCCATGGGATCAGCACAAGGCAAGGGGACAGTGCTGCTGGCAGAGCTGCTCGGTGCATCCAGGGCTCAGAGCCTGGAAAATCTCCCGGGGAGCTGGGATTTGTCCTCCATCCATGGCAAAGCATCACCAGGGCTGGCCCCCACCAGGCAGAGCTCTGTGAACTGGAAACGCCAGGATCACAAGGGACACCAGTAAGGCTGGAAATGTCAGGGCTGCCAGCGCTTCCCATGGCACAGCCCCGCCCTCAGCTCCCTCCTCCTCTGCCAGGCTTGGATCTTTGGGCTGAAATTTTCCACGTCGGGGTTCTGGCAGAGGCTGAGCCGTTCTGCTGCGTTTCATCCACACAACTCTGCTATTTCTGAGCCCGAGCTGGAGACAAAAGGCCTCGTTTTGATAAGACAAGGAACACTGGAGACTCATTCTTTGAATAATTCCAGCTCTTCTGTGCTTTGGAGCAGGGGCTGGAAATTTCACAGAAAGCTGAAATGTCTCTCTTTCATTTTTTTCTGTGAGAGAAAAGCGTTGACTGGAGTGTTCTCCAAGGAGCTGGTGTTTTGTAGCTGGACCTCCTGCCTGGAGGCAACCAGACACACCTCTGGTAGTGCCCAGAATATTCCCTTCCTGCTCCTCCCTGAATCCGTGCAGCACAGCGTTCCTGCCGTGGATGCAGGGCCTGGAGTTGGATTTGATGATCCCTGTGGGTTTTTTCCAGCTCCAGCAGGAGATTGAGTGGTTGTTTTCTGTTCCCTGGATTGGTTCCCTGCTGCTCAGGGGCACAGGAGCCTGGAAGGAAGGAGTAAATCCTAAACCTGGTGGGGAGGAGAGTAGATTTGGGGGGTTTTAACCAAAACTGATAATCCAGGGAGTTTTAACCAAAACTGGTAATGAGGGCAGCGGGAGGCAGGGAAGTTCTGACTCCAGCTCCTTTGCCAAGGGAGATGAGGGGCAGGAGGGGGTGACAGAGCCAGGAGGAGCCCATGGTTTGCACTGAGAGCTTGGGAGAGGCCTTGGGGCCACCCTGAGCCCATGGGATGGAGCAGGAGGGAGGGGGGAAATGCAGTGGATCCAGCAGTGCCGGGCTGGCCTGGATTTACAGCTCTGGGATCCAGCTTTGGCCCTTCCCCAGGAGCTGGGGTGACAGGTTTCACCTCCAGGGGGTCCAGTGGCCAGCTCAAGACCCCTGGGGGGAGAAACTGTCAAGAGCTGAGGCAAAAGAAAGAAAAGCGCTTTTTCCCCTCGGGATGAGTTCTTCAGGTGTTTAATCAGGTATCCAAGAAGGAAAAGAGACCAGAGACCCCTCTTCGGGGTCTTTTGAAACCCGCGGGCAGGAAAGGGCGGGGGAAAGACCGCCACCAACGGGGTACAGCTGACCTAGGGAATAGGGCAGGACCTTCAGGTGAGAGGTGTAGGATCCCAGAGTTTACAACATCACCACGTGCAAGGGACAAGGCAGGACATGTAACATCCCCCAGTGCAAAACCTATTAATAACATATTAAATAACCTAACTACGTGAGTGCAATACAGCACTGGGGAGCGCCCTGGGCTGGGCTGTGGGGCTGCTGAGGGCTCCGAGGGACAGGCCAGGGGCTCCAGGGACATCTCTGAAGGGGGATGGAGCTAAGACAGCTGTGCCTTCACAGCTCTGGGAGGCGCGAACTTCCCGAGGCCTGTGGAAGTGTGGGAAGCGCGGCCGGGTCTGCAGCGGCCGACGGTTCCAATGCCTGGCGAGATTAATCTGGGATTTCTGGGAGGAAAGGCTCCCACATCCCCGGGTTTCACACCCAGGGGGTGTCCTGGCTCTCTGCGGGGGTGGCCGCCACCACGAGCAGAGGAGGTCCCACCACATCCCGCACCTCAGACTCCCTCATTCCTTGGAAAACTGTCCCCGCTCCCAGCTGAGATCCCGGGCTGCAAACAGCATTTCCCTTCGTGCTGGGCTGGCAGGCGTCACCCTCCCTGTGCTGTCACTGTCCCTCAGGGCTGGCAAATGACTGAGCAGCCTTTTCCCTCCCCATTCCTGGGACAGGGCTTTCTCCCTGCATAAACAGGCACTTCCAGCAACCTTTAGCTAAAGACCTGTCCAGGTCTTTAGCTAAAGGTTGCTGGAAGTGCCTGTTTATTTTCATTAGCGGTGCCAGCCCCACTGCCCTTAATCCCCGGAGAGTGGCTTTTATTGCTTCATGATAAGGGCTGTCAAAATTGTGCCAACAAGGAAAGAAAAATTGGATTTTCAGCTGCATTTTTTTAACAGATGCTGTCAGGTTTCTAAGGAAAAAAAAAAAAAAACAAAACCCACAACCGAGAGAAAACTCAAAGAAGCTTTCTCGTTACTGAGCATGACAAAAATACATCTGAGCTGTATAAAAATACATGGCTGGGTTCCAGCTGAACCGTCAGATCCTAAAGGTCCGTGATTTCCACTGGGGTGGGGACTAAAAATCGAGCCCACTCATCCCACACCTCTGTGATGAGCAAACACCTCATGGAGGGTGGGATTTTGGGGGGAAAACGGCAGAAATCCTAAAGGCTGATGGTAGCAAAAGTGTGTGTGAGTGTGTGTGAGGGGACAAAGGAGGAGGGAGCAGCGTGAGGAGAAGGGAGAGTGCGGACGGGAGGAAATTGGGGTGGGAGTGGTCACCCCAAGAGCTGAGAAGGCAAACAGGAGCCCTCGGCCTGCCCACCTGCTGGCCGTGGCCACAGCGAGGGCTCTCCCACAGGGACTGTGCCCAGCCCCAGGCTGGCCGGGGCTGTGGGCAGGGCTGCTCCTGCCTCTCCCCTGAGCTCGTGCGGAGGCAGGACTGGAAGGAACGTGCAGCCAGCCTGTTGTGATGTCCCCGGGATGTCCTCCACACGCCCAGCCAGGACGCGGGACCGGCCACCCTCGAGTGCCACAGGTGCTGGCACCTGCACCCGGCCGGGCCCTGCCTGCTGCCAGAGGGTTCTGTCCCTCGAGGCACGTTCTGGGAGGACACCCCATCCCACAGGAACGGTGCCCGTGCCACATCCCGCTGTGGGATCGGCCCCAAAGGGCAGGGAACAGCCCAGGGCGGGGCTGGGGCTCTCTGCCTCCATCCCCCAAACTCTGAAACTTCTGGGGAGCCCAGACTGCAGTGGGGCTGTCAGACCCTCAGAGCCTACACGGGCCAACCTTGTGCCTCGTGTGGGACCAAAGCAGAGGGCAGGTGACACCAGGGGCCTGTGCGGAGCTTGGTGTGCCTGGAGAAGTTTGTCCCACTCTCCTGCCAAAGCCACGGCCAACGAGGCCTCTCCCAGGGCCGTTCTGTTCCGGCTGCGCTCAGGAAGGGTCGTCCCTGAATGTTACCATTCACCTGCTGGCAGGGCTGGGAGCTTTGTTTGTTGCAAATAAAACCACTCAGGCTGCTTAAAACGCGGCACAGAGGTGAGGCTGGGGACGAGCAGAGCGCTTGGCCTCTCCTTGATGGATTACCTTCCAGCAGCACCTCTCTCCTGCAGCAGGCACTCAGTGCCACAGGAGCTGCAGCGCTCTCATTAAGAGAAAGAGAAAGAAGAGAGGCTTTCAGAGCACCACAGAGCTTCCAGCTCTCGGGGCTTCACTTCCTGGGCTCCTCTGACACAAATTATTAAACCCATTTTTCACCCAAGCCGTGGCTTAGGCGACCTTCAGAGCCCTGGCTGCAAACAAAACCTGAGACACACTTGGCACAAGAAGCAAAAGGGAGGGGGGGTGGAAGGGAAATTAGAAACGTGGAAATGTAATAACTTTCCATTATGCAAATTTGATTTAATCAGAGATGAAGTTGAAGTGCAATAAAAACATACTTTCATTAAGTTTATGACTTTCAGACTCCATAATCCCCCAGAAATGTCAATTATAATGTTACCATAGTGATCCATGGCTCCACCATCCCAGGGATCTGTTTTCCCACCAGGAAGGGCACGCTGAAGATGGGCCAGGACCTGGTTGCTCAGCTCCTTAGACTGGTGAGAGCTTGTGCTCAAATGGCAAATGTTTTTCTCGGCTTGGATGAGTCCTAGAAGTTAAGCCCAGCTCAAATCATCTGAGGGAGTGGTGGGATCACCCTTCTGGCCATGGTGGACGCACCAGGCATGGATTTCAGCTCCTGCTGCTCAGGGTCTCTTGTGGTTGTGCAGTCCCTGGAAGGAGCAGCCCAGGAGGGGCCTTTCCCCAGGCGTGGGCAGAGCAGGGGGTGGTCAAGCTGCATCTGTGGCTTCCAGGGCCTGGAAGGGGCTGCAGGGAAGCAGGACAGGGACCCTTCATCGGGAACGGGAGAAATGGCGTCAAACTGAAGGAAGGGAAATTGAGGTTGGGTATTAGGGAGAAATCCTTCCCTGGGAGGGTGGGCAGGCCCTGGCACAGGGTGCCCAGAGCAGCTGTGGCTGCCCCTGGATCCCTGGCAGTGCCCAAGGCCAGGCTGGACGGGGCTGGGAGCACCCTGGGATAGGGGAAGGTGTCCCTGCCATGGCAGGGGTGGCACTGAGTGGTCTTTAAAGTCTCTTCCAACCCAAACCATTCTGGGATGCCGTGAGTGCTGCCCCTGTGACAGGAACCTGCTCTGCCACGGCTGCAGGGCCCCTGGGGCTGGGTGAAGGCTGCATTCCCCCAGCCTTGCAGAGGCTGTGATTTTGTGCAGACGCAGGGAGCGGGGCATTGTCTGCAGGATTAGGGCCTTGATATTTCTAATCATACCCTGCCTCATCCTCTCGGAGTGCTCAGAGCCCCATTCAGTGGCTTCTCTGGGTGCTATTTCAGATGCAGGATAATTAGCAACACGCAGGAAAAGCAACAAAGCCATGAATGGTATTTAGTGACAATTATCCCACCGAACCATTCCTTACCATTATAAATGGAGCTTATTAGCACGAAATTGTTTCCATAGGAAGCAGCATCAGCAATAAAAAGAATGGCTGCAGGCGGGCTCTGCAGCACGGGAGGCAGCACAAAGGAGGTGCCGTCTCCTCCTGGCTGCAGGGCACGTGCAGGGACAAACCCACGCGCCTGGCATGGCTTGGGGAGCATCGGCCTGGCACTGCCACCCCCTGCCCCACCCCTGGCACGGCACAGTGAGGCTGCTCCCTGTGCTGGGCAGGGCTGGCAGCACTGGGGTGAACTGGTCTGCAGTGGGGAGGGAGAGCTGGGGGTGTTTGCCTGGGGAAGGGAAGCTTCAGGGTCACCTCAGAGCCCTTTTCAGGGCTTAAAGGGGCTCCAAGAAGGCTGGAGAGGGGCTTTGGACAAGGCCCTGGAGTGACAGGACAAGGGGGAGTGGGTCCAGACTGAAAGAGAGGAAGTTTAGGTTGGATGTATGGAAGAAACTCCTCCCTGGGAGGGTGGGCAGGCCCTGGCACAGGGTGCCCAGAGCAGCTGGGGCTGCCCCTGGATCCCTGGCAGTGCCCAAGGCCAGGCTGGATGGGTCTTGGAGCAGCCTGGGACAGTGGGAGGTGTCCCTGCCCATGGCAGGGGTGGCACTGGGTGGGCTTTGAGGTCCCTTCCAACCCAAACCATTCTGGGATTCTGTTATTCTACATTCAAGCTCATAAAATCATTTGCCTCTCTACATTTAATTCACAGGGAACCCCAAATGTCAAGGAGAGTATTTGGGCATTTGTGTGCTTTGATGTGATATTCAGCCCTGGATGAATAAATCCTTCCTGTACCACAAATACTCATTTGCTTCATGGATTTCCCCTAAATCCTGCAGGCTGAGGTGGTCTCTGAGCACTGCTGGGGGTCTGTGGCTCTGGGGTTGCCTGGACTGGCCCCTGCAGGGCTCCTCAAGCCCCCTGATCCCGATCCATGTGTGCTCCTTCCCCGGTTAGGAGGAGTCCGATACCTGGGAGGGGACTCAGGCTCAGGCATTGACAGATCACTCAGCCCCACTAAACGTAATCCGAATCCCACACCAAACCCTAAAACTAACATTAATCCTAACCCAAACCGTAATGCTAAACCTAAACCTCCCTGTCCTAGGTTGTAAGATGTACCCAAAAGTTTGTATTCTATTTACCATCTTCATAAGTTGTTAAAACCAGTGGGACAGTGTTCCCCACCTCCTTGATGACTCATCCCTGATAAACTCATGGGGATATCTCCTGTTAATGGGCCAGCTGCTGACACCAGGTGGGGCAGAGTTCTTTATCTCTCCCATGAGCCCTCCTCCCTCCAGGGAGATACCTCCTGTTAATGGGCCATCACCGCATGGCTGATAAAATTACATCATCCCATTGTGAGATGCCCCGCCCAGAGGGAGGAACCAAGTATTCCATCCTGGATATAAACTGAGATTTCGAGCATCAGAAGCAGCCCTTACCCACTGGACTTCCAGAGGACAAGAGCTACTGGACCTTTCTGTGGGATCACTGCTTCCAACAAGACCGCTTCACCTGGACTGCTGCCACCACCCTAACGAACAGGGTGTCAGCTTGTATTCTGATTCTGTCATTGGTGTTTTTTGTACTATTGCATTTATTTGTTCTTTTCTATTAAATTGTATTTCTGACTTGGAGCCTCTCACTGGTTTTGCTTTCAAACCAGCACACTCCCCTAAATGTGACTCTAGGCCTAAACCTCCCCTAACCATAAACCCAACCATAAACCCCCGCGCTAAGCCTACCACTAACACTAATCCTAACCTCAAAACAAACCCTAAACCTGATCCTAACCCTAATACTACCCCTAACACTCAACCTAACCAGGCCTACATCTCACCCTAACCTTAATCCTAAGCCTAACCCTAGCCCTGCTCAGCAGGAGAGAAGCAAACGAGGCTCCTCCAGCAGAGCCTCTGTGTGAGGGCCCCGCTCCTCCCTGGCTGGACACGCTCTGCAGGCCCCTGGAGCTGGAATCCCAGGATTTCTGAGGGAGAAAGTGGAGATTTAAAGCTCCAGCCCACGGAAACAAAGCCCAGGCAGTCACTCAGGCAAAGGGCCCCCTGTGTAGTGGAGCGTGACAGCCCCGGAGATTTGTGACAGCGTTTGCTCCACACTTCCCTCCTCCTCCTCCCTGCTGATCTGCTGGGTGCTTCTGTTCATCCACTGCTCAAAACCTGTGGGAAATTCCCCCTCCCTCCCCATAAAATAGCGCTGATGCTATTTTATAAATATTATCTATAAAGTAAAACCACACACTTGTGAGAGGCCACGGCCATGGCAGTAAAATCAGCGCTGCTGGTGCTGCCAGGGGAGCTCAGGTGTCTGGGTAGGAGAACATTCGTTTCCCTTCACTGGAAATTTGATTTCCCTGCCCTTTATCAGGACGTGATAACAGCACCAAGCCCTGCAGAGAGCTTGGAAGGCTCTGGGTGGATCTTCCCCTTTGGCTTCCGGAGGTTTGGGATTCTCTGTGCTGTGCCGTGAGGGATTTCCCCCGTCAGCCCCTCGGTTCTCCCACTGGGATGTGGGAGACTGCTTTGCTCTGATGCCTTCAGCAGTTAGGGGCATTCATGAGCAACAATTTTTGTCCATTTCTGTGGCAGACCAGGGGCTGTAACCCAGAGTCCCTCGCTGGTGGCCGCTGCCTGACTGAGCTCACGGATCAGCAGCTTCCTGGAGGAAATTCTTTGCTCCATCAATTGCACATTAACATTTGCCATCCCTTCAAGCTCTGCAGATGAAGAAACATCTTCGGGAAGGGGCAGAGGGAGTCAGGCCAATTACTGGTGCCTCAGTGAGTGGAAGGAGAAGGAGCTCCACGGGTGGCCAAGGCTCCCCCAGCGCTGGAGCAGAGCCCTCGTGAGCAGCACAGAATTAATTAGAGCTAAAGAGCAGCAGCCAGAGAAACTCCAGGAGTTAATGTCACTTCCAAAGTAGGGCAGGAAGGTAACTGTGGACTAATTATCCACATCTTCCCTGCGGGTAAAGGACACGACTGCCAGCACAGCCTCCTGCGGGCACCCCAGGCAAGGCCACCAAAGGTTAACGTGGCCTGAGACGAGCAGGGATCGCTGCTGTCTCGCAGGAACGACTCCTCATCATCCCAGAGGAGCTCTGCTGGTGCCAGAGCACAGCGGAGAGCCCTGCACATCTGTCACACGTGCTGTCTCCTCGTGCCTGTGCAGGGCTGCTGTCAATAATGCTCATAAATATCGTAACCAAGCGAATGTTCCCCTCGCCCTCCCGCTGTTTGTCATCGTGCACAGGTGAAGCTGCTCAGGAGTCAGAGCTGCCTGCGAGGGCCCCTGGCACAGAGCAGCCAGCCCCAGAGCTGTGCCAGGCCGGGGGTGCCGTGGGAGGGCAGCCTGGCAGGGGCTCCGTGGCATTTGGGCTCGCTGCCGTTCCCGTTTGTCCCCGGGACCCTCCTGGTGCAGCACGCGGGAGGTTTTCCCACGAGAAATCTGTGCAGAGGATTCCTTCCAAGCAGGGCTGGCAGGAGCAGCCCAGCGAAGAGCCCACGTGCAGAGAACGCCCACTGCGAGGGCCGCCAGGGCTCCTCCAGGCAGGAACGTTCCTGCCCAGCGTCCCTTCAGCCACCCGAGCTGGGCTCAGGGACAATCTGGGACCGCTGTGGAAAAGCAGCGTCGTCCCCTGAGCCCGTCCTGCGAGCTGGGAGCAGGCACAGAGCTCCTCTTCCTCCCTGCTGCTGCCTCTGGGCACCGTGGGCTCACAGGGACACGGGGGCAGCTGCTCCTCAGGGGAGGGGACAAGGGGAGAGCAGCTCCTCGTGCCTGGGCCGCGCAGTTTGAGAAGGAATTAAGGAGCGCTTATTCCTGACTTTCCCCTCGGTTTTTTCTGCCATCAGGATGGGCGAGCACAGCCCTGAGTGCCTTTAATGCTGAGCCTCCCCTTCCCAGCTGCCTCGGTGCTGCATTTTCTGGGAGAGGTTCTGTTCTGGATGAATTTAAAAGGGGTTTGTCAGTAATTTACGGCGCTTTAGGAAGTTATTCTTCAAAGTGGGGTTTTGGCTCTTACATTTCCTGGTCTTTGAACGTCTCTCTCTCCAAGGGAGCTGGAGAGGGACTTTGTGGGGGCACATCAGATCTGGGCTTGGCTGAAGGGTGCAGGTGCTCCACTGAACCATGGACAGCCAGAGATAACCACAGATAAGCCACAGACAAACCATACTAAAACCATACTAAAACCAGATAGATCACGGATAAGCCAGAGGTAAACCATAAATAAACTATAGATAATCCCTAAATAAACCACTGATAAACCATAAATAAACCATCGATATGCCAAAAATAAACCATAGATAAACCATCGATAAGCCAGAGATAAACCATACATAAACCACACATAAACCATAGATGAACCATAGATAAACCACAGATAAACCACAGATCATAGATAAACCATAGATCATTTTCTGCTGAGGAATTTCCTGCCAGACAGTTTTCCAGGGGGCGATGTGATTCCAGTGCCTGTAGTGACTTTTCAGAAAAGAAACTCCGTTTTCCCTTGGGCTCGCGGGGGAATATCTGACCTATATCAGATGATTTCATTTCTTTATTCAGACTGAAGTGCTTTGGATCAAATTAATTCCGAATCCTGTCAAACAGAATTTCTCCTGCTGCTCGGTGTCTGACAGGAGCTGCTCTGCACCGAGCCCCCAGCTCCTCCTCTGAGGACACTGATGGGCTTTTCAGGAGAAAGGGAAAAGGTTGGCAGCCCCCATGAGACAGGAATTTACTTGGAGCCAGTGGGGTGATCTTTTCCAGGGGCAAGGGTGACATTTTCCAACTTTAGGAGTGGCATAATTGTCACAAGGCAAAGGGTGCTCTGGCACTGGCAAGGTCCTGATGGGTGATAATTAACTGACACAGAAAAGTAGCAGGAGGTTCTCCTGAGCATGGAAATCACTGAGAACTGGCACAGGGAACTTCAGGCTGCCTTGGGAAGGGAATTGCAGCTGGAATCTTTCCCAGTGTGGAGTCTCAAGGTGCTCAAAGCTTTTCTCCTGGCAGGTTTGTGAAGGTCTTGGGTCAAATCTCTGAGGAATCAGTGAAAATGCAGCTTTGACTTCCTTCTGTTTGAGAGGCTGAAAAGCAGCTGGGACACAGGAACCCCAGCCTTGGGTTTTTGTGCTGTTCTCTGAGCACTCCCCAGGCCTGGGTGCTTAACTCTGATCCTTCCCTGTGGGTGACACGGATGCATCAAAGCACTCAGAGCCGTCAGGGAGAGGCTGAACCTCCTGCAGGTGCCTCCTGGGATCATTCTCCCTTTATCTGAGATGGTGAAATGGGACCTGGCTCTGCTGCCAAGGCCAGAGCCGTTTCTGTGGAGCACCCACAGACCTGGGCAGGATCCCAGCACACCCAGCAGCTCATCAGGAGTTGGGGCTTTGTGTTAGAGTCAGGTTTAACCCTGGATTTGCTCTGCCAAATCAAACTCTGGGTTTGGTGTGGTGCTCTGGGCACCTCGGGCATTCCACACAGCTGGAACTTACTGCAGTAAAGGACCTGAAGCTCTTGGGGTCCTGCACCCTCCTTTGCAAACCGGTCCTTGAGGCTCCAAATGACATTTCAGGATGTCAGAGCCACCCCACGATGATTTCCAGGATTGATTTCCTGGCTTTGATTTACAGAGATGGAGGGAGCAGCATCCAGGTGGGGTTTTTCTGTTTGATTTAATGTCACTGTGTGAGGAACTGATCCCAGCTGAATTTTAATCAAACAGAAACGAGGGTGTCTAGACAGGGGTTTGCACCGTTGAGCAACACAACTCCGCCTAATTGGATGCTGGTTTGAGCCCAGGCCCACGAGGAAGGACAGGCACAAACAGTCCCTCCCAGCAGGGGTGACATTGCACGGAGCAAAACTCCTGGAGAGGGAGCAGAATCTCGGGAAAGGTGGCCGGAGGGACAGCAGGGAGCTGGAAAAGTGACATGAGCTGTGTCCCTTCGGGGTGCCACGTTAAACAGGGAGAGTTTCTGTCCCGGTCTCTGCCATGGCCCCCTGCCCATCCCTGCTCCAAGGAGGACACAGCTCCTTGCTTTCCTCCTGCCTCGCATGGGGAGGGAGGGGACAGGGCCCAGACAAGCAAAGAAATAAATCCCACACACATTTAACGGAGTAAGACCAACCTCAGCTGCCAGAGGAGCCTGCTAATTAGCTTAACGAGATTCTTGGAATGAGAAAATATTACTTATTTCATTAGCCGCATGATAATTGTGCTTCGGAATGAATCGAGAGACGAATCTGAGAATTAAGATGTAAAAAAAAATGAAAAATAACCACTGCCAGAAAAGTGCTTTAAGCCAGCAGCCAGGCTAGGTTTAACATCCAGGAATATTGTGGGGGAGGAATGACATGGAACACCTGGAGTGGGATTTTTTGCTTCCATGACAAGTGTGGGGAGCTTCTCCCCCATGTCCCTGGGCGTTCCAACACCAAGGATTTCTGCTGTCAGAGCTGGACCCTGAGCCGAGCCTGGGTAACCCAAAATGTGGGGCCCGGAGAGCTCGTGGAGCAGAATTCCTGGGATTTCCAGCAGCACTGAGCTGAGGACGCACCTTGGGCAGGGCTGTTCCAACAGAACCCTTGGGACCTGAGGTGCCAGAGGGTCAGAGCCCTCCACGGGTGGGTTTGTGGAGATGAGATCATTTTTTGGGCAGTGGAGAGCAGCAGGAGCTGCCAGGTTTGGGATGCAGCTGGTGGGCCAGCAGAATGTGGTGAATAATGGGAAAATTACTCCATGAATAATGGGCAGATTGGATGAATAATCCCTTGGCAAATAATCCGGGATCTGCCGGAGCTGCCAGTGAGGGCCGGGTGCTGCCTGCGTGTGCTGGGGAAGGGCTGAGGAGGCTGCAGCTCCAGAGCCAAACTTTGCTAAACAAAGCCTAACAAAGCCCAGATGATTCGTGAATAGAAAAGATTTTCATTCTGTGGAAAAAACTCAAACGTGGAATCGACGGTGCTGCCGAGGTGGGGGTGGGACAGGGACTGAAAACAAACCCAGCAGTCCGAGTTCACTCTGCAGCGGGGCTGGGAGGGAAAACGCAAACAAACGAGGTCAGGAGCAGCTCTGGGGTGAAGCAGAAGGTGCAGAACATCAGCAGAGCTCAGAGCCTCCCTGCAGCTCCAGAAACAGGAGACCAGTGATGATCCATCCCTCTATGCCACATCCATCCCTCTGTGCCACATCCACCCCTCTGTGCCACATCTGTCCCTCTGTGCCACATCCCTCTCTTTGTGCCACATCCCT
>WEIT01031449.1:148207-178171 GCA_013389985.1 Dryoscopus gambensis | reverse complement strand
CTATCCCCATATCTTTGCCTGAAAGCCCCATAATTTCAAAATTATAGCAATTCGGAGGTGGGGGGTTCACATTCTCTATTGCAAGGGAGGCTCTGGTTTCCCCTGGCAGTCACCTGCCTTCTAAACCAAGACAACACCAAACAGGAAGAAGAGTGCTGGCAGTTCCTTTGCATGATCCTTCCTTTCTCCCGGCTGATGAGCAGAGGTGGGAGCTTGAACAGACTTCCCTGGCACTGGAAAACTGAAGAAGAGCCTTGGAGCTGGTTTGCACAGCTCCTTCCTCACAGCCCTCAGCTGTTCCCTTCTGCAGGGACGTGGGAGTGTCCCATGGACACATCCAGAGCTGGAGCCTCCTCACACCTGCCCCAGCACCCAGGACTGGGCTGCGTTTTTTCAGACTGACACAATCCCTCCTTGGCAGGATTCCAAGCCTTTCCAAACCCTCCCGTTCAGCAGCATTCCCAGGGAGCTGCTGCAGGCCTTGGAGAGAGATAGGCTCACCTCCTCCCTCGCTGCCTGTTTGTGGATAAGGCTGCGATGAGTCGCAGAGATGCAGGGAGCTCCTGGGGGCTGGGAATCCATGGGAGCAGCTCATTTCCAAGGGGCCAAGCTCAGGTGTTGTGCACATAAAGCAATTCCTCGTCCTCTGCTGACTCATTTCCCTGGGTGAGCGGCACGAGGGCCGGAAAAGCCCTGCCTGCATTGTCAGGTCAGTCCCTTCCAAATTAATGATTCCTTTCTCCAGCTGACACTCGCTGTGAACACCTGGAGCTGCCAGAGGCCCCGTCAGGCTGACAGAGGCTCCCGGAGCTGGCAGGGAACTCAGCCACTCCGCAGAGCTCCTGTTCAACCCTGCCCAACAGGCGCAGCTCAGGAATAATCAGCCAGAGGAACAGGGAACAAGCGCAGGCAGCTCCAGTTCCCTGGATCTGCTCAGCGCCGCAGGAGGCCTGGAGACTCCGGATGCTGCTGCTGCTGCTGAGCCTTTCGTGTGTGATGCTGTAATTAAGGACAAGTGGGGGGAANCCCCCCTTGAAAAGCCTGTGTTCTGAGCCCCTCTTCGGTCAGTCCTGCCAGACCGTGGTTTGAGGAATAAAAGCTGTTGCCTTGGACCTACCTGGCTGTCTGACTCCTCTCTTCTCCCTTTGCTCCTGGCAAACGCTGCAGGGCTGTCTTGCCTCTCCTACTCCTCGGGCTTGGGAGTCGGGGCAAGATTCCCTTTTATCCCACGGCCGTCCGCAGGTGAGCTAGCCGGGATGACCCGAAGGGTCAAGGGCCCAGCGGACTGCTGCAATGGAGCACAGCTCTGAAATGGGGTGGGACGGACCCCTCTCCCTCCGGAGCCTCACTCAGGGATTCAAAGCTTGGGGAGCTGGTTCCCCTCTGCCCCCCACCCTGGCCAGGAGGAATCCATCCAACAGCTCACCCACAGCCTTGGATCAGGGATGTGTTTGCCTCGGTGAGCTTTTAGAGGTTTTTTTAAGCATTCAGCTCCCTGTAAGTAGTGTCTTTTAATTTCTCATGAATAATGATTAGTCTGTAACTCCAATCAGTTCCTAAGATCCTGCACCTCATCAGGAAGTTAATTACACTTAGTTAGCAATTGCAACAAAAGACGTGCTTCTTGTTGACTCTGCTCCAAATCCTCATTTCTTCTCCTGACAGGCCTTGTCTCATCTCCCTGGGAAGCATCTTGGCCTCCATTTATTTACAAGACTGTCTTTATTTCAAAGAAACTCTGAAGTGACCTGACAGGGAGAAATCTGTGGAAATTACGAGGGAGGCCTGGCTGATGGCAAGAAAACAAGCTGAGATTTCCAGTAATAAGTGTCAGCCCGAGCAATGAGATGTCAGATCAGCTCATTAGAGTGCAGGAAAGGCCTGGCTGCATCCCCCAGTTACTCAAGGGCTGGTTATGGGATTGGTTTTGATTCCCTGATTTGCACGTGCACATTCCTGAGCTCTCATCCCTGCCGCCTCAGGCTCCTCCTGGAGCATCAGCAACCTCTGCATGAGCTGCTCCAGGCCCTTTTCCAGCTCCTGGGAGAGCAGGTTCTTCTCACGCCCTGAACGTGCCTGGAGGTCTCCAAGCACTGGGGACAGACCTCGGCCACCACCTCCATCCCTGCCACGTGTCACACACATTTATTATATATAAATGTGTCCCATTTTTTCCTGAGGAGCTGCTGCCACTGCGCTCTCTCCCCAAGCTGACAGCTCGGAAGGGAAGATTCACTTCAATCCCTTTCATTCCTATTTATTCCTATTTATTCTATGCCCTTTATGGGTTTGATTCACTGATGCCCTGTAGAGGTGATTCCCTCCCTTTCATTTCAGAAGTTTCTCACCACTGTGACTCACATTTCTCCTGCAAATCTGCATTTTTTGGCATTCCCGAGGGGCTGCTGATGTGCTGCAGGTCTCTGTTTTCCTGTCTGGAATTCTCCTAAGGAGCTCTGAGGGTGATTTATAGCTACCAACACTCTGTAGTGGTTTTTCTCTTAAACTGAGGATTATTCTCCACAGAATCTCCAGCTTCGAGTAGTCCCGTAGCTTCTGTAGTTGTGGCTTTTGGCTTTTTGTGTTGCTAATGCTGATCTTTGTTTCATTTGCATCTCATGTTGTGCTACCACAAGAAGTGCTTTGTCTTCACCTGCCTGGTGGCAAAGAAGAGCCAGAGAAAAATCAGACAGAGCCTCCCTTGGTGTTCCTGAGCACTGGAGCTGTCACAGGGGGCTTAAACACACACTGTCACTGGGGCAGGCGTGTTCTGAAATGTGTGGAATGCTCCTTTCCTTCAGTATTTTGATTTGCTATCAGTATTTTGAGACCTGTTATACTCATTATGGATCCCAAATTATATTTGCTTTAAAGCCATCAGCCTTCCCTGGGGTTATCCCCAAACAGGGAGGTCTCACCTGGGATCAGTGGCCTGTCTGTGCTTCTGATTTTCAGTGGAAAGGGAGAGGCCTCATTTTGCTGAAGGTTTTAGAGCCCATCCTCTCCAGGATGGAGATTCATGGCAGATTTCCACGGAGACTTTTAGTGCCTTTTGGTCTGCATGACCTCCACGGATAAACTGGTCAGGAAAGCTGGGATGAAACCAGCAGATAAGCGGTCAAATGAGAGAAATCTGCGTTGCAGGCCGGGAGCTGAGGATCCTCGGAGGATTTAGGATTTTGCTTGTACAGGAGCGGGGTGAAAAACCCCAGGGAGGGACCAAGCTGAGGAGCAGCCCCTGCCCTGCTGCGGAGCGGGGCCGGAATGCTGCAGCAGGGAGCAGGGCCCTGTGCTGGGAGGTGGCTGCGGGGGCACCTCCCATGGCTCCGGGGTCTGTGCCACTGCTCAGCCCCTGCCTGGATGGGCTCAGCACAGGCCAGAGCTGTTATAAATCAGAGACCGGATCACCGATTTAACAATTATCCATTCATTTTTATACTTCTCTGAAGTTTAGTATTCGTTACCTGAATGTTATATTCCCTCCTTTTATTAATAGTTACTGCTGATTACCCTGTTGTTGTAAAAAACTCCCACTTGTTGTACCTTACTCCTTATCAGCACATACTGATGTAAGGAATTTATGGCCCCCTCACCCTTCCCCCTGTGTCCTAGCTACCCCCCCCCTTAAAGGCCTGTCTGAAGATACCAGAGAGAAGAAAAAAACAGAAAACCTGATATGCAAACGAAAGCCGAAAGGACTCTTGGGAGAACCAACAAACCCCTAGAAACAACAAGTTAANTTATCACTTTGAGTGGCAAGGCCGAATTCCTCCTCCCCCACGTCGGAGCCGGGAGCAGCGGAGGTGTGCGCAGCCTGCCGGGCACCCAACCCAAGCTGATCACTTTTAATAAAGGCTTTTAAAGGACTCGCAGTCCTGCCCGTATTTATTTCAAGAGCTGCCTGAGGCCTGACTGCAGCTGCTCTGGAACCTTTTTTGTGGTTCCTGACCCTCAGACTCCTGTGTGTGCTTTGGGAACGTGAGCCGGCTCGCGGTCCTGTGCTCTGGTTCGCCTCTCCCCCCTCAGCCTTCCCTGCCCTGTGCTGTCCCCACCCAGGGCACAGCACTGATCACATCATCCCAGCAGCCTTTTTTGGGAAGTGCCACCACCAAACCTCCCGGTTCGAGCCCCTCCAGCCTCCTGCTATTCCCAAACCCCGTGGCTTTACCTGGGCCTGGCTCTGGAGCTGAACCCAGCTGTTCCTCCCTCCCAGCCTCCTCCTTCTGTTTGTTTATGAAAGTTCTTGATGGCTTCCACATTCATTAGCAGTTTGCCATCTGCTGTCTTAATAAAGTAATAAATGAGCGTCGTGGTGAGTTTCTTGACGGGCTTGAAAGCTTCATTTGCATAAGTATTTTCATCCATCCCTTCTAATTCTGCTCCCTTTCATCTGCAATGTGTCCTGACTCTTTCTGTTCCTGGAGGTCTCTTCCAAAACGCTGCTAACGCTGGGACAGGTGTTTGTAAAACATAAAAAAAAGCCATTGCAGGATCCCAGCTTGGGCTGTCCTCGATGACTTTCAGAGCAGGGCTGCTGCTCTCAGAATGTTGTTCTTATTAAAGCAACAAGAGGCTTCCTCCCACCACATCTGCACTTCCCAGGCCCTGGGGCTCAGCCAGAGCAGGGTTTTCCTGGTTTCAGAGCAGCACCAGGGGTTTGTTCCCTGGGTGCTGCTAATTTTAGGTCAGGTGTGCAAAAGAAAAGCCCATTTTAGCTGCCATCATTCCTTCCTCCATGTGGGTTTCTGCAGCAGGGAGGGCTGATCTGCTCTCACAGCGCTTCTGAAGGGGTTAAAGGCATCAGCAGAGGGTGCAGGGCTGTTCCCTGCTGGCTTTTCTCTCTGCTTATCAATTATTCCTCGCTCATGGCAAGAGTGGCCCCGGCTGTGGATGGGCTGCAGAGTTTAAACATTCAGCTCAAGGCTCCTCCAAGCCTGCGCTGAGCCACGAATCTGTTTTTGCAGGCAGGTTCAGCCTCAGGGGTGCGAGGGACAGGTGGAAATCAACTGCAGCTGAAGAATCTTCCCAAACTCAGCCTGAAGGAGCTGCACAGTGCAGGCCCTCCCTGCGCTCCTGTTTTAAAGGCTGTTTTCATGGAATTTCCTGAGCTGGAAGGGACTCACAGGGATCATCCAGCCCAGCCCCTGTCCCTGCACAGACCCCCCAACAGCCCTACCCTGGGCACCCCTGGCAGCGCTGTCCCAACGCCCCTGGAGCTCTGGCAGCCTCGGGGCCGTGCCCATTCCCTGGGGAGCCTGGGCAGTGCCAGCCCCCTCTGGGGGCAGAACCTTTCCCCAAAATCCAACCTAACCCTCCTCTGACACCACTTCAGGCCACTCCTCGGGTCCTGTCCCTGTCACAGAGCAGAGCTCAGTGCCTGCCCCTGCTCTTTCCCTCATGAAAAGTTGTGACTGGGATGAGTCTCCCCTCAGTCTCCTCCAGCTGAACAAACCAAGAGCCCTCAGCTGCTCCTCGTGTGGTTTCCCCTTTTAAAAGGGCTTTGTTCCCTCGTTTTTGGGAGGCTTTTCCAACAGAAGTGCCACCACCCCCTCTCTGCTCCTGCCAGCCCTGCCCTGGCTGTCCTGGGGGGTGTGGTCCCCTGCACTCCCTTGTTTGATGAATTTAGGGGATGTGAGTGGGCAGCAGCTCCCTCAGGGCACCATCTCCAGCAGGACCAAGCATCCTCCACATCTCCCTCGGAGTTTGCATCCATCAGACAGGTTCAGTGTCAGGCCCAGAGGGATGGGAACAGCCTGGCCTCACCAGGAGCTCCTGATCCCGCTCTTCCCGTGCACCCATTGGTGCCAAACAGGGATTAAATCCATCCCCATGACCCGAGAATCGATCACAGGGTAAAATCTGCCCTTCAGGTGATTCAGGGACTTGGCCACAGAAACCACAGGTGACATTAACCCCCCCAAAAAAGCTGTGCTGTCTGTGGTGGTGTCCCAGACCAGGCAGTTCCAGGTAGGGGCTGAAAACAGAATGTGAGAACAAAAGCTGGCTGGTTTTTTGCATTGGTTTTGTGGCTTCCTTTTTTTTTTTTTTTCCATGACAAATAGTGGGTGTGCTTAAAAAATGCAGTTTCAGAACTTTTTGTGAATTACTTCAGCCAGGGAAAAAAAATAAAAAGAAAGTGAAAGAGAGAGTTGAAACAGCCCGAGTTAAAGGAGAGTGGGGAATTAAGCTTCTGTTAACTTCTGACACCTTCCTGTCCTGGACAGGGCTCCAGGCTTCCCTCAGGGAAGCACCCTGAGGGCTTCCCATTTTCCTCCTGGGCATCCATTTCCTGGCAAGGAAAGGTGGGAACTGCCAGGATGGGCAGAGAAAGCGATTCCCTGACAGCAGCAGAGTGCCAGACCCCCATTTCACTCCCAGATGCTCCAAGGCCAACATTTCCCTGCCCTGAACATCCAGGGGCCTGGATTAGAAATGCCAGCTCTGCTTTCCCATCCATTAAGTGCTGGGCTCCGGGAGAGCTGACAAATCACAGAGGTTTGCAGTGCACACGGATTTCTGCTGCTTCTGCAAACTCCAGAAGGATAAACAAGGACATTTTTCATCCACTTTAGGAGCGCTGATAGCAACTTTTGATTTTAATTTGAACTGCGATTTTCCCTGTAAGCAGAGTGTTGACTCCTACAGCTCTGATCCTGCCTGGAAGGGCTCTGGAAAGCTCCATTCAGAGCATTCATCCCAGCGAATTTTGGATTCCCAAATGCAGTCCCAGGCTGAAAGGTGATGTGGCCAGGAGATAAATGTGCTTCAAAGACTCCCCTTTTTTCAGGGTTTCAGGCAGTTGCACCTTCAAACCCTCTCAGTTGCAAACCACAAGTCAGAGGCATCTCAGCGTTAGTGCCCGGATTGGAACAGGCAGGATTTAATAGAATTGACAGGATTTAATAGAATTGACAGGATTTAATAGAATTCCCTGTCGCCTCAGGCAAGAACAACTCAGACATCTCAGATATTTGAAAACAATTAATACCCCTGGCTGAGGAGAGGCTGCTAAAAAGAACAGCTCCCAGCAGGGCTGTGATGTTTCTCTTCAAGGTGCACCCGTGCAGCCTCTCCCCACTCCAGAGGCACTGGCACAAGGATCCAGGTCCCAAATCAACCTGCAATCAACATTTCTTCCCTCTTTTGCTTGATGAAAATGATGCAGATTTATCTGGCAGTTCCCAGCAGCGAGGCAAAACCTCGGAAGGTGGAGCGAGGTGGTAAAAAGGTAAAATAATTAAGGCGCACCAAAAAATGGAACTCAGAGCTGTCTTTAGAGCGGGGAGAGGGCTGTCCCTCTGTTCACAGAATCGTGGAATCTCCTGGTGGCAAAGGACCACAGGGATCACCCAGTCCAACCGCTGGCACCCCAACAACCCCACCCTGGGCATCCCTGGGAGGTGTCCAAGCTCTCCTGGAGCTCTGGCAGCCTCGGGGCCGTGCCCATTCCCTGGGGAGCCTGGGCAGTGCCCAGCACCCTCTGGGGGAAGAACCTTTCCCTGGTATCCATCCTAAACCTCCCCTGGCCCAGCTCCGGCCGTTCCCTGGCTCCTGTCCCTGTCACAGCAAGCAGAGATCGGAGCTACCCCTCAGAATTCCACCAGAATTCCTGTTCAGCACCTTCTGTGAGGGCAGGGAGGCCCTGGCACAGGGTGCCCAGAGCAGCTGTGGCTGCCCCTGGATCCCTGGCAGTGCCCAAGGCCAGGCTGGACGGGGCTGGGAGCAGCCTGGGATGGGGGAAGGTGTCCCTGGCCATGGCAGAGGATGATCTTTAGGTTCTTTTCCAGCAGGCTGGGATCCAGCTCAGGTAGGAAGGCCCCGGCCGCACACCCAGCTCTGGGTCACTCCCTGTGGGCAGGAGTGAGGCTAAAAGCAAAGGACATTTTCCTTGGCTCTCTCCCGGAGCTACCCTGAGCACACACTCCACTCCTCTCTCCATTCAGTGCAGAATTCATCTCCCAGAGCTGCTCTTACACCGAGTTTGGGCCCGGCCAAACGCCAGCACCTCGCAGGGGGAGGGCGGGGGCGACCTTGGCCAGGGCCCCAGAGCTCCAGGGAAAAAACCCTTTTGCATTTCCAGGCACGGATTTACATCTCCCGAGGAAAAGCAGACTCACATCCTGCTGCAAACGGCTGACACGCAGCTTCCGAGGGCTAATGAATTTCCCAAGAACTCATTTGTAAATCCGATAATTAGTTTATGAATAACAATTAATTAAAACTTGGATCCCCCAAGAAATGTAGCGTGTCATCCTGTCCCGGGTTCTGATTGATCTTCCCACAGGAATATTGCCAAGGCCTGAGACACATCTATGGGAAAAATTAACTGGAATCTGGCACAAAAGCTATATTTTAGTAAAAATTGATTGAAGGGAAATGCAATTATTAATGATTGCCACGTATAATTGCTGTGATTATGGGCTGCATTCTGGGGGAAGGACACATCACTCAGACAACTGGCACATCAGAGAGCTCCATTTGTCACCAGCTCCCTCCAGGGCCGGGCAGAGGGGGGTCCTGCCAGGACACCCTGCCCCAGCCGGTCCCCAGCGGGTCAGGATGGACCTTTGGGCAGGACCTGAACTTGGCAGCTCCTGCTGGGAATGTCTGGTGCTGTCCTGGGCTGGCATGGCCATGGAGACGGTGTCACTTCAGGGACTGGGGTCACCCTGACCCAAACCATCCTCAGACATGGTCAGACTTAATTGTTCTTGTTTTAACAAGTGCTAAAAGTACAAGAGACCTGAAGTTCTCAGGAGCAAAATCCATCTGAACGCGGCAAAGAAATGCTCCAAAATTCCCTCCCCCCCGCCTCCCACTGAAGGAAAAAACACCGAGCAGGGGGCCCAGGTTCTGCAAAGGAGACAAACATTTCACTGCATGTCAATGGGAAATTTTAGTTGACTAAAAATAGTGTTTTTAAAGGGAATCTTCATCCCACTTACAAAGAAGCAGCACCAATCTTGTTTCAATGTGACATGTGCCATTTTGCTTCTGAATTTTTTGGTGCAGCAGCTGAGGCAGAATATTCATTATTTCTCCAATCTCTATGCAACCGAGTGTTAGTTAAAAAAATTAAATCTGAGCTAGACCAATACCTTTTGTCTGCTTTTCAGTAGCTGAGATAAACCTAGACCAGCTCACAGCTGTACTTGCTCTGCTTTTGAGTCTCTCACTGAATCTGCCTTTTATTATTTTCGCAGTGATTTCAGGCTGATTCTGCAGTTCTCCCCTTGCTTAAAAAGGAGGTAATTTGGGTTCTTGATTAGTTTTTGTGTACAAAATTTTAAATTATGTCGAGTAAGTGAGGCAATTCCCGAAGAAGCAAACAGTAACAAGGGAGAAGTGGCTGCGGCAGCAGTCAGGCTCCGTCCCTGCTGTCCCTGCAGCCCGGGCTGGGAGCTGCGTGCTCTGGGCCCTGGGCGGGTTCACAAGTCCCTGTGAGGGATGTCTGAGGTTGATCCCATCCCTTTGGGGCCTCTCCCACTCAGGATATCCCGTGTTTCCATGATTTTCTGACCCAAAGCTCTGCTGTACCCCAGACACTCAGGACGTGGCCTGTGTTATCAGGAGCGTTTCAAAATCCCCGTTCTCCTTAAAAACTGCTTTCTGTTCACCGCCCTCAGCCTTCTACAACCTGAGAATTCTAAAACCTCACAAAAAGCTGAGCGTTCCCATGAATGGGAATTCCTAATTATAGGAATTTCAGTGCCCAGAGAGAGCCCAGCACACACAGATGTGCTCAGAAACGAGGGCTGTGCTCACCCGGGGCTGGGCTGGGATTGCTCCCAGCAGGAACTGCAGGTAAACTGCACCTGGGGGAGCTTTTCCTTGCCTTCCAAACCAGTGCTATAAACCCGAAAATTCCCAGTTTCCTGCTCCACGCAGGAGAAACGCTGGCGTGCTGCAGTCCAGAAAAGCACTTTTAAGCACTAAAGCAGTTTTAATTCTGCCTTTCAGTAATGATGAGGAATAACATGTTATTGTCAGAAGGCTTCTGAGATCACACACAGCCAGGTTTGCAAGTTTATTTGATCTTCTCCTTATTTTTCTCCCAGTCCTTAAACTTGGTGCTCCTTCCTCCATGTGAAGAATTCTTTGAACTGCTTGAATAGGACAGGCCATGCCCTCCTTCTCTGATGCCAGTGAAAAACATCACCCCGAGATTCAGCCCCTCTCTGATTGGCTTCCTAATGACCTGGAAAACTGTTGCTCCAGGCATCTTCCATTTCTCCCCAGTCAGGCTAGAAAATAAGAAAATAAACACTTGTCCATCAAAGGAAGAGAGAGGAAGATGAACACAAATTATCCACAGGGGTTCTTGGGAGAGTCACCTGAAACCAGACAGGAGGTGAGACCCAGAGACGAGAATTCTCTTACCTGGGTGTCTTTTCCTTCAGCTCCACAGCCAGAGGAAGTTTATCAGTTCCCAGGAAACTTCTGAGCTGTTTGGGCACAAATCCCAGGGGAAAGGCGGCCCAGCCCAGAAAGCCAAACAAATCCTGGGCTGCAGCCCCAGCAGTGTGGGCAGCAGGGATGGAAGGGGATCCTCTCCCTGCTGAGACCCCACAGCGCCCAGTTCTGGTATCCCCAGCATAAAAAGGACAAGGAACTGTTGGAACGATTCCGGAGGAGACCTGGAGGTTGTTAAAGGGACTGGAGCACCTTCCCTCTGGAGCCGGGCTGGGAGAGCTGGGAATGCTCAGCCTGGAGAGGAGAAGGTTGAGTGGAGACCTCAGAGCCCCTTCCAGGGTCTGAAGGGCTGCAGGGAAGCTGGAGAGGGATTGTTCATCAGGGATTGAAGTGACGGGACAAGGGGGATGGGTTCAGAGGGACAGAGGGGAAATTCAGGTCGGATGTATGGAAGGAGAGCTGAGTTTTTCGCCTGAAGGGGTGTTCATCCTGCTCCTTGTGAATCTTGTGCTTAAACAAAACAACTTCTTATTTATCTCTGAGAAATCCAGCTTTTCTTTCCCTTTCCCTAAACACCACACATCTTCTCTGAGTGCCAAATTAATTGTATGGGAGTTTAGTATTAAATATGTTAATTGGTTTATGATTTTAAATTAATTAAAGAGTGGTCTTCTGGGAAATTTAGCATCTCCTGTCAAACCACTTTGTTGTTTGTAATGAGTCCAAAATCTAAATATCCCATCCTTCCTCAACTTTCTGCAGAGTTAAAACTCATTAAATTGTATTAATTTCTTTATTTTTAATTCAGCCATAGATTGACTTTTTTTTTCCCCCTCAATAATTGGCTGCAGCTGTTTGGTGCCTTTGTCACCAGAACCAAGGATATATTTGTGTTATTAGTGAGGAATTATTTGTCCTGCTAAATCTGTCACCTCTTTTTTGTCAGGATGGAGTTTGAGCTGTGGGTTCCCACTTAAATCCGTGTCTTTGAGCCCCTCCAATATTCCTTTGGGAGAGGGAAGTGCCCTTCATCCCATCCTGGGGCAGATGTCTGAGGGGAGTTGCAGGGATAAAGCTGGAATGAGTTTTCTCTGCTGACTAAAAAAGGAGATTCAATGGCCCGAGGGGTGAAATATCAACAGAGCTGATTGAGATGAGCCCATTCCTGAGCCAGTGGAGCAGCATTCCCGTTAAACCAGGGACTCGGGATGGATCCATCCACACAGTTTTCTTCACAACTCACAAACGAAACAAACTCTTGAGCTCTGAGCTCTGTCTCATCTGAATATAAATTAGAAAACAAAATCAAACATGTTATAAATACATATTATAATATTGGCTTTTCGCAAATATTAAAGTGAGTGCTATATATGTGATGTTAAAAACTTCACTGTATGAATGTAGTTTCTTTTATTAAAAAAACTTAGGAATAGTAGTGGGATATGTAGAATGCTGCTTTAACTCATGTAAGTTAACTCAGAGAACAATGAAGATAATTCCCCACATTCTTGGATGGTCCTATCTGGACAAAGACTAATGGTGACAAACCCCAGAGGCGACAGGATGGAGCCACCAGAAGATTCAATCTGCAGGATGGGACCCCAAGGAGTAATAAAATGTTAAATTATTCCGCAAGAGGGAATGGAGGGGGGTTTGACACCAAGAGGGCACCAAAAAAGGAATGTTTGAATCATGTATGAGGGTCTATGAATATGGAACATGTTGGCACATTTAAAGAAATGCTTTTCTGGACTAAGGTGCTGCTTCCTGGCTTTATGCCAAGCACCTGGCCAGGTGTGACCTTTGCTTTCCTGTCTCCTAATTGTCCCTTTATTAAACTTTTTAAAAATTTCCAACAGAAGACTGGACCTCGTTTTTCACAAACAGCAAACTGCACTTGAGTCTCAGAAGTTGTGCTCAGTGGAAAGGAAAAACTCCCTGGACATGGCCCAGCCAACCCCCTCAGCCGTGGGAGGGGGCAGAGGGGCCCACTCCCAGGATGGGAACTCTGCCCAAAACCCTGCACAGCCCAGGTCACCCTTTTTCCTACCCAGGGTGGAGCCACCACCCCTGGAAGGGTTCGAACAAGCCTGGATGTGGCACTTGAGGAGAGGTTTTAGTGGTGAGCATGGTGGGGCTGGGCTGGGGTTGGACTCGATGACCCGAAAAGCCTTTTCCAGCCTTGAGGACTGTGTGATTCTCTCTCCGTGTGCTGCTTCCTCTCCTCCCAGCTCCTGCTGGTGCTGCCTCATTCCCTCTCCTCCTGCCTGTCCTACCCCAGCTCCAGGGCAGGGCTGGCCCGGGGCTCCCCTGGATGCAGCACGGAGCAGCCAAGCTCCTCTGCACTCAGAAAAAGTGGGAAAAGGAGCTGCTCTTCAGGTGTGGTCCACTGGAGAAAACAACCTTTTCCTTGCACAGGTGAATAGCTCAGAGCTCTGCCAGCACAGCACCATCTCCCCACCCAGGAGATCGGCTCTCCTGGCTCAGAACTATTCTCCCTCACGGACGAGATAATGGAAAAATAACAAAAAAAGAAGAGTTCCCAGGTGGCAGCTTCCTTTATTGCCTGGTTTATTCTCTTCCCCCAAGTCTGAGAGTGTGAGAAGCTCGCAAAGCTGGGTTTAAATCAAAGCGTGTGAGGCTCCCGGACAGCAGCAGTGCCCCATCCTGTGTGCAGTGTCTCCTCCTCCTGCCGTGTTGCAGAACCAGGCTCAGAGGTGGCTCTGAAGCTGAGGCCCAGAGGGGATGAAACAGCACGGGCTGGGAGGAGGAAGGATTTAGGATTTACCCTCCTCCTACAGAGATCAGCCCCGGTTTGGGCACAGGGTTGGTGTAGGGTGGCTTGAGCCCGAGCCTGTCCCGTCACTGCCCTAAGCTGAGCCTGTCAGAAGCCGGGGGTCCCTGGAGCTCCCAGCCAGGCCTGGTGCCCATCCTGGGGCTCTGAAGGAGCTGTCAGTGCCTCCCACGTGGGCACAGCTCCTCTCTGGCCCTGTGAGCTCGGCCAGCACCCCGAGAGCGGGGGCGGCTTTTCATCTCCTTCCCCTCAGCCCTGTGGGGGACAGAGCAGTGAATCCCAAGGCAGAGAGCACAGTTCATTTCCAGGGAAACTGTCTCTTCCCGTGGTCGGTTTTGTCTGCTGGCAGCGCAGAGGCAGCTCCATTATCTGTTTGTGCCAGCGCTTGTGGTGCTGAAATGCCTCTAATTAAAGGCAGGCCAAGCTGTAGATCCAGGAGGTCTTAATTATGTGTGAGTGAACAAAGCACTGAACAAGATGTGAGGGTCCTTCCCTCCCCCTTGGAGCCAAGAGATCAAAGAGCAAACCCTCTCCTTGGGAGCACATCGAGGTGTGCTCCCTCCAGGGCTGGTTTGTCACCAGGCTTTGCTGGGGTTGGTGCCAAACTTGGAATAACTCAAATAAAGAGGGATGGGGCTGGTGCTGGGGCAGGGAGAGCAGCTCAGGGGGAGCCCAGAGATGAAACCTCGGCGGGTCAGGGGGGTTCAGCCTCTCCCAGCACACGAGCAGGCACAGATCTCTCCTGGAGATGTGTCCTGGGCAGTTTATGGCTTGAAGGGAGTTTGAGTGAAAACAGCACCTGGAATCTGCCTCTCTGTGAAGTGCAAACATTCCTGTCAGCCATAGGCAAGCTGAACCAGATTTCTGAAGCATTTGAGAGACTTTTCAGCTTTTCAGAATGTGCTGGGGAAGGTGCTCAGGCCACAAAACCTCTCTGGAATTTGAAGGAATAACGCGAGGAAGGTGTAATTCAAGCGCTTTGGGAAGTCTCAGCTCAGCTCCCTCCATCTCCAGCAAGGGAGAAGATGCTCCAGCGTCAGCCCTGCCCTCCATGAGAGAGGCAAATCAGCAGCCAAGGTCACTCGTTCCTCAGCTTTGCTGCATCCCTGGCCGGGTGCCACCCCAGCGTCCCCAAACGGTGCTGCCGGACAAGTGTCCTTGGCGAGAGGGGAAGCACGCTTGGCTTCCAGTGCCTTGGGCTTGCCAGGGGGAATCCACTGGGAATGAGAGATTCTGGGGAGCTCGGGGAGCAGGGGAAGGGATAAGGACAAGCTTCGTGTGAATGTTTAACTGCTCTGACTGCAGCTCCTGGGATTTTTGTGTAGTGGACACAGGAGCAACTCAGACCTCACCAGGTCTGTCCTTCAAGCACGAGAGCAATGAGGTCTCCTCATTTCTTCCCCCTGGAAAAGGGAAGGGAGGGCACAAACCCACTGGGGCTGCTGGGATTTCCATCTCCACGTCCTGAGGGTGAGGCTGGTTCCCGACAGAGGCACAGACACCTCTGCTCCCTTCTGGCAGCAGCCCCACCAGGATAACCCCAGGGATGGGCCGGGAATCTCCATGGCCATGGAGGTCAGACAATCCCCAAAATCGAGGCATGGCATTGCCAGTGCCCAGCTCAGCCTGGCCAAGCTCCCAGGAACTCCTCAGGACCCTCCCCATGCCCTGCACCACATTTTCCATCAGCTGCAGAGCTCCCAGGCCTGGATTTGGAGCTGCCACACCTTCCCGGGAGCTGCTCAGAGCAGCCCGGCCCAGCCTCTCCCTGCAGTGCTCTCATCTTTCACCAACATAACAAATACCACCCACCCCTATTTCCCCAGAGTCTGGCTAAGCTTTCCCTCTTCGTGGCATTACTGTTTCCTCACGGAGCAATTTCTCCCCCGTCTCGGCTCCTTTTTGCAGTGGCTGAAGTTGTTTTGATGAAATGAAAATGCCGGATATTACCAGGGAGGCTCCTGGATCATCCAAACCCCCTGCAAGGAGCCGGGAGGACACCCAGAGCTGGCGCAGGGAGCGGGGTTACGCTGAGCATCCATCCCCGCACTTCATTAGCTCGTGGCCATAAATTCCGTGCCTCAGCTCTCTGTTTTATTGCCACCCAGCGTTATGGACTCTTTCCAAGATGAAGCCGTGACGTTGGGAATAATCTGGCCAGCAAGCAATAAAGCAAGGTGCTTTTAAAAAATTTACTCCGTTGCTTCGAACCCAGCAGAAGCAACATTTGCTGGAGTAATTCCGGGGATGCAGGGGCTGGGAAGTGATGAGTCAGCTCGGGGGGCTGGGGAGGTTTCGGGGCACGTTCGGGCTCTTTGTTTCCTCTTGTGAGATGCAAAAAGGCAGAATATCTGTTGCCATAGTTACCTGAACACTCTCTAATCATCAATAGGTTTGTCCTCCTGACACAGCACCGTGCTCAGGGATTGATGCCACCCCCGTTTTATGGAGAGAAACCTCAGGCAGGGAGTCCAAGGGCACTCAGGAGCCGAGAGGCAAAGGCAGGAGCTGAAATGCAGCTGAAGGGCTTTGGTGGACTCTGAACACAGCCCCGAGCTCCTGGCGCCCTCTCATTCCTGGCTTTCCCTGCTCCCAGCACCTCCCCAGCCCTGGAAGTGTCCCAGGCCGGGTCAGACAGGGCTGTGGGACAGCGGGAGGTGGCGGCACGGGGAACAAACGGGAGCGTCCCGGTGCCCAGGATGAGCCCCACGTTCCTCAGAGCCCCCTCTGCCCCGAGGGCTCCGGGCCAGGCCCTGGCAGGCACACAAAGGTGCTGCTGCACACTCAGCCTCTCCCCGCTCCTCGCTGGTGACACCACCCCGCCGACTCCTTCAGCTGCTCCCGGGCCTTGCCAGGCTTTGCTTCCCTGGAAAGAGGAAAAGGGAGAAGGTCCTGTCTGCTGTGGCCATCTCTGGCCACGGACTGACCGCTCCCAGCTCCCGCTCAGGCTGCCCTTTCCCAGGGGCAGTAAATCCCAGGGAGGCACAGGCTGGATGAGGTTTCTTCCCATTTATTTCGTGTTTTCCGGCTGCCCCTGGCAGGGGTGGCACTGGATGGGCTTCAAGGTCCCTTCCACCCCAAACCCTTCTGGGATTCAGTGCAAATTGAACAACCCCCACTGATCAGCTCCCTGCAGGGTTTAGGTCCCTGGCAGGGGGTGGGACTGGACAATCTTTAAGGTCTGTCCCAACCCAAACCATTCCATGGTTCTATGATTCTCTGGCGCTTAACTTGGCACTTCTCTGATGCTGGAAATGGGTTCCCATTCTCCCATCCTCCTTGGGAAATGCTCTGTCCTCCTCCTGTAGTGCCTGCCCCAACAAAGAACGAGTCCCTCCCCTGCTCAGGGCAGGGCACAGGCAGCTGAAGGCCTTCAGAGAGGTATTTTTCTCCCCGAATCCATCTCTGAGCTCCATCTGGGAAAGTCGCACAGAGCACATCATAAATCACATTTTAAATATTCCTGGCTATGCCATCTACAGGGGTCAAGGGAAAGGCTACCAAAGCATTAGCTCTGTCAAGAGCAAATATCACCACCACTAAATCACATTTGTCTTGAGGTTCCTTAAAAAAAAAGAAAAAAAAAGAAAAAAAAAAATCTTATTTTTGTTGTTGTCTCACCTGGACTTTTTACAGCAAAACAAGCTAAATTTTGCCATCCAGAAGATAAATTGAGCTCAAAGCCTATTGCAAAGTTCAGCCTGGAGAGGTCTATTTGCCATAAAATTCTGTTCCTTAGTGGAAGTGGTGAATATTTCTTCTTACCTCAGATTAATGCATCAAGGTAAAAATCCTGTTTAGCACACGCATGCACACACACAGAATTTTCTTACAGATAATATTTATTCAGGTTTTCAAACTGCCCCCCACAATTGCACACTGCCACTTCCAGCACTGGGAGGCCCTTTCTGAGCATCTCTGGCATCTGCAGAGAGTGGAACACCTTGAAAACCCTCCTAATTCACAGCTACATTTTGAGACCTCCAGGTAACTTTACAAACCCCATTTCCGTGTCTGTGCATGTCTTGGTTTAGAAGACAGGTGACTGCCAGGGGAAACCAGAGCCTCCCTTGGAATAGAGAATGTGAACCCCCCACCTCCGAATTGCTATAATTTTGAAATTATGGGGCTTTCAGGTAAAGATATGGGGATAGGAATACCAGTTCTTTACTAAGAATATTACAAACTACAAAGGCAGTGGTACAGAAAAAAGAACAACAACAAACAAATAATCCCAGGAACTCTGACAGAGTCAGAACACGACCTGACCCCCTGTTGGTCAGGGTGTGGGGAGCAGCCCAAAATAATCCTCCTGGAGTGGCAGCTGTGGCTCCGTTGGAGCAGAGGTGATCCTGTAGAAGGGTCCAGTGGTGACAGGATGGGTCCAGTCTTCCTCGGGGAATCCAGTGGAAAAACCAGCTGCTCTGGTGTTCTGAGCTGCAGGTTTTATGCAGGTAGAGAGGCTCTGGCTCCTCCCACTGAGTGGAGCATCTCCCAATGGGATGATGTGATGTTATCGGTCACAAGGAGAGCCTTCAATGGCTCATTCCCAGGTGATACCCCCTTGGAGGAGGATGGGTGGAGGAGGAGATAAGGAAGCACTGCCCC
Organism: Dryoscopus gambensis; assembly: GCA_013389985.1. Lineage (NCBI taxonomy): Eukaryota > Metazoa > Chordata > Aves > Passeriformes > Malaconotidae > Dryoscopus > Dryoscopus gambensis. Next base: position 160,356 of record WEIT01031449.1, on the reverse strand, counting down.
ATCTGGTTTTAACGACTGACCCATTAACAGAAGGTACCCGCCCTCCTTCCCCTGGAGTTAAAAGGGATAAAAAATATCTTCTAACCGATTTCAACAGATGAAAATAGAATAAACATTTTTGGTTACATATTGCAACCCAAGACAGTGCACAGCCAGGGCCTGCTCGAGCATCTAATTACCAAACCAATTCTGCAGGAGCTGTGGAGGAATCATTACTTGACTTTGGACTTCACTTCTATTATTTCCTGTCCTCTGAGATGGTGCAAATCCAGCGGAGCTTCCCCGAAGCCACTGGAATTCGGGATGTGGAAGTGAGGGTCTGGACGAGTCACACGGGGCTGGAGCAATGTGAAAGTTGGGACCACGTTCTTCAAAACAGCATCCAGAGTTCTGCGTGGACACGGAAAAGCTCCTGGAGGAGCAGGCAGGAGCAGGCAGAGTGAGGAGGTAACCTGAGTAAAAGCAGAAAAGTTTGGGGAAAGAAAGCTCAGGGAGAACTTTCTCAGATAAAAAAATTAATATAATGCTAGATATTACAATATACTAATACTGTAGATTCTAATAATATACTAATATCCTACATCATAAAAATATATACCAATAATATACTAAATATAATACTAATCGATAGTATTGATAATGTACAAAATAAATAAAAATAAAATTAAATAAAAATTTAAAATAAAATAAAGTAAAATGAATAAAGTAAAATAAAGTAAAATATAAATGAAATTAAGTAAAATAAAATAAAATAAAGTAATTGTATTTAGGTTTTGTTCAAGCAGCTCTTTTCAGAAGTGAGAGCCAACTGTGATAACGTGATTCCCATGCCCTTGGCAAAAGAGGAATGCTGTAAATACAGGCCAGCATGGAATAAGGCAGGAGGAGCCAGGATGAGTTACTGAGATCTACAAAACAGGCCATAAAAAAGGTCATAAAAAAACCCCCAGCCCTGACACACGAGCTGGACGCTGGGTGTTGTTGCTCCATAAAATTGGCAGCCCGAAAACACGAAATAAATGGGAAGAAACCTCATCCAGCCTGTGCCTCCCTGGGATTTACTGCCCCTGGGAAAGGGCAGCCTGAGCGGGAGCTGGGAGCGGTCAGTCCGTGGCCAGAGATGGCCACAGCAGACAGGACCTTCTCCCTTTTCCTCTTTCCAGGGAAGCAAAGCCTGGCAAGGCCCGGGAGCAGCTGAAGGAGTCGGCGGGGTGGTGTCACCAGCGAGGAGCGGGGAGAGGCTGAGTGTGCAGCAGCACCTTTGTGTCCCTGCCAGGGCCTGGCCCGGAGCCCTGGGAGCAGAGGGGGCTCTGAGGAATGTGGGGCTCATCCTGGGCACTGGGATGCTCCCGTTTGTTCCCCATGCCGCCACTTCCCTCGCGCAGGAGTCGATTTAAATAAGAACATCTATCTTCTAAATTGTGTGTATCAAACAATCAATCACGGGGAGGCTGCAAACCTCCCCAAATCTGTAATTATGGTGTCACAGCTGATTGTGATGAAAGTGGAGCTGTCAGGGAGGCATTTGGGAGACAAACACACTGCTCCCAGCAGCTCTCCCAGGAGTGCTCGGCACAGCTCTGCTGCCATATGGGGCCATGATTAATAGCCCAGCCTATATGTAAATATTTAGCTGTTTAGGGAGCAACAGGATCCAATTACCTTCCATCCCATCCCTCTCCTCGTGACAGAGCACAAAGCAGAATTTCTGCTTGGGTTTTTTTTTTTCCCCTCCCCTTGGAAAAATATTAAAAAAAAAATACCCCGATGAGTCATATTCCAACGCTGATATTAAAGACATCCTTCTCTGCAGCCGAGGTGGCAGCGGCTGAGCGCTCAGCTGTGCCAGGCAGCTGGAACCTCGGATCTGCTCATTGCCATGATGTCCCCCAGCAAGGAACGGGGCGCTGGCACCTGCTGCTGATGGCCCCTGCCACCGTGAGAGCGGCCTGGGAGCAGAGCTCTTGCTGCTGCATCATCCGAGCTGGAGCAGAGCTTGTCTGGAGAGCCCGCGGGTTTAGGACGATCCTTCAGGCTCGCAGTGTTATAAATAAGAGACCAGATTATCAATTTAACAATTGTGCATTCATTTTATACTTCATTGTAGTTTATTATTCATTACCTGAATGTTATATTTCATCCTTTATTAACTGTTACTGCTAATTATTCTGTTGTAAAAACCACCCCCAATTCGGTAAAGCTACTCCTTATCAGAAAATTCTAATTCGAGGAATGTGTGGCATTCCCTTACCCTTCCCCCGTTGCCCAGCTACCCCCCCAGGCCTGCCTGAAGATACCAGAGAGAAGAAAAAAACAGAAAACCTGATATGCAAACGAAAGCCCAAAGNTGAGTGGCAAGGCCGAATTCCTCCTCCCCCACGTCGGAGCCGGGAGCAGCGGAGGTGTGCGCAGCCTGCCGGGCACCCGACCCAAGCTGATCACTTTTAATAAAGGCTTTTAAAGGACTCGCAGTCCTGCCCGTGTTCATTTCACCCAGTGCTGGGAGGAAGAGCAGCCTGAGCTCCTCACGGTGCCCTGGGGCACAGACCAGGCCTTGGTGGCTCTCAGGGCAGCAGGGCCAGCTGGAAGCCCAGCCTCAGGGGGATGACAGAGGAGGGAACGGCCGCTGCAAAAGGATTTGACAAAATCAGCATTTCCTGAACCGAGGCCTCCTGCTACTCCTTTGAAAGGAGCACCAGGGGTGCTGGCAAAGGGCCCCGCTCCTGCTGGCACAGGAATTGTCCCTGGAGCTCTGGTCCAAAACAGGACAGGCCAGCAGGTCCAGTCCTGGGGGCTGGGAGAGGCTCAGCAGCAGAGAAGGACTTGTGCTGGGGAGAGTCCTTTCTTTGCATCATTTCCAGCTCAGTCCAGGGGGAAGGTGCTGACAGGAGTGCGCCTGGCTCCTGGATCCCTGGGTTTGCTCCTTGCACACTCCCTGCTCCCTGCCCCAGCCAGAGGGGCTCCTCCTCTTTGGATTTCCTTTGGTGGGACCAGCTTTTCACGCCGCACTTCCCTTCTCCAGCTGACAAACCTGGCAGGGGACACACCCAAACTTTGCTGGAAATACTTCCCATGAAACCTCTCGTGGGACCTGAACCCTGGTGCTCACAGAATCATGGAATTATGGAATGCCTTGGGTTGGAAGGGACCTAAAAGATCATCAAATTCCATCCCTGTCATGGCAGGGACACCTCCCACTGTCCCAGGCTGCTCCAAGCCCCGTCCAGCCTGGCCTTGGGCACTGCCAGGGATCCAGGGGCAGCCCCAGCTGCTCTGGGCACCCTGTGCCAGGGCCTGCCCACCCTCACAGGGGAGAATTCCTTCCCAATATCCAACCTAAAATTCCCCTCTTTCAGTATGAACCCATTCCCCCTTGTCCTCCCCCTCCAGTGCCTGGTAAAGAGCCCGATCCCGATTTTCTATCCCCTACAGAGGAAGTTCCCATTGAAATGAGTAAAACCATCAACCCTGTCCTGAAAAGTGCTGCAATGAGTAAAAACTCACCAGCACCATGCCATGGCCTCAAGTTGTGCCAGGGAAGGTTCAGATTAGATATTAGGAGACAAATCTTCGTGGAAAGGGATTTAAAGTGCTGGAGCAGACTGTCCAGGGCAGTGGTGGAGTCACCATCCTTGGAAGCGTTCAAAGCCCCTGTGGATGTGGCACTTGAGGATCAGTGGTGGGCATGAAAGGACCTGAATATCTTAAAGGCCATTTCCAGCCTGAACAATTCTGTGATTCCATGAGTGACATTTTTTTGGAAGAAGCAATTTCAATCTTGTGTCCCAGGCACATCTAAGCAAGGCCTGAGCTTCCCGAGGACACAAACGAGGAGGGAGGGCCAGCCTGTGTTAATTATCTCTGTCACAGGGAACAGCTCAGCCAGACGTTCCTCCCGCCTGGGTCTGTTTGCATTTCCAGCTTTTTGCATGGATCTCCTGAGCCAGCACCAAGTCCATCAATTTTAACAGGGCAAAACCATCTCGGGTGCGAGTTATTCCTGAAGATGAGTGACTGCAAGTGGGACTCTCTGCTCCAAGGCATTCTCCTGATAAATAAGCAGCAACAGCATTGAAGGTTCCTTGCAGGCTTCCAAGGAAGGGAAAGGCAGAATACTTTCCCGGTTCCCCATAATTCAAAACTAGCCTGTCCAGTTCCACACTTCCTCATGGAGACAAAGCGCTCTGCTCTGGGCTGAGCCCAGGCACGAAAAGTAAAACGCAGGTTGGAGCTGTCAGCGGAAATTTAGAGGACTGGTGCATTTAAAATTAACTTACAGAGGGGTTTTCTACCCCTGGCAGGAGCAGTGTGTGGCTGTGGAGCACTTTGGGGTCACCCAATGAGGGACAGGGCTGCAGAGCTGGACTCTGTTGTACTGCAGGCAGAGCCAGAAGGAAATCGCCTCTGCTCAGCAGCCACCAGGCTCCTGCTTCCTCAGATCTACCTCTGCTTGAGCCGTGTGTTCCTTTTGTTCCCAGAACCAGCTCAAAAAACAAAGGTATTTCAAATGAGGAAAACATGAAGGAATTATGACACAGAAATAAAAAGCGGGAATGTGTGAACAGCAGCAGAGACCAGGCCAAGCTTTTCCCATCGTGCGGGTGTCCATGAGTGAATCCAAGCCCTGTGTGACTCCCAGGTGCACATCTGTGGTTATTCCCGTGGGATCAGGTGTCATTCCAGCCTATTCTGTTCCAGCCTTTATTGTCCCGCAACCCTGCCAGGACCTCACTGCCCCCGAGCTGCTCTGTGGGGCCTGGAGGTGCTGGGACAGATGAACAAATTGGTGACACCAAAGGAGAGTGAAGTGTCCAAAGGAGGGACACGAGGGTGGTGAAGGGTCTGGAGGGGCCACACGAGGAGTGGGTGAGGCACCTCCAGTGCTGGGGCAGCTCTGGGACACTCAGGACAAGAAGGACACTGAGGGGCTGGAGCTTGTCCAGGGCAGGGAACGGAGCTGGGAAGGGGCTGGAGCCCCAGGAGGGGCTGAGGGAGCTGGGAAAGGGGCTCAGCCTGGAGCAAAGGAAGCTCAGGGGGGCCCTTGTGGCTCTGCACAAGTCCCTGACAGGAGGGGGCAGCCGGGGGGGTCGGGCTCTGCTCGCAGGGAACAGGGACAGGAGGAGAGGGAACGGCCTCAGGCTGGGCCAGGGCAGGCTCAGGGTGGCCATCAGCAGGAATTTCCCCATGGAAAGGGTGCTCAGGCCTTGGAACTGCCCAGGGAGGTTTGGAGTGCCCATCCCTGGAGGTGCCCAAGGAATGCCCAGATGTGGCACTCAGTGCTCTGGGCTGGGGACACGGTGGGGATCAGCTGGGACTGGATGGTCTGGGAGGGCTTTTCCAGCCTCAGTGATCCTGGGATTCCTGGGAGCAGGCAAATGACTCAGAGGGGGACAGCAGCGCTCTGCTGCCCCGGGAAGGTCACACCTGGTTTATCCGAGGGGACACAGGAGCTGTGTTTTCTCCTAAGATATCCTCTCCAAAAAAAAAAAAAAAGAATGAATCAGGCAGGATCACACATAAAGAAACAGTGATGACAAGCAGAAAATTGCAAAGCTTCGGAAAGTTATGGCCAGCTAGAAACCATCCAGCACAGAAGTCTTTAGGTGACCTAACCCAGCTGCTGCTAATGTTCCAGCAGTAATAAACAGGAGCCACTTCCCTGGCTCCTCTCCTTTGGGACTCTGGCTGCAGCCCGGGTTGGTACTTGGATTCCGCCGTTTGTAGCACAGCTGCTGTCTGTTGTCACAAACACGGGGACGTTATTACAGAACTCACCCTGCAGCCAGATATGAATCAGAGTTAACCTTAGCGCACACCAAGTATTTACTTTAGAAAAGGCAAAGATATTATTTCATAAATCAAAAATTGTTCCCTCGGCCCTTGAAGGGCACTCCAAAGCAGACTTGTAATTAGGAAGCGCATCCTAGGATGCCAAAGCAATTGAATCCATGGCTGCCCCGGGGCTCGTGGGTTCCCAGCTCGGCCGTGCCCGAGGCCCCTGGATGGGAATCCCCGACTGCTCTCCCTGGTGGTGTGCAGTGACAGAGGAGAGCTGCTCCCTGGGAGCCTGCAGCGCTGTGGGAGTGGAGCGAGCTGGCTCCAAGGCGGTGCTGGATGAGTTATGAGCAGCCTCTCTCGTGAGCTGGGGCTTCCAAAGGTGAGACATCCTCAGGCTCCCGCTCCAGACCCTTCCCTGTGCACGCCTGGGCAGCAGAAGGGACACAGAGTGGCTTTTTGCCGTCACTCTTGTCTGCCCCGTGCCACTCGCAGGGATGTCAGACCAACAGGGACAGGCAGATCCTCCCTGCCCGGCCCGGGAGCTTTCCAAGGGAAAAGCTGTCCCTTTCCATGGGAACGGCCCTTCAGGAGCCATCACCCTCGGAGGGGAGATGAACAGCAGAGCCACTTCTGGGAGAAGGACACAGCAGGGGAAGGTGAAAAGCCCAGCCAGGGAGCAGCCTAGAGCAGAGGAATTCCCCCGGTCAGCATCCAGCCCTGAATCCCACTGGATCATTCCCTACCGCCCCTGTCTTAGCAAGGTGTTCACCACAGCGCCTTGGAATTCCCCCTGGCGCTCCAGCAGCTCCATCTGGGCACCACAACTTCCCGGGGGGCTGGAGGAATCTGCGTTCAGACCCCAAACCACAGAGCTGGGTGCCCAGCCCCGGGCAGGTGATGCCCCCGAGACGCCTGGACACTGCCACCCGCGTGCTCACCTCGTGGTCACGGTGCAGTCCCACCCCAGGGGCTCCTGCCAGCCTGTCCTCGTGCTGCTGGGAACATCCCGAGGGAGGCACAGGCTGAACTTGTGTCCCTCTGCAGCAGGACCCTCCCCTGGTGGCACAGGAGGAGCAGGAAGCCACCAAAGAGCCCCGTGTCCCCAGGAGACATCGACCCCGGAGCGAGGGGCTCCCATCCTGGCTGGGCCTGCATTTCAAACCCATTTTCTGCAGCTCTCCACATATTTCCTGTTGCTTATTACGGTTGGAAATATTCAATTCCAGGCTCTGCATGTTAATTCCTGCCTGCCACACTCTCCCCCATCCTGTGCCCCCGGCCAAAAGATCCCAAGGTACAAATCCTTTGTTTCCCGGAGAATACTCGCTGGGTGGAAGCTCATCTTTATTTATCAGGAGTTGTGTCAGCAAGGCTTTAAAAACCCAGCTGATCTCCATTGCCTGCTCACTGCAAATCAGAAGAGCCTGCAGGAAATCGGGTAGAACAACCATTAGATTAAATAAAAGCTGCCCCTCCGCCTCCTGTGCTTCCCTAATCCTCTTCCCAGCAAGTGTAATGCCCGCTGCGCTAATCCAGGGGACACGGGGGGCTGTGGGATCGTGGGCTGGAATTACAGCAACTCCTCTCCAGGATAATTGAGCAGCACATTTTATTGTCCTCATCATTCTCACAGCCTGCGGAGTGTTCGGAGAGAGGGGAAGGGGAGGGGGGATTTTCCACAGAGCCGGAATTACGGTTCCTCCCCTGGCTCTGCCTGTGCCCAGGGTGTCCCCAAAGGTGTTCCCAGCTAGGAGCAGCAGGGAGCAGGGCAATCCCAGCCAGGGAAATTCTCGCTCTCTCCTCGCCTCTGAGGCACAGACAGCAGCCAGAACCCACCTGAAATTTTCATGGAGTCAAAAACGAAGAGGAGCCAGTAAAATGTCTCAATACAAGTCACAGGAGCTTCATTTCTGGGGGCACTGGAGCTGCACAGCTCTGCCCTCCCTCCTGCAATCCTGGATGTGGGTGCCTGACTTCCTCCCTGGACTCCACCCTCTCATTTTTCCAAGTGCTGTTGTTATCTGTACTTCTGGAGTTAAAATTCTCCCTTCCCGGTGCTGTGTCCCGAGCAGAGCTGGGGTGGGAACAGAGCAGAGTGTCCCAAAGCCCTGGGAAGCGGGAGAGCTCCGATCTCAGCCTGCCCCACCTGCGCAGGTTTAAGAACTGTGGTTTTTATCCTGGGCCCAGCTTTTCTTCACCCAGGTAACACTCTAAAGCTACAGATGCTGTAAGCATCCCTCGGGTCCAAACCCACCCCCTCCACACTCCTGGGAGGGCAGGATTCTCCTGCTTGGCAAGTTCCTGCCCTGCTCAGCTCGATGCGAGGCAGCCAGACCTTACAGCACGAGAACCTGCATCATCCCTGCTGCTGTCAGCACTCAGCCCTCCCTTGTTCAGTGTGCTGAGTCCTGATCTCCTGGGCCAGCACATCCTCAAGCCTCCCTGTGCCCAATCCCTGCCCCATCCCTGCTGCGTGGGGTCACTCTGGGGTTCCTGAGCTCCCCAGAGCTGCAGGACCGAACCCACACGGGAAAGGCCGTGGAAGCTGAAGGTGTCCCCGGTTCTGGCACGGGGAAGGTGCAGTGCCCAGCCCGGGGTGCCATCCCTGGCACGGAGAGCCAGCGTGCAGCTCCCCCTCCCTGCTTCAGCGCGCTCTGGGGCCCGCTGGGAAACAGGGAGGAGGGGGTGGAAGGGTTTGTTGGCAGGGGAGAAGAGAGACGGGAGGCAAAGGGGATGGAGAGCAGCAGATCTGAGCTCCAGGGACACCTGAGCTGTGGCTGGCTGGGGGTGCCAGCCCTGGGAATGACCCACCCTGAGAGCCCAGGAACTGGGCTCAGCCCCTGCCCCACACCTCCCACCTTCTGGGCTGAAGCTGCCTCTCACAGGGATCAACCAGAGCTGGATGTGCCACCCACCCAGGGCCGCTGGCCTCTCCAGGGAGCCCTGCCCGTGAGCCCCAGGCCCTGCTGCCACTCCCTGTCGGGCACAGAAGCAGTTTGGATTTTCCCTTTGGACACAGCTCCCCCTCCACCCGTGCCCTGGGAGCTTTACCCACACTCCCACCCATGGGCCACCCTGTCCTGTGTGGGGGTAAGCTTCAAGGACTGTCCAGATCTGAGCAGCGCTGAGGCCACATCTCCCTGAGCCAGCCCCTGATGCCCAGGGAAGGGACGAGGCGCCAGCCTGGCACGGCACGAGCCTGGATTCCATGGAAAAGGGGGCTCTGTGACAGGCCTGACTGTTGGGGAGGATGAAACAGGAAAGCCTTATAAATATGATTGCCTGGCAAAAGATTTTGAGAATATATATATATATATATAAGCGAGATTGAAATGAAGGCAAGCTTTGAGATACCAAGCCTCAGTTACTGAACAACAGGAAAACAATGGTATGGCTGGCTGAAGGTAATCCCCTCTGATTGAACAATCCCCTCTGCATACAGGCAGGTCCAAGGGTCAGAGCAGACCCCACTAGCCTGGCAGAAGGGGTCCAAAGAGCAGTTTTTAGGGTTTAAAATGTAACGTAGTATGCTAATGCAATGATTCTTACAGGCTGTATGTAAATGCTATAGGATTTGTATCTTGTACTAGATTGGTTAGTGGAAATTAGAATATTCAGCACAGAAGAAGATTTATTGTATTGTAACGAGAACTTCACTCTCTTAGGCTCTTACTCTCTTACTCTCTTACTCTTACGCTCTTGCTCTCACTTGCACTCACTCTTACACCCCTTCTCTCTCACTGGGCCTGCTCCGAGCTGGGCTGGCAGCCCCAAGCAGGGCCCTGCACCCACGCCCTGTGCAATAAACCGCGTGCTCCAAGACCTGACTCCAGAGATCTCTCGTGTCCGTCCATCCCGACCGTCCAACCCACCCCAGCTCCTACACCTGACCCGCTGTGCTTCCTCCAGCTGCTCAGAGCAGATGCCCGCCCTGCCCCAAGCCCTGGCAGCCGCGCCCAGCCCTGCTCCGCTCACCAGGACAGCCCGGTCCGTGGCATCTCCCCTGGCACGGCACCAGGGCGGGCTCAGCTGCACGCCCCTGGTGCTGCCCTGCCCTTCCCCTGGCCGAGGGCAGGGCGAGGAGGGCACGGTGCCCAGCTGGCAGCAGCAGAGCCCCAGGGCCGGGGCTGGCCCTGAGGAGCCTGCTGGTGTTGGATGTGCCTGGCTCGGGGCTCAGCTGCAGCCCTTGGGGTGCAGGGCGAGCTGGCACCTGCTCCCCATGCGGAGGCACGGATTTGCCCGTTGGCCACGGCTCAGGGTTTTTATTTCTGAGTGCAGAGAAGCAGCCCCATAAATCTGGCTGTAATCACCTCCATGGCTGACCCACAGAACTGCCTCAGCTCCAGATGGGGCTGGGGCTCTCTTTCGGCCCCTTAGCCAAGGATGACCATTCCAGGGTGACTCCAAGGAGGGCTCTGCCACACTGAGGGCTCAGCCCCTTCTCGGGCGGGTTCAGGGCTGTGAAGCCCTCGGCTCTCAGGGGTCCAGTCCCGGCTGCCACGAGGTGAATGCGTTTTGTGACCAGTCCATTACTCTGGCTCGGTGGCGCGGCAGAGCTCGTGAGTCACGGTGGCTCCTGTGCCAGGGCTGCTCAGCTCGGCGGCGCGGTGTGAGCAGAGTCTTGATCCCACAGCGCTTGGAGATCAGCCCGAGCCCCCCTCAGTGCTCCTGCTGGCTGAGAACGAACCAGCCAGCTGAGATTCCTCAGCTCCCTGCGCCTTCGGGGAGGGCTGAGGGGCCCGGGGCATGAATCTCCTGCCCTCTGAGATGATTTGCAGCCCCTCCTGGGCTCCGACATCAGCAGCAAGTTCCCAGCACTTTATTTCGCTTTGTTTTGCTGGGTTTTGTTTTGTTCTCAAAGGCATTCTCTGCTGGAGCATCCTCAGGTGCTGCCACCCCAGCTCTGTGCCCAGATGAGATTTTATTTGTGTGAAACGACTTCTGGGAGTTTGTTGTCTTTGCTCAGGTTCAGGAGATTTGTTATAAAACAATTTCTCCAGAAACTGTGACAAATGAAAATTTCCATTCTATGTATCTCAATGTGAAAACACTGCTGGGAAGAAGCCAAGCAAAATATTTCTCAGATTTTCTCTTTTCTCCAAGTCTTAAACTGGAGAAGTCCCGTCTTTTCAACTGGAAAATGAGAGCGCTTGCCTCGACTTTCTGTGCCCGTGACAACGTGAAGAAATATTTCTTGCAGAGAGAGAGCTACAGGCTCTCCACAGTGCAAAAGGGATGAGGATTTATTGGGAATCTTCCTTTTTATGAGGGAAAACGTTGTTATTTCTTCAGCTGCTCTCCCTGTTTGTTGTTTGTGTGGCTTTCTCACAGAGGGAAACACGGAGGAGGCAAAGCAAAAACGGAACTTTTCCGTTTGAAAACAGAGCTGACAAAAAAAAAAAGGAAAATCCTGGTTTGGTTTCAAGCTGCTGCCTGGAAACTTAAATGCAGAGCAAATGACAATTTTGTCTCACTTAGAAATTTCCCTGGGGAAAAACTCCCAGTTCTCACTCAGCTCTGCTTTCTGAGCTTCCCGGAGCTCTAAAACCTCCCCTGACGAGTTGTTCCTGGAGGGGTTTTCATAATCCTGGTTGAGAATTGTGCCCGTGGCACACCAGAGCCACCACTGCCCGCTCTGTCACCACCAGCACGGGGCAGGAACTGATTCCTGGCACATCCCACCCAGGGCTTGTTTCAAACCCTTTGTGCCAGAGATTGATTTTAGTGAAATGTTCCACCCTCGTGGACATGCAATGGAGCAAATTGAGTGTTTGAATGTGAAATAACAGCTGCCAAATCCTGCCAAACCCGGGCTGGCCGAGCAGCACTGATGGGGCCTGGGGGGTGCAAAGGGGACAAGGACCCCTGATATCCCCAAATCTGCACATTTTTATCCCAGCTCTGAGTTCTGCCCCTTCTTTTGGCTCTGTAGGGCTTTCCTGGCCGTGGGATGTGGGTGAGAAATGATTGATTCCCCTTTCCCCAGGGACCCTGTCTGAGGGGCCAAAGCCTCATTTCCACCTCAGCTTGATGAAATCCGAGGTTGGCCCCTGCCCATCCCTGATTTCACAAAAAGGTTTTACACAGCCTGGGAGAACAGCTGGATTCTGGTGGGAAATTTGCTGCTGATAGTGGGGTTTTTAGGGAATACTGGTTTGTTTAAGGTGATGAACAAGGGCTGAAAAGGGAGAAGTGCAGAGAGATTTGTTGCTGATCAGTGAAAATGGCTGCTGAAATCCTGGGTAAATAATTGTAGAGGGAAAGTTGCTTACGGAAAAATGATCCTAAGTGGAAGGAAGGAGGGAAGGAAGGAAGGAAGGAAGGAAGGAGGGAAAGAAGGAGAGAAGGAAGGAAGGAGGGAAAGAAGGAGG
>WEIT01031449.1:96027-124218 GCA_013389985.1 Dryoscopus gambensis | reverse complement strand
GGGACGGGACGGGACGGGATGGGATGGGATGGGATGGGATGGGACGGGACGGGATGGGGTGGGATGGGATGGGATGGGATGGGATGTCTCTCCCAAGGCCAGCAGCTCCCAGCCAAGGCTGCTCCTCCTCAAGAGACTTCTCCATGCACATTCCTTGGACACTTCCCTCTGGAAGGCTGCCCACTGCCTTTCCAGCAGCCAGGAGCTCCCCAGAACCCTGAAGGAAGGTGCAGAGCCAAGGTTTGGCCCACGTTGGGTTTCTGGTGGCATCATAAAGTGATGGCCACAGACTTGCACAACTGCAATTGATCAGAATGAAGTTGATTGTTTTGTGAAATTGGGGTGCACAGTGCAGCTCGTGGTGTGTCCTTCACAAGTCGGGAGAGCTGGAGGTGTTTCTGCAAGAAATTCTTGGAATGCCATTCAAATGGGCCTTTTTCCATGTTCATGCTGTTTCCTGAGCTCTACCTCCACTTCCGTAAGATCTGAACAGACGTTTGATGCTCTGCCTTAAATTAGGTCCTCGCGTTCCACACAGAGTTCAGCAGCTCTCAGAATGATCTTTCGGAGCCTAATTAATTATTTAAAGAAGTTTACATGGTGAATGATCTTTAAAGGAGGCATTGTCTCATCTCAATTATCTTTTCAGGGCTTTCTCTGCTCTCTCTGAGTTCGGTAAGAGAAGTGCTTAAGCGCTGTCAGATAACTAATTCCCCAATTAATATAACTAACGTTTATACAGGGATGAATTCCTATTTTAGCAGCACTTGCCACATCAAGTGACCTTGCTAAACTCCCACACTGAGTATTTCCCTCGCAGGACACGGATACACCGATTTTATTACACAAATATTCATCTTTATTACGAGATATTCCCAAATTAACCTCTGGGAAGAGGCTTCTCATTTGATCAAGAGCACAGGTTGCTGCACTGAGGAAAAGCCATTAACATCTAATTAAGCACCAGAATTATCCAATAGGATTTCTTGGTATCGCCTTCAAAACTTTTTCTTCCTTTTCAGCTCCCAAAGAAGGTGAATAAAGGAAGGGTGAAAGGTGCTCCCAAGAAACAAATCCTCTCAGGACAAGATCAGCAGCCATCCACGAGCAGGTTTAGGGGAAAGCTTTGGGATTTTTGTGTGAGGGGAACTCTGCTGGCAGAGCTCGCGAGTTCGGAGCCAAACCCTTCATTTCCTCCCATCCCTTACAACTTCCTACAACCCCGTTCCTGCAGCTTTCCCACTGCAGCTTCAGGGCTGGGCTGAGCTGAGGTGATGCTGGCCAGAATTTTGTTTGACCAATCTGACAATTTATAACATGGGAAACTCTCCATCCCCAGGTTTTTGGGAAGCACAGTGCCGCGCCCTGAGTCAGCCACGGGCATTAAAGGACTTTGGAAACCCTCTGGGATGTGCAGACCCTTCAGCCCCACCCCAGGCCCACCAGAAGCAGCAGGGGAGGGAGTCCTGGCCCAAAACAGCAATTTTTGGATGAACTTTTCATTCAGACTGAGTTTAGATAGACTTTTCCCTGCATATACCTAATTTAAGGTCCATTTAACAATGCTAGTTTAGTGTCTTTTGATTGAATTTTAATTGGTATTCAAGCAAGCTTGGGACAGATTGTCAATTAAAAATGCATAACTGGGTGTGAAACAAATTTGCAAAATAAAAATCCCAATAAATTTGTGTTAAGCTCTATAACTGCTCAAATATACACACATAAAGTGTTTGGATCATGGCAGTGCTGTGGGGTGGAAGAGTTCATGATGGTTTTTTACTCACACCCCCTAAAAGTTATGGAACTGGGGAGAGAAATAATGCTTATCCTTGAATCAAGGACCTCCAGAGCTCCTCACTGCAAAGGATTTGATTTCCCTCTGCTGCAGAGAGAAATCTGGGATGCTCAGACCTCCTGTCCCATCAGAGCATCTTCAGTCCACCAGGAATTCCTCATTCCCCCACAGGTTCCTCCTTCTCCTGTTTGAGTCAAGTTTTTAACCTTCACCCAGGCCCCACCGTGGCACGGGAATGAAACTAGAAAAGGGCAAAGTCAAAGGAGAAAAGGGAAAAATCAAAGTTGAAAAGGGGACAAATCAAAGTAGAAAAGGGAAAAATCAAAGTAGAAAAGGGAAAAATCGAAGTAGAAAAGGGAAAAATCAAAGTAGAAAATCGGAAAAATCAAAGTAGAAAAGGGAAAAGTCGAAGTAGAAAAGGGCAAAGTCAAAGTAGAAAATGGGAAAAATCAAAGTGGAAAATGGGAAAAATCAAAGTAGAAAAGGGAAAAATCAAAGTAGAAAAGGGGGAAATGCCCCTAAATAAACGGGGTAGGGGAAGGGGGGTGAGAGAAGGGCACGGGGAGAAGCTCAGGGTGCAAGAACAGCTGAGGCTTTCCAGGAAGGTGACAAAGAACTGGAAGAAATTCAGGGGGAAGTTTGTCTTTCATGAAGGTCAGTGCAGGTGCTTGGAAGGTGAACAAACCTCACTTCTGGTGGTGAAGAGCTGAGTGAGAGAGAAGAATATCAGCGAGGAACTGGAAAGCTGGGAGGAGCAGACTGCAGAATGAGGCCCAGCTCGGTGGAGTTCTGAATCTGAGGGAGTCACAACAGGGATCCAGCCCCAGAAAAGTGGATTTCATCTCAATTTACCAAAACCACAACAGTTTTCTGGTGGCAAGAGAGTGTGAGATTGCTCGATGGGCTTTGAGGGAAACACGAGGAAGCTGCAGGTGGCTGAGCTGTCAAAATGCAAGGAGTGTGCAGAGGAAAATCAAGAGAGGATATTCCAAGGACAGAACAACAACAACCAATTTAAGAGAAGCTAAAGAAAGGATTATTTATAGCTATAATTTTTTGGTTTTTTGCAAAGACAGCATCAGTTTTTGGGAAGAGGCACAATACCTGCAAAAAAACCCCCCGCAAAGTCATTTTACAAAATCTTGAAGGAATGAAAATCCCAAAGCAGAAAGAAATCACAAAGGAGGAAGGAAGGAACAAAATTCTGTTCAGGAACCTTCCAGTCTCTACCAGAGCATCAGAACATCCCTACCTCTACCAGGGATCAGAACATGATTCAATGGGGGTCAGTCTTTATTCCCATTCCAGCTCTGAGCAGGGACTGGGACTTCCCACGGCACCTCCAAGTGCAGACCCAGGGATCAGAGAGCCCAGCCAGATCTGAGATCTGAAATCCACATCAGCCAGTCAGAAAACCATTCCCACTGCAGGACCCTGGGAGGTAAAACAAATCTTGCGTGGATAATTCGGCAATTTGGTTTTTTTTGGAAGCAAATCCTCATTTCAGGGTTGTTTCCTTCACAGAAAGTGGGATTTGCTGTGGAAAACAACATCTGAGCTTGCTATCCTGGAGTTTCTCCCCGAGCAGGAGAGAACAGAGCCGTGAGGAGCACGACTGAGCTGCCCCAGCACAGACACCCACCCCGGCACGAGAGGATGTGCACGGAGCACCTGCAGCTGCTTCTGGCAGCCAGAAAGGGAACGTGGGCCAGCTCAGATGTAAATATTTGCACTGAAGACATCAAAATCTCTCAGATGAATCCTGCCCTGGGCCTCTCAAACAGAAATTCTACTGCCAAGGACATAACCTCCCAAAGCAAGAAAACTGGGAGGTGAAGAGAAGGCAGAACTAAGGGAAAATATCCTCGTGATAAAGGAGAACTGAATTCCAAGGAAGGAGACAAATACTACAGAGGAAATGCAAAACCATTTTTGATATTGCTACAAACCAGGTATTAAAGAAAGCTACAACTAACTCCAAACTGAAATGAGGTAGGTAAACAGGCTCTGAAAGAAGCAGCTCTGTGTTTAGCCCGGGTTGTTTGGTTATATGAGGAAAAATCAGTGTTTTTGCTGTTCCAGAAGGTGCTGGATCCCTCCTTCCCTCAGCTGGGCTTTGTTCATCCTGGAATGAGCTGTTTTGCCATGCCGGTGTTATGAAATATTTCACCACGCCTCTGTAGATATCATTACCAATCTATTTTGCATATCATTAAAAATAGAAGAGCTCAGGTTAGTCAGATGAGACCTACTTTCCCTGAGGTTGTTGACTGGTGTTAAATATAGTCCCGTTTTGACAGAATCCCATCTCAGCTTCCCCAGTGTTCCCATGGCTGGGGTCAATCTCCCAGGCCCCTCTGGAATTTGGCAGGGCTTTAACACCCTCCTGGCCCTCAGGGATCTCCCTTGTTGGGCTCCTCAGTACAGGTTTCTCTATGTTTGTCATATAAATATTTTCCCTGATGACAAATGCTGTTTAACATCATCCTTCCCTGTCAAGGGACTGGAAAATAATTCATCCTCCTCATGTACTATTCACCCCGCTTCTTCCCAAATTCAGAACAGATTGATTTCTTTATGTTCATCGAAATTTATGCCATTTTCATCCCTTTGTTGTGCCAGCCACAGATGCTCGCAGGTGCTCCGGTGTGACAGTGATCCCCAGTTCACAACTTCTAACGCACAGAAATTGCCACCAGTGTTTCTGTGGCTTTGGTTTCTATTTTATGTCACTTGTGTAGCTGCTGTCTGTGCTTCCTCCCTGCACTCCACCGCCAGAGCCTTGGAGAAGGGAGGGAAAAATGGGAAAGGGGGGCCCAGTGTCCACCCCACACCCTCTGCCCAGGGGCGTCCCGGCACTCCCTCGATGCTTCTCCGCCAACACAAGGAGCGACCAAACAGCAACAAAATCCCATCCTCTGACCTGGAGAAGCTCCAGTTTCTCCTTGTCCTGTGGGAACAGACCCCAGTAACATCTCTGGTGCAGGAGAGGAATCCCCAAACCAAGGCAATGGGCTGGGGGCAATAGGGACAAGGTGGCGACACATCCAGGACTCCATCCCCTGCCACCCCCTCTGCTTTCCTGGGGGCCCCACACCCCCAAAACCGCCCCCAGGCCCCAGGTGAGCTTTTGGGATGAGTTGATGCTGTGAGTGATAAGTCCCTGTGTGGTCATGAGCAACAGAGCAGAACAAGCAGAGCAGCTGTGGCTGCCCCTGGATCCCTGGCAGTGCCCAAGGCCAGGCTGGTTTGGGAGCAGCCTGGGACAGTGGGAGGTGTCCCTGCCATGGCAGGGGTGGCACTGGGTGGGCTTTAGGGTCCCTTCCAACCCAAACCATCCCGTGATTATTCCATGAAGTCCCAGCTCTCCCTGCCCCAGCACTGTCCCCTGACCTGAGCAAACCTCGTGCTCATCCACCGAGTGGGAGGCTGGGAGCTGAGACCTTTACAGGTGTGCCAGGACATCCTCCCCAACCCTCACTGGTGTCCCTGGACATCCTCAACTCTCACTGGTGTCCCTGGACATCCTCCTTAACCCTTTNCAACTCTCACTGGTGTCCCTGGACATCCTCCTCAACCCTCACTGGTGTCCCTGGACATCCTCCTCAACCCTTACAGCCCCTCCCCAGGAGCACAGGACAGGGGGAACACCACGGGTGTGACCAGTGCCCACATCAGAGCCAGTGAGCTGGGGGCAGAACCGAGCTGTTCATTAATTAACCCCTTGCTGTGCGCAGAGGGAGCACGGGCAGGGGGAAGGCAGCGGGAGCCAGCTGTGCCCCCGGCTGCCCTCCCGAGGGGGTGGCACTGGGCTGTACCTGCCGCTGTCCCTCACACGGCCTGGAACCCCCGGGCTCTGTGGGGCACAGCAGGAGCAGGAGCAGGAGCAGGCCCGCGATGGTTCCCAGCTCCAAGGAGGGGCTGCCTCCACTGCGAGCAGCAAAACGAGAGTGAGAGATGCCAAAGCATGGAAAGACCTGAGTGAGGACACCAGCTGTGTCCTGGGGCAGGTTTGGTCGCACGTCTGCCCAGTGCCAGCTCAGAGGGCTGTGAAATGAACCATTTCCCTCTTCCTTGACACGAGACACTGGTGAGAGAACGAGCAGAGCCCACGAGCAGGGGAAAGAGGAATGTTTTCCATACAACATCTAAAATGCACGGTTTTCTTTTCCCTGCAAATGAAACATAAAGCTCCAAGTTTGCAGCCAGCTGCAGACAGCACAGACAGGAAGGAGCTGGAAGAGGTACCTCGAGATCTGAGCAGCTTCTGCCACAGCCATGAATTTATGGAGGTCCCCGGTCCCACATCTCACGGGTGATCATCCCTGCCTGCGCCCAAACCAAACTCAAACCAGACCACGAGGATGTCCCTTTAGCATTCCCCTCTGCTTTTGTTGGGATACCACTGATGAGGAGTGCAGTGGTCCATGAATTCTTTGCAACAGTCTTCACTCGGGGGAGAACCATCAGCTCTGACAGCACTGACAGCAGAAGTTTTCCATTTTCCATACAGGAATAACAATCCAGAGATTATGCAGATGAGTGAGCTCTGTTCATGACTTCTAAATCGGACTTAAAACTGGTTAAACTGAAATCTTACCTTGCCTCTGAGAATCTGAACATCTGACAAGCTCACAAAGCATTGCTGATGCTGAGGGGGATTTTGGGCAGCCCTACTGGAAGCCATCCCTGGATGAAAAGACTCCACACAGGTCAGAGACGCCAGGGTTTGGGTGAACACAAAACAAATCCAGCAGGAATGGCCGGAGGCAGTGCCCAGCATTTGCTGGAAAATCACCCACACCAGAGGTTTCCCATGGAAGTCCAGCTGAGATCCCACCACATGATTGCTCAAAACCAAGGAAAGTCAGGAAAACTGGACGTGGCCCCAAGACCAGGGCCCGCTGATCCCACACCAGGTTGTGCTGAGGTTGCAGCTGGTGAATGAGGCCCTGGGAATGAATGGTCTGGGATTGCCTGCTGGGAAAGGAGCTCAGAGGGACAAGAGCTGCCCTTCTGGAGTGGTTCCACTCACAGGCACTTGGAATATTCCCTGGGAAGGTCAAAAGCCCAGGTGTGCCTCTCCTCTCCTCTCGTCCCCACCACTCCCAGCTGCATTCAGCTGGTGAAGGACCTTCCCTGGGCACGGGGAGCACCAATTATCCCATGGAATATTGGGAACGCTGCCATCCCAGGCCATCCCAAGGTTAAACCCTCACAAGGACACCAACCGAGGTCTCCCTCAGCTCAGAGGAGCCCTCAGTGACTCCCTGGTGCCTCTCCTGTCCGGGTGGGAGATGTGAGCACCAGGCAGGAAGGAGCCTCCGCTCAGCTCTGCGGGATTTTCTCCCCATGTGCACCGATGCCTGCAGGGATCTCTGGGACCGCTCCCAGCCCAGCTCTCAAGGGGTTAAACAAGGATGGAGGAATGCCACTGGTGCCTAAGTTTAGGTGTTTAGATGCCTGTTGTGGCGCATTTTGTTATTTTTCCCTTGATTTTTGCTGGTTGTTTTAAAATGGTTTAGTCCCCTCCCCTCTCTCTCCCCCTCGGGTGGTGGGTCCCAAGCCCAGGTCCTTCCCCTGATTTCCCTTCTATTCTCCTCCCTTACCTCCCTATCCATCACCCAGGGTTCCTCCCTTTATTCCAGCACTTTCCCTATCCATCACCCAAACCCCTCCTATAACCCCTGTCCATCTCCCTAGAACCCTTCCCTTCCTTCCAGAGAATTCTCTAGTTCCCATTATTCCATTGGTTTTCCCTGACATCAGTTAGTATCCTTTGTTCTCATTGATCATATATGCACATGCTCCCTCCCTAAACTCCTCCTTGTGTGTGCCCTCATTGGCTGTACCCTTTCCCTGCCTGTTGTATCCACCTCCCTTTAAACGTGTGTGTCATCCATTTTATTCGGCTCAGTCGCACCAGACCCGCTTCGGGGAAATAAAGGACTCTCTGGACTTGTTGGTGTGGCTGCCTCTCCTTCACCTCCTTTGCTCCTGGAACTCGTCCCGGGTACACCTGACGGCCCGAAGCAAGGGGCAGGGCTCGCTCTGCCTCTGAGCCGCCCCCCAGCCTCTGGCACAGAGACACGGGGGCGGCCCCATGTGCCGCGTGGCCCGCGCGGAGCCAGCCGGGGTTGAACGCGAGGCACGGGTCACCGTGACAGATGCCATTTGAACTCAGCCTGTTTCCTTGAGTTGCTGCTGAATATCCCCAGTGGAAGAGTGGAAAACCAATCTGGCGGCCGGGGTCTCTTGGAGAAAATAAAGAGTGCAAGGGGTCAGAGACAGGTGGTACTTCCCCGTCCTCCTTCCCAGTCTGCCAACACAAATTATTTTCTCCCGACTGCAGCTTTCAGGACGGAAAAACCATCCTGGACAAAGGATTGCCAGCTCCCGAAGCCTCTGCCCGGAGCAGTCTGGACCCCAACCCATAACGTGGATTATGACCCAGGCCTGGATTATATTGGCTGAACCAGAGGAAGTGCCAGGGACAGGGAGAGAGAAGAGTGATGGGTCCCACAGCAGGGAATGTGGAGGGTCTGGGCAGGAGTGTGAGGTCCAGCCGCACTCTGGGAATATTTCAGCTTCCTGCCTCTCCCTCACTGGAGAAACAAAAGAGATACAGATGCTGGGTTATAAATTTTAAAGCAATTCTGCTGAGAACCTCCTTTCGAATTTAGAGGCAAATTCTTCATATAAATGGATTGAGAAATTCTCCCTCTGAAGTCATCCATCTCTTAATAGGACATCCTGACACCAGCTGAGTCAATCCAATGTCCGCTGTTGATTTGAGGGTGTTCATCCAAGGCTGACATGACATTTCTTTTGTTGACAGAGCTCATATGTTACAGCAGCCTGTCCTTCATATTTCTCTGTCTTTCACTGCTTCAGCAGCTGCACACCAGGAGAAACTGCTGCATTTACTTATTGCTTCAAGGTCCATTTCCTAGACATTCCTGCCTCCAGCACAGGGCAGCATTCGTGTGTTAAATCCTAGATTTCAGCTGGAGAAGGATTTGCCCTGGAGATGGTTCTTCAAAGGCCAATACAAAAAATTCTCCCAAGTGCTGGAGCACCCGGTTTTAGTTTCAGGAGCAGATACATAATAATGATATTATTCAGTGCCTTTCATCCCCAAGGATTCTTCTCCAAAGTTAGACTTTGACAGAGAGATCTACCAGTGGATCTGGATGAACATAGGCAGAACTTCATGCGCCGTGTCATCTCTGGGAAGGAACAAGACAGCTAATTTGAACTTTGTCACATCAAATTCTGAGCCTTGGATTGCTGGGATGAGCATTCCAGCAGACAGCTCTGCTCTTGGAGCGTGATGGAATCTTCTTCACTGACAGCAAATCTCATTTGGGCAAGAAATGCAGCTGTCCTGGAAGCCCAGACTGGAACAAAGCCTGGGCTCTGTCTCAGGAGGTGGGAAAGTGCTCTGGGAATTACAGCCTTGTCCTGCCCTTGTCCTGGACCCTGCAGAGGGACAGCACACTGACCTCACCTGACAGTGGTACCTGCTGGAATTGTCACCTCATACCATTTCCTACAGCAGCCCATCATCCGTACCATGGGTGAAGTCATCCCAGCAGCCTGAAAAACATTTCCTCAGTTACTGACTAACATTTAAATGATGACTGGTGAGTGCTAAGGGTTGTGTGTCCCACAGGAACACACTGAGCAGCCACTGCTGCTCACGGTGGTGCCACCAGTGCCACTGTCAGTGGAGCAAGGCAGGAGCTTGGGCTGCTCAGAGACATCACTGCTGGCAAATATTAAAGCAGGGACTCTCTGCTCTCCGACCCCTCCTGTGTGAGCAGGAAGCCTCCTGTTGGCTCGGGAGGTTCGGCTCCCAAAACCAATCTGGCGGCCCAGGCCCTGGATGTGCCCCAGGCTGGCTCGGTTTGTCAGGGGCAGGTTTCTCTGGGTCGCTGGGTGGTGGCACGGGCAGGAGCTGGAGCTGGAGCTGGCAGGGGCACGGTGGAGGTCCTGCTGCACTGTCCTTGCAGAGCTGCCCCTCTGCCCTTCTCTGGGGAGCTGCTGCTCCCTGGGCTTGCCAGGCAGACTGAGAAGCTCAGGAAAAACCCTTAATTGGAACTTTCCAAGAGGAGCTGAAGGAGGGATGAGGGAGCAGCTGTGCCCGCCTGGGGGCTGCTCCCAGAGCTCAGCAGGCTCCGGGCTCCAGTGGGGCTGGCAGACCTCCCCTGGGGCAGGTGAGCCCCGTGCTGAGCCCCCCCGAGGGATTTTGGTGCACACATTTTGGGCCTAGGACAGTCTGGGTGTCCTTGAAGAGCGAGCTCAGAGCAGCTGTGTTGTGTCTAACCAGCCTGAGAGACCGGCAGCTAACAGGCCACAAAAGCTTCAGAGTTACACACCGGGCAGTGCAGGATTTGAAAAATATAAAAGTTAAAACCCAAGGCATCACCTGCGCTCACATCCCTGCCCTGCTGAGCACACGGCCCAGCTCAGGGAGAGCCCAGGGCCCCCCGTCCCAGCCCCAGGGGTGGCACAGGCTCTGCTCCCCTTCCTGCAGGAGAGCAGCTCTCCCTCCTTGGTGCTCTGTTGCTCTTTGCCTCATAAAGTTTTATTAAAGACTTACAAGGGATTTTCTGCACAGCTGCCCAACCAGTGCCCTTCACAGCACATCTCCAGCCCTTTAAATATTCACGAGGCTGGGGCTGCTGCTTAATTGAATTTCCGCTATGGATGAATCAGTTATTTCTCATCTCCTGCAGCCAAGGTGCACATTAAGTGCAAAGCTGGGGTAGGAGACCCAGGCAGTCCCTCTTTGGTCAGTGGCCTCACCCCTGCTGGGATCAGATCTCCAGTATCATTCTTCTCCCTAGACAGTCTTCAAATCACAGATTCATGGAATAATTCGTGCCAGGATGGACAGCCAGGGGTCTCCAGTCCCAGCCCTGCTCAGGAAGGGATGCCAGCAAAGACAGGGGAGGTTGCTCAGGGTCTCGAGTTTCAAGGATGGAGATCACACTTTTACTTCAAGGCTGAAATTTTCATTTCCCCCTACATTTACTGAGATTCCTGCTGGCTGTGTCTGTTCCCTCGTGTCCTTTGCAGTGCACCTCCACCGAGAGCCAGCTCTGCCCATCCCACAGCCTCCCTCAGGAACAGCAGGAGCCTCTCTCAGCCTTCTGTTATCACCACCGAACCATCCCAGCGCTCTGAGCCTTCCCCTCAGCTCAGCCCCCATCGTGCAGACACAGCACCTCAGCTGTGACCTCAGGAGAAGAGGGGAATGACCCCCTCCCTCCGTCTGCTCCCTGTGCCTCTGCCAGCACAGCCCAGCTGGCCTGCAGAGCCACCAGAACTGCCACCAGCTCTTGCTGGCCACCAGGAGCTGGCACTGGTCACGCTGCCCCGAATGCAGGATTATTTCAGCCCCTGCTTTTCCCCTGAATGGAGCCATGGGCAGAAAGGCACTGAGAGCAGCCAGGAGACCAGGACAAATTCCAGAAGCTGTCTCAGCCTCCCCTGCTGCTCACATCCCGTTTCTTGGAGGTTTTGGGCATTCCAAAGAAGTTATTCTGCACGGGTGTCTTAGCTCTGAGGTCAGCCAAGGAAGCCGCCCTATTTTCTCCTTGGCCAGGAGCTAATATCGAACTGGGCAGCAAGAAGAAGAGAAAAAGGAGGTCAGTGGCCTCAGCATTTGGGTCACAAGACCACGGGGAGCCTGAGCAGGCAGCAGAGGGACAGGGGCAGGGACAGGGGCAGGGACAGGGACAGGGGCAGGGACAGGGACGGGAGGAGATGAAGAAGCAAAGGTATGATGTGATTCTAAGAGGTGTCTGTGGCCAGGTTAAGATGCAAAGGAGACCACGTGCCGAAGTCAATAGAAGAGATTTTATTTAACACTAAATGGGAGGCAAAGGATAGAAAGAAATAGGAAGTGGGAAGGGAGTGGAAAGAAAGACTGAGAGGGAGGTTAAGCAGAAGCTGTCACCAGCCCATGGATCCCACAGCTGGTCCTTCCTCACCCTGCTCCTCTCAGGTTGTTCCTCTGGAGGCACCACCTTTACACAGTTCCAGGTACCCCAGGGGTGGCCACAGACCTTCCCACAGCCTGGGCTGGCAGGGGTGAGCAGTGGTTTCCTTCCCCACAGTGGGATTTTGCCCTGTGTGTGAATTCCAAACCTTCACCTCCGCTTAGGCCTGGAATCAGCACCTTCCTTTCTGCCATCTGTGCTTATCTCAGTCCCTGTTGTGGTGATTTATCTCGTGGGAGCCTCCTTCTTTGGCAGGGTCTGACACTTGCAGCTGCATTCTCGGAGTCCTCACACAAGGTGGGACTGGAAGGGGGATCCTCCAGAGGCTTCACTAAGTCCCAGACTCAGATTTAAATGACCTCGGCATGTGGGAGCCAGAGCAGGAGAGTTTCAGGTGATGGTTGCCTGGCTGGGTGCTCCTTCACACCCTGGAAATGTCTTTGGCAGTCGGGTCCCAGCAGGGATGAACTCAAACGAGGCCCTGACTTGGTCTTTACAACACCAGGAAGGAAATCCCCTCCTTCCTTGCGTGGTGAGCCTGTCCCTGCAGGGCTGTTTTTGGGAACAAAGCCATCACCAACCCTCACCTGCGGCACAGAACTGCTGTGTTTGTGCACAAAATGGGCAGCGAGAAGCACCCGGGGGGTTGTGACAAACAGATTGCACCGATTGCATCCCAGGGCTGCAGGCTGGAGTCTGAGCTCTGCTCTCCTGCACCACATCCTGCCCTCACCTGGCCCTTTCCAGCCGGGGAGAGCCCCAGTGGAGCCATCCCCATGCACATCCCACAGCTCTGTCAGTGAGAGAATAGAAGAGAGCCTCCCAGTAAAAGCACCAGGAAGCAGAGGGGTTGTGCATGGGAAAAATCTTGCTAGAGCCAGCCCTGTGCATCATTCCAGGCTCCCACAGGCCGTGGGAGCAGCTGGATCCTTCACACGCGCGGGGGCTGCCCCAAGCCGGGCTGATTTGTTGTGCTGCAGCGCTGGGAGCAGGATGTTGTCACCACGGCCCGGCAAGCCAGCTCTGTCCCTGCCTGGGCACTGCCCGGGGCTCAGGCTCCGCTCCAGCTGTGGTGTTTGCAGTGTAATTGCTTTTTCCACCACCTGTGACACTGGTGCTGCCTGGAACAGGAGACCAACCACCCCAGAAATTGCTCTCCACTGTTCCTGGCAAGAGCTTTTGTCATTGGCCTTCTCTGCCAACTAGAAAATTAATGCTGGCAGGAGTGCCAGTGTCTGAAGACATCAGCTCCTTCCTCAGTGACAGGGATTCTGGCAGGGGGGCCAAGTTAGGGAAGTGGACCCAGCTCTGGCCCCTCCTTGCCTGGTGCTCTCGTGTCCCCTGCAGGGCTGCTGAACCTCTCTGGGCTCTGCCCCTCTCTGACTTCAGGGCCATTTCCAGCCGAGCCAGATTCTGTCAGTGCTTTTGGCCAACAGGGCCCAGCCCAGGGCTGAATTTGCACCTCGAGGGTGACAGTCACACCGCCCCACACCCTTCGTGCTTGGGGAAGCCAACACTGGCATTCGGACGGGATCTTCTGGGACCGGGAGCAGCTGCACCCCCTCCTGGGGACACACAGGGAGGGTCCCTTGGCAGCCAGAGGGGACCCTGCACCCCTCCGTGGGGGTCTGAACACCCGCCCGGGCAGGAGTCACTGCTGGGGTACAGCCACAAGAATAAAGCTGCCTCCCAGATGAAAAAATTGCCTTTTCCAGGCAGCACAGCCCTGTGTGCACGCAGACCCTGCCCAGAGCTGCCTGCACTCAGCACAGGCAGAAACCTGTCCCCGGCCCCAGTGGGAGGGACACAGCAGGAGAGGACAGAGGGGGTGAAAGGGTGAAGGGCAGAGCACCAGGAGTTCCTGCAGACCTTTTCTGGAGCTGCTGAAGTAGGACAGCGGGGCCTGGCCCGCTCCAGGATCGCGGCCTGCTGGGTGTGAGGATAAAAGAAAGGCCAAGGCTGAGTGAGACACAGATTAACATTTAGTTCAGCTCCTCTGGCAGCGTCCCTGCGGGGTGCTGGGCAGCAGGATGGGGGCTTTGCAGCCTGCCAGCAGACAGCCTGCCCTGCTGGGGGAGCAGCACAAAAACCTCGCCCAGCTCCCTGCCGCCCATCCCGAGGCCAGCTGAGAACAAGGGGGAAAAGTGCCATTTGTTGGACCCTGGGGTTTATTTCATCTCCAGGAGACGAGATTGAGAGAGCACCGAGAGTTTTCAGTGGGGATTCTGAAGCTGTTTTCTTTCCAGAAAAGTACATTTTTTTATTTAGTCCAACTCCTGCATAGGAATAACAGCTCTTTCTCATCCAAAAATGTTTTCAGTTCGAATACATTGCCTTGAAGAAGCTGTTTTGCATCTGCCAGGCCATGACAATAAGTCATCCAAAGCCTCACCTTGGTGTGTCAGGTGCATCTTCTTCTCTGCAAGTTTCGCTCAAGATCCCTGCTCTGAATATCATCTGTGGGAAGGACAGGGCACCCGCCTGACTGACAAACAGCTCCTGCAGCCAGACAGAAACCCTTCTGTTCCTCCTGATGCTTGCTCTCTGCTGGATGCTTCAGGATGAGAATCATCAAAACCCGAGGTTGTGGAGATAGAACAGATCTGTGAATTTGAGCAGCTTGCTCATGGCCCTGCACAGTGGAGCTTTGAGAATCTTAGAGCCTTATTCCCGAAATCTCTTGTTCTTCCCGAGAAAGAAGTGGCCTGAAGAGAGCAGAAGCTTCTCAACATGAACGTTTGTAACAGAAACTCTTCTCACTTGGTGTTTTTCAGCACCGAATTTGTTTCTTCATTAAGATACAGCTTTATTCAGAAACCAAACTGATTTCTGCAGCTTCACTTGCTTTTCCTGCATCTCTCTGCTGAGCCCAAAATGAATAAGCTCTGCTGATGGAAACCAGCTGGGCTCCTAAACACAAGCTGGGTTTGCTCCTTTTTGGCGCTTTAGTCTGGGCTCTCATCTGTTGGGAAGCATTGAGACAGCACAAGGAACTGTCTCCAAAATGACAGAAATCCTTGGGAATCAGAACCCCTGGAAAGGGGCTGCTCCCCCTCACCGTGGCTCCCACCAGATGTTCCTCCTAAACCACCCCTCTGTGGGGTCCTGGAATTGGAATAACAAGTGGCCTGTTGCTCCCCCGGCTTTTCCACGCCCCCTTCCCTTTCAAGGACTTGAAAACTTAAGCTGAGCTTAACCGAGCCTGTTCTGGGGCAGTTATTAGTTTATTTTCTGAGCAAACTGCAAAACGTGCCCAGCTTTGTGTGGGAGCAGCTCCACTCTGAGTAGCCAAGCGCCAGCCAGTGCCTGTTCCCTTGTGTTTAGAATTCCTCCGTTTGGGGCTTACTTCCCGGATTTCCAACAGAATGGGCCCTTTTTCCCCCCTGCCTTAGAGCTGTCCTGCCTAATTTTGGTGCCAAGGCTCCCCCTGCAGTCACTGGAGAAACAGAGGGAACAAATCTGGCCATGCAGAGGTTGCTTTGAGGAAGGAATGAGCCCTTGGAAGGAGCTGAGCCTCTCCCCCGAGGCCACGGGGCAGCCCAGACCCTCCAGGGAGATGGAAGGGTGATTTCCAGGGACTCCGATCTCTTCTCTGCATGGAAATGCAGCTAAACGTGAAGGAAATGAAGAATCCCTGGGTTTGTCCCCACACTGAGGTGCTGCATTCCCCTATCTTCCTCCTCCTCCCTGAATTAGATATCCCAGCCCATTCCTCTCCCATCCATCGTCTGCCCTGGATTTCCAGAGGCCACCTTGCAGCTCAGCTCAGCTCCGCAGAAAATCCGTGGCACAGAGTCACAAGGTGATTTCTCAGCCCTGCCTCATTCGCACGCGTCCGTCAGTCCTGCTGACAGAAGGGACTGCGGGGAGCAGAGATGAGTTGGCCTCGGCTGGGGAGTTCAGCTGGGGCCGGGAGAGACAGGGCAGGGAAGGGAGGAAAGAAGGGAGGAAAAAAGGAAAAGAAAGGGAGGAGAAGACGAAGGTAAAGAGGCAATTGCGAAGGCAAAGACAGAAGAAGAGGAAGGGAAAGGAAAACAGGGGGAAAAAAGGGGGAGGAAAGGGGGAAAAGAGGAGGGAGGAAAAACGGGAGGGAGAGGAGAGGAGAGGAGAGGAGAGGAGAGGAGAGGAGAGGACAAAAGCTTTCTTGTAGCTTCCAGTGACTCTCTGCAAAAAAACAAGGAAATATTCCCAAGGAAAGTGTTGCATTTGAAGAACACTCCCTTCCTCCCGTGCTGAGGAGCATTCCAAGCAGGGTTTCCATCCCGAGATCCCACAGAAAACTCCTCACAGATCAGAGCTGTGCCCAGCCCCAGCTCCTGCCCCTCTATCCCAGCTCTCTCGCCTCATTCCCTCTCTGCTCTGCTGCCTTTCTTCCCTTGACTCCTTCTCTCTGCAATCCTGTCCTGCAGCATTTCCACCTCCCAATCCCTCTCCTGGGGCTGCCCAAACTCTTGGAGAGCCACCACAGCCTCAGGAGGACCCTGCCACCCTCCCACCGACCCCAGCTCACAGCTCCGCTGCTTTCCTTCCTACCCACAGATATTTTCCCTTCCTAAGTGCGAAATGCACCCGAGCGTTGTGCAGAGGCTGCAGGTCCATGTGGTGAGAGGAAAAACACTCCCAACACAACTCGTCCGGGGTAAACCGGGCTGCCATGAGCCATTCAGCAGCATTTTGGTAACACCCACCTGGAAAAGATCCCTTCGCAAGACATTTTCAGTCTTTGAAAGAAGGGCTGGAGGATGTTTCAGCAGAGAGTTGAACAGATTTGCCCCCAAATCCACATCGTTCTAAACCATTTTTAGCAAAATGCTCCTCTCCAGCTGAACATCTGCTTTCAAGGGAAGACCAAGACACTTCTCAATGCTCCTTCCTGATAAAAAAAATTAAAGCATTCCTTAACAGAATCTTCATTTTTCACCCACATTTCCATGTGAATGCCTGAACAAAAGGCCAGAGACCTGCCCTGTGTTGCTGCCCCATCCTTTCGGCCTCTTTATCCCTCCCTGTTTTGTTTTATCAGAAATGTGATTTAAGGCGCCTCGTTGTGTGCACGTGAGTTTGGCCAGTTTAATATTCACCTTCTGACAACCCTCAGGGTTCAGCTGCTCTCCTAATTAGTGCCTGGCTGCAGCGGAGAGAATTCTTGTGGAGAAACACTGCCCTTCCACCCTGGGGATCTCATTTTTCTTTGCTCTCGCTGGCAGGAGATTTGCAGCAGAGGGATGCTGAATCCCGCCGGCCCTGCCGATCTCAGCTGCCATCTCCCTGCAAAGAGAACAGGAGGGCTGGTGCTGCTTTGCTCGCTGAGGCTGCTCAGAGGGAGCTTTATCTTTAGCAACAACATTTCTGCTGAAGATGACGTGGTCAAACTGCGAAACAGCTCAATTTGAGAGGGTTTTAGCCCTCCTGAGGTCAGGGTGTGCTGGAGCATCCCTGTGGGAGAGCTGCTGCCTTCCGAGTCTCTCCGGCACTCGGTGCCGGCTGTGCAGAGCTGCTCGCACTCGTTGCTGATGCTCTCGTTTACTCTTCATTAGTTTGTTAGGCAAATCTCCTTTCAAGTGTTTTCATTCTCACCAGCCGCTAAATAACACAAATCAAACACGGGAGGCTGTGCAAGCGCAGCCGCTGGCAGACCTGTTTCCTGCCAGCCCGTGCCTTCCCGGCAGAGAGAGCTGCGCGTCCCAGAGGAGAATTAAAGACCTGCGAGAGCATCTGAAAATTCACCGGCCGAGTTTTGCAGCAGCTCCCGCTGGCACAGAATGAAAATCCAGAGCCCGGCGCCGGTGCGCGACTGAAGATCTCCACCTAGTGATGGCAGGGACAGGGCAGCTCCCCGGGAAACGCCGGGAAAACGGGAACGGGAGGGAAAAAATCAAATGGGCGATTTGAGCCCGGAGCCGGGGGGGTTGTGCCGTGGCACCGTCTGGGGACGGCACCGGGGGAACCTGGCACCGAGCTGGGCACAGCCCGAGGCTCGGCCTGACCCGCTGCGCCCAGGATGCCTCAGCCGGGCACTGAACCCCGCTCCGCACGCCCGGCCCCTCCCCGGGGTGGGCACGGCTCTGCCTTAATTACAGCCCAGCTAATTACCCGGCACATTAATGGTGCCTTTGGGCTGGGGGCCTTTGCAGGCGGTGACATTTTTCCTGTTGATGGCGTTACCTATTCTGGAGCCAGCACAAGATAATTGTAATTTCCCGGGCTGCTCCGAAACACATAAAGTTTATGGGTAATCTTATTAAAGCTTTCATAAAGTGGGAAACTTTCTGTTATGAGCTGGGAGAAAATTAATGGCCATTCTTTTGTGGTTGGCACACAATTAAATCCCGGGGGAGGGGAGGGTTCTGTTTCATCTCAAACACGTGATTTGCACTTTATTAAAAGCATCCCCCCTCTGCCTTGCAGCCGCTCGGAGGCTCAGGGTTGTTCCTCCCTTCACCTGCCGAGGGTGTGAGCAGAGTCCCGAGCCCTGCCCTGCCCTCTGTGCCCGACACGTTCCTGCAATAAAAGGCTGCCGGGTGAAGCAGCAGCTCCACGGGTGATTGATCACCTCGGGGTCACTGGGCTGTGGGCAGCTGGAAACCAGAAAGCTGAAATCCAAGAAGTGTTTCTCACAAATGGCCATGGCCGCTTTAGGGACGTTTCAAGCTGGAGGCTGCACATCTTGTCAGAGGTACCTGGAGGTCTCAGACCTCCAAATCTCTAAACACATCCTCATGGTCAGCCCTGGGCTGGTGGAGTTGCAGTCAGGTTGTTCCCAGCACGGGCCAGGCTGAGATCACTGAGCCAATAAAGTTGGGAAAGACCTGCAAGATAAAACCTGGAGTTCGACCTTCAGCCAAATCCCACCGTTCCCATTAAACCATATCATGAAGTGCCACTCCACTCGGGTTTTTTTTAACACCTCCAAGTGCTGGAGTCTGTTCCCGTGAGGAACAACACTTTTGGTGAGGAAATATCATGGAATCATGGAATGGTTTGGGCTGGAAGGCACCAACCTTAAAGCTCACCCAGTGCCACCCCCTGCCATGGGCCAGGTCACCTTCCATAGACCAGGTTGCTGCAAGCCCTGTCCAACCCGGCCTTGAATTTTTCCTGACATCCAGCCTGGACTCCCCTGGCAGGGCTGGCACTGGGTGAGCTTTAAGGTCCTTCCAACCCAACCCATTCCGTGGTTCTGTGATCTGCACTCAGGTCCTGCTGCTGGAGGAGGAGGAGAACCTTTTAGGAGTGTGGCGGCACCTGCAGGGGGTTGAGACAGCTCTGCCTCCCTCCTCAGCGTGGCTGAAGGCCCGGGGGAGCAGCAGGACACCGCGGCAGGGGAAAGATGTGGAGCAGCTGCGGAGCTCGGGACAAGCCATGAGAGGAAGGCAGGAAAATCAGGTGTGTGAAAGGCATGAGCTGGATTCATTTCGTGTAGGGCAGGCTGAATGCAAAGAGTGAATCTCCAGCTGCAAAGAGGAATGGACCAGTGCTTCAAATCCAGCACGGACAGGACACAAAGCAATGGGTTTCAGCTGGAAAAGAAAAAAGCAGGACACGGGCTTTGAGAGCTGGGAACCGGTGGGAATATTCATGTGCCAGGGCGAGGGCTGGATCCTGTGATCCTTTCCCACCCCCGCTGTCCTCCAAGCTTTAGTTCAGGTTCGAAAACCCAGTTCTGTAAGTCTGTAATTAGGAAAGAGAGTCTTTATTAAAAGCTGAAATAATCGGCTGAATATTTTAACCATAAAAGAAGGATGTTGGAAACTGCCGGAATCTGAGGATTCTATAACTCCATATGGGAAGAAACTCCTGTGTAGCACACTCTGGGTGACTGTTCCGGTGTCACAGCACGCAGAGATTGCATTTCCCACCCCCACTCCTTAAAAACCAAACAAAGCCTGATCCCGGGGCTGAAAGAAACTCCCGTCATCCCGGAGCTCGCAATTAAAACCACCGGAGGTGACAGCACTGGAAATGTTTCAGAATAATCAAGCCACCTTCGAGTTTTCTAAGATTTGCTTGTTTGTTTTGAACGCCTTCTGCTCGGAGGGAGAGGAGGATTTCATTACAGCCTGGAAATGCCACACGTGGAAGCCACAGCTCCTGGGATCCTGCCTGAGGGGACATGGAAAGCTTTGTTCTTCCCAATCTTTCAGCCTTCCAGACACAGATTCCCTTTTTTATGACTTGGGAACTCAGAAAGACTTAAAGCCAAGGGGCTTCAGCCTCAAGTTAATTGGGGAGGGGTTGAGCCCTGGGAAAATTTGTTTTGTGGGCCCACAAGGAAAACAGCCAGGGGAAATGGGATGGGATGGGATGGGATGGGATGGGATGGGATGGGATGGGATGGGATGGGATGGCATGGCATGGGATGGCATGGCATGGCATGGCATGGCATGGCATGGCATGGCATGGCATGGGATGGGAGACAGGATCTGCTGGACCTGACAGCAGATCTTCATGTCCCAGAATGTGGCTTGGGGTCGTGCTCCTACACTGCCAGCCCCAGGTCTTCCACACCATTTAATTTGCAGAAAAAAACTCTGGAGTTCACCTTCCGAATAAATTCCAGCCTTCTCCTCCGGCCAGCCCTGGATCCTGCTGATTTCAAGCCTTGTCCAGGTGTATTGATTGTTCCAGCAGTGAAAACACTGGCATATAAATTGCAAATCGGAGCCAAAGGGAAGTGGCTGCATTCAGAGCACATGGAATAAAGGAGATTTATTCCAAGGGAAGGGGTGTTTATTCATGCCGTGGCCTCAGGCCCTGCATTGCTGCACTCCCCGGGGAGGGGCTGCTGGTGACCTTGAGCAGGCAGTGGCTTAGCAGGGACAGCCAGCACTTAATAAGTGACTTCAGCAGAGGCAGAACCAGCCTGAGGAAAATGCTCCGGGGATGGATCCTGTCCAACCCCGCACAGCAAAATGAACACCATCCCTCTGCCCGGCTCGTTCCTTCCCGCTGATTTCCATTATTATTCCGTTCTCACGTTGCAATAAATAATGTAATTACCCAAAGCCAGGTGCTGATTAACAGATCCCTGGCAGGGACACGGCCAGGCTGGGGGTGGGAGAGCTCCTGCCCGGGGGTGCTGCTGGGCCCTGAGTCCATCCAACGACGGGACAGGAAATTTGGAGGAACAATAAACTGCCACCACCTTTGCCAAACTGAAATGACAGCTACTGATATTAATTTCAGGTCTGTTTAATGAGGGATCATTAACCCACCCATCACAAGGCCACGGGATTCACCGGCTGGAAGTTTTCCTGTTAATGCTGTTTGATATTTCTGCCTGATTTTCAACAATTTAATTGACGTCTTAATTATGAAAGATACCTGTATTAACTCCGTTCTCAGACAGTTCCTGTCACTGCTGTGATTTACAGAGGCTTGTGGGTCTCTCACTGCCAGTCCCCACTGTGGTCCCTTCCCCTTGGAGGCATTGGGGACACCTTCCACTAGCCCAGGTTGTTCCAGCTGGATGATTCCATTCCTTCTTCCTTTCCAAACCCTTCTCCTCCTGAAACCCGAGGGCAGTGCCAGGACCTGACCATATTTTGGGCTGTTTTCCTGGCCCAGAGGGACTCAGACCCCTCCCAGCACACCCCAGTCAGGCAGATCTCCCCACCGAGCTTAAAAACGCCACAGCTGCCACCACAATTAAAAATGCAGACAGGGAAATCAGCACAGAGCAAGCAGGGAGGGTATTTATAGCTCCTTATGTAAAGCAGATACAATGGAGCCATTTGGAGCTGGAATGGGCTCGGTTCTCCTCCCTCAGGGAGCAAACTGCAGATCCCGGCCCAGCCCCGGCCTGCTCTGCTCGGTGAGGGGGATCCAGCACCGTCCCTCCACCACAGGACACAGCCCAGGGGGTGGTGGACCAGGGAGAAACGAGAGGGTTTATGGTCAGTGGGAGCTCAGGTGCCTGGGAATGATGAGCACCATCCTGCCCCACACTTCCCTGAGCCCACACAGACGCTCCCTTCACCCTGCCCTTTTCTGGAAGGCATTAATTGCCATTACTCATCAGAAGCACCCCGAGGCAAGAACCCGATGACCGAGGTCTCACAGATTCTCACAGCTGATCAATTAATTCCAAAAGGTCGTTCTGAACTGCTTTAAACAACGTGCAAGCACGTGAAAAGGGGGTTATTGCTTCCTGAGCATCTCAGCCTGTTCCCTTCTGATGTGCTGGTGAATTAGATATTAAATCCACAGATGAGCTAAATGAGTTAATCGTGGCTAATGTCATTACCAGCAGTAGCAGAGGAATCAAAGATGATTAGCCACTTGTCATAAAGTCTTAGCACAGAGGACAGAGAGAATTAATTTGTCCCACTGACCTGCTTTTGGTTTCCACAGGCTTCTGATCAATGCGTGCTGGAAATACAGGAAATAAACAGGCAGAAAAGGCAATCCAGGATGATAAATCAGCTGAAAGACTTGGGAAATGTGAGACTTGGAAGGGATATTCTAGAAAAGCAGGAAAGGGTGGAGATGGGGAGGCAGAGAATTCCCAGCCAGCCACCTGTGCTCGCTCCTAACCTGACTTATCCCGTGGCTCTGAGGATGTTCATTGTGCTCCCTCCTGGGAATCACTTCCCAGCCAGGACTCTCCAGAAGCACCGACTCCCTCTGGGCCAGGCTGCCCCAGTCCTGGCCACAGACAGCATGTCCATGGATCAGTAGGGCTGGAGACCTTGTCCTGCCCCAGCCGTGCCTGCTGCCTGCCTTTTCCTCCCTTGACACAGCCAATTTCCCAGCGGAGATGGATGGATCCTGCAGCAGCACTGTGTGTTTAATATGTGCTATTTATCACCCACCTTGTCACCCCAGTGAGGGAAGCGTGTGCCTGCACAATAAACATGCAAAAATCCTCGTTGCATTTGGTTAATCCTCTGAGGGCCATCAATAAACACCAGGGATTGGGAGTGTTTTTTAATAAACGGGGAAAATTTTAATAAATAAAATATTTACTTTTTTTATTATTATTGTTATTGTTGTTGCTCAGCTTCTCCTCAGCCCTTCCCATTTCAGAGTGTGTCAGCCTGCAGCAGCTCCTGTTTTCATTGCATCAGGCTGCCAGAGCAGGAGGAACTGTGCTGGTTCCGTCAGTGCTGCTGTCTGGGGAAGGGAATCATCAAAGGGAAATCAGGGATCGGTGCTCTGACGGAGCCCTGTCCTACAGGCTCAGTCCCAGAGCTGCCACTCACTTCAGAAACAAAGCAGGACCAAGGCTGGGACATCAGCACGGGGCTGGCTTCTCCAGAAAATCCCCCCAAACTTTGGGCTCACAGGATCACGGGTTGGGAAAGACCTCCAAGATGGTTGTGTCCAGCGTTTGACCGAACGCCACCTTGTCACCAAGGGCCACCTCTGCAGGGCCTTGTGCCACAGGGCACCTGGATGGCACAGCTGGGCCAGGGCTCCCGGGCATCCGCGTCTGCTGCAGCCACATCAGGTGAAAAGGACACACTGACCACTCGTGGCTGTGATTTCCTCTGATACCAGACCTTGTCATTAAGTAGGGCTTTGGTAGAGCCCTGGGTCTGCCCTCAGTGCCCAGGCTGAGATGAAGTGTGGTCTCCATCAGCTCCGTGCTCTGGGGCTCTGGGCCCAGCAGTGCCAGCAGGGGAAACAATTCTGCCAAATCCCATCAAAACCGTGCATTTGGCCAGTGGAACATCCCTGTGGCTCTTCAGAAACCAAGCAGCAACCCTTTCAAAACAATCTGTGCAAAACCCATTTCTCATCAGCAGCCAATTTCCTTTATATTCCTTAGCTGAAGGTTCATTGTCACCACACGTCTCGTGGCGCTTCTGGAGGCCTTGCTTAGAGCCACCACCGCTCCAGAACTGCCCATGGCAACGTGCCAGGGGCTGCCTGACAGCTCTGCCTGACCCTGTCCTCTGTCACTAAATAACCAAGTGTACCCTGACACTGAACCTTGTTAAATCACTGTTTTGTATCAATAAATACATTGGCACTTCTCCCATCGGAGTGAGCTGTGACTCCCTCACGGCTCTGCCCCCTCATGAAGCAGAGAAGGCCCAACTTGACCCAGACACTTTCTCCATCTCAGCCTGGCCCAGCTGAAACCATTTTCTCCTCATGAGTCATCAGCCTCTGCTGCTTTCTCTGTCTCCTTGTCATTGTCACTCCTAGGCCAGCCCCGTTTCTGCCACACAAATACAGTTGACTTTCTTAAGCACTGCTCAATATTTCATACAGAGGCTTCTCAACATCACAGACTATTCCCAACTATCGCTTTAATCATGAGCAATTCACTGAAACAGTCTAAAATAGTGCTTTTTTTGCTCCTTATTAGAAGGAGGGGACCAAGTTTTTTGGAAGGGGAGGATGAGTAATGAGGTTGTGATGAGGGTGTTTGGACAAGCAGCACAGAACTGCTGTGAAATCTCCTGCTCTGGAAACCTTCCTGGGAACTCTCAGCAGTTTTCTTCCTACCTGAGCAATGCACAGATTGCAAAGTGCAAGCAAAGATGGAACAGGAGTTTATTTGCAAATATAAGCATGAATCACTTCTCCGTAAATGCTCCACTGGCTCAAGGAGCCACCCCATGTGCTCGTGCCTGAGTTTCCATCTGCGGAGGGAGCGGGAGCAGCTGCTGTGCTGTTCCAGGCAGTCTGGAAATGAGGAATGGCCCTGCTTGCCTTGCTCCCATCCTGATTCCCCACCTCGTTTCCTGCCCTGCCAGCTTGGCAGAACCCTTTCATTTCCCACTGCAGATTTTGCCCCAAACAACCCCTGCCTTGCTCTGTGGGATCCAGAGCCACCCCCTGGCTGGGCACCCACTCCTTCCAAACAGGTGTGTGAATAAAGCTGCATAACCCCAAAATATCTGAGCCTTTTTGAGGTCACGGCTCACGCAGAGATGTGTCAGCAGGCGCTGCCTCTCCCTGGCCTGAGGAGGCATCTCCCGGGGCAGGGGAGAGGAGAAAGGGCTGATTCCAAAGGTCCTGGGTGTGGAGCCAGGCCCAGGGGTTTGGCTGCAAGAAGGAAAAGTCCCTGACATGTGGACAGGCTGAAATGCCTCCTCGCTCTGATCCTGTTCTCTGTTGCACAAAGAAGCTGCAGGAGGACACGCGAAGGTCACTGCACAGGGCAGGGAGTCTGAGATGAGGAAGGAGAAAAAACCTCTCCAGGGATTACAATAAATTGCCACCTTCTTTTCCCAAGGGCTCCCACGAAACACTTGAAAAAGTGACCTCATTAATTAATGAGATGGGTTAAGGCTCTCTCCACATACTCTACTTAATTGCAATTCTGTCATTCCCAGTGAATTCTTAAAGCCATATTGATTATTCAAAGCTCTGTCCAATCAATAAAACAATAAACCATGTACGCTTAAAAAAGTGATTAAAGAGATAAATACAGGAGACACTTTAAAGCAGCCACGTCCTCCTGCAGCCACTTATCCAAGCAATGGCAAATCTGCTTCCATGTCCTCATCTAATTGCCGGGTGTGATTGCCTCGTAAATTTATTTTAATCCCTAATCCATGCACAGAGCAGTTCCAAACAGAAATCATCCCAAACTCGAATGCTCCCAATTTTCCCTGGGCCGCTCGCTCCGTGCCCTGCACAAACGCTGGGCAGGGATGAGCGGGGTGGGAGAGGCTGTGGCCGGGAGTGAGGCCGTGTGAGCCGGGAATGCTGCGGGACACGGCTGAGGGGGAGTGCGGGAACGGCACGGCTGGAGCTCCTCTAGTGCAGAACAGGCAGCTGTGTCCTGCAGCCTGGAGCAGCCCCATCCTGCAGCCTGGAGCAGCCCCACACCATGGAGCAAATCTACACCATGGAGCAACTCTACACCATGGAGCAACTCTACACCATGGAGCAGCCCCACACCATGGAGCAACCCCACACCATGGAGCAACTCTACACCACGGAGCAACTCCACACCATGGAGCAAATCTACCCCCTGGAGCAGCCCTACACCATAGAGCAGCCTCACACCATGGAGCAGCCCCATGCCATGGAGCAACCCCACACCATGTAGCAGCCTCACACCATGGAGCAAATCCACACCATGGAGCAGCCCCACACCCTGGAGCAACTCTACACCACAGAGCAAACCTACACCACGGAGCAAACCTACACCATGGAGCAGCCCCACACTGTGGAGCAGCCCTTCATCATGGAGTAACCCTACACCATGGAGCAGCTCCAAACCATGGAGCAGCCCCACACCATGGAGCAAATCTACACCACGGAGCAGCCCCCCACCATGGAGCAAATCTACACCATGGAGCAGCTCCACACCATGGAGCAACCCCACACCATGGAGCAGCCCTACACCATGGAGCAAATGTACACCACGGAGCAAATCTACACCATGGAGCAGCTCCACACCATGGAGCAACCCCACACCCTGGAGCAGCCCCACACCCTGGAGCAACCCTTCATCATGGAGTAACCCTACACCACGGAGCAAATCTACACCATGGAGCAGCTCCACACCATGGAGCAACCCCACACCCTGGAGCAGCCCCACACCCTGGAGCAACCCTTCATCATGGAGTAACCCTACACCATGGAGCAGCCCCACACCATGGAGCAGCCCCACACCAAGGAGTAACCCTACACCGTGGAGCAACCTCACACCATGGAGCAGCCTCACACCATGGAACAACCCTGCACCATGGAGGAGCCCCACATGTGGAGCAGCCCTTCATCACGGAGCAGCCTCACACCATGGAGTAGCCCCACACCATGGAGCAAACCTACACCATGGAGCAGCCCTACTCATCCCTGGCTGGAGCTACATTTGCTGGAATCCAAGGGCCAGGAGAGTCCATCCATTCCTCATCCCTGACTGGATCTGTCTGGCTCTCCCAGATTTGCTTCTTCTTGACCCCAGCACTGAGCACCCACCACAACCTGCAGGGACCCCTGGAGCCATTCCCACTTCTGTTCTCCCAGGACACGGCAGGAAAACCTCGTGTCCTCCCAGTGTGTGGGGCTGTCCCAGCTCCCCCTAGGCTGTCACCCTGCCCTCTCCCTGAGACGTGGGTCAGGACAATCATCTCCACTCCCAGAGCCATCCCCAGACCCATGGCAGCCACCGGTGTTGCTGGAATCTGTTCCCGTACTGGGGTTACTGGGGTTACTGGGGTTACTGGGGTGTCTGTGGGAGCGGGGCTTGGCCTCCCCCTGTCCCAGCCATGCAGCCAGAGCCCAGCCCTGTCCCTGTGCCCTCAGAGACACTCCCCATGTGCAGGGCTGGAATCCATCACCCGGTTGGAGACCCTTCAGCAGAAATCCCCAGTCCCCACTTTGGCCCAGCTTTTTTCTCCTTCAGAGAAACAAATGATTTGTATTTGTACAACTTATCATGAATTTGGAGCCAAGAGATCCCCAGGGCTTCCAGCTAGAAAGGATCCAAGCTAAGGTCTTGAGGCTTGGGGAGAGAAGAAAAAAGCACTTCTGGGCTTGAGGTGAGTTTTTTATTCCTCCCTTTTCATATTTTTTATTGAAAACATTGTGATTTAACAAGTACAGTCGTTGTTGAACATAAATAAATAATGTGGAGAACTGGGACACGCGGAGCTCTGTGATTGCATAAATATTCAAGCTGCAAAAGAAACAGAAGATTTCAAAGGTGCAAACCTAATTACGGCGTTGTTATCTCTCCCCCTGTAGTAATCCAAACATAAAGAGCAGCTCCCTGTGGGCTGGTGGGCACGTCTGAAACGCTGAACCTGGAGAATGCAGCATCGTGGCACAGCTCAGGCTCCTCTCACACAGCTCAGCTAAAGCAGGGGCACGGCCTGGAGCTGTCCCCACGTCCCCCACGAGCAGAGCCGTGGGGCTGGCAGGGCAGTGCCACCTCTGGCTCGCTCTCCCCGGAGCCCTCCCACTGCACTTGGTTGTTGCTATAGGACACGAGGAGAAACGGAACACACACAGAGATCTCCGAAAGGGGAATGACCCCCTGAGTTTAATCTTCTCAGTATTTATAGATTTGTTGCTATTACAGTTGATTGGAAGGTCGGGTTGACGCCTCTCCTTCCAGAATGGCCGGACAGACAGTCCATCAACTTTTCTCCTCGTGAGAAAAGAATGAAAAAAGAAACAGTTACAGAAACATTGGCCATTATTTACATTAAGACTGTGAGAATTCTCTGATTCTCTGACTCCAGAATGTAAACAATCAGAAGGCTGAAAAGCAGGGTGTCCTAGGTTACAGTGTAAGATGTATCCAAAAGTATGTATTCTGTTACCATCTTCATAAGCTGTTGGAACCGGTGGGACAGTGTTCCCCATCCCCTCCATGACTCATCCCTGATAAGCTCCTGGGGATATCTTCTGTTAATGGGCCAGCTGTTGGCACCAGGTGCAGCAGAGTTCTTATCTCTCCTCTGACCCATC
>WEIT01031449.1:72953-90617 GCA_013389985.1 Dryoscopus gambensis | reverse complement strand
GACACGCCGCAGCCCCGGAGGGCAGGAGCGATCCCTGCGGAGTGCCCAGGTGACCTTGGCACGAACGCGTCCCGCAGCCCCTGACCCTTCCTGCTCCCTGCGTGGGGCTCGGGGCCGGGCGGAGGTGCCGGGGCAGCGCAGGGAGCACGGGCTGAGTTCGGGGGGCTGGAAGGAGCGGAGCCGAGCGCGGGGGCAGCCGGTGAGCGCAGCCTGGCCGGCCCCCAGCAGGGCAGGAGCAGCGCAGCTCAGCCTGGGAGTGGTGCAGAACCAGGGTGAGAAGCGGCTCCTGCTGCAGCTGAAATGAAATCTTCCCCCTTTTTTATGCCAGCAGCTCTTTTAGGACAAAAACTTCCCCCCATGGACCTCATCCACTCATCTCTCCTAATGCTAGAGAATCTTTACGTCTGTTCCAAAAAATTCCCCCTGAACACCCCTGAAACACCGGAATCCTTCGGCTGCTGGTTCCCAGGTGGACGGGCAGTGGAGTTCACCTGGCTGTGCCAGGGCCACTGTGCTCAGAGGACTCATCCACGGGTGAGGACAGAGCCGGGATGGGAGCCTGAGCTCATCCCAGCCGTGCCCTCTGCCCCTGCCCCAGCTGCCCCTTCCCAAAAGCTCCATAGCTTGTCCCATGGCCACCGCTGCTGGCCACAGGTCTGCCCAGAGCTGAGCAAGGACCTCAGCCAGGTTCTTGTCTTCCTGTGAGCTCCCCACACCTGGGTGAGGTGGTGCCCCCTCATTCTGACCCTCTGGACCACCCCCTTCCCCCTTCAGCCCCTTGTGCTGCCTCTGTGCCCAGCCTTGACCCTTGTGGGTCGTGCACACGCCCAGGAGAGCTCCACAGCCTCTTCCCAGCCCACCCCGCTCTGGCCAGGTCTGTGCTGCAGCTCAGACTTGGTTATTCACTGCACCAGCCCAGCCAGGGTCCCTCAGGGAGGGAGGTCCCAGCCCCGGGCAGCAGCCGTGGCACCGCCGGGTCCCTCCCCTGCACCAGGCGGACCCACACTGCTGCAAGAGGGGATTAAAGCTTGGCTGGGGGTTCCTGAAAGGAAGCAGTGTCCCAGAACCACCCCTCTCTTCCATCCTGCTCCCTGTAATGGACTCAGGATGTTAATTAATAGATAATTGCTGATACCTTGCATCCCTCTAATGCCTCGCTGATGAGCTTCAGAGCACTTTGCAGTTGCTGGCTACGACTCCGTGCTCTGAGAGGGCAGAAATTGCACTTTAGAGATGTTTCAGGAACTCGCTGATGATCCAAGTCTGGATCAGCACCAACCCCTCACTACTGGATTCCTGCTCCAGGCCCTGCCCTGCCTCCCAAACCACAGCCTTTTATCCAACCCTCCCAGGCACGCTGCCCGGGAGCCGGGGCAGGGACACAAGGAGTTAAACAATATCCTGATAGGCTGGTGAGATCATCGGAGCTGGGATGCTCCATTGTTTATTAGACTCAACAGAGCCCAGTAGACACCACCCAGAGGGATGTGGGGCTTGGGATGAGCCTGGCTCCGGAGAAGGGGCTCCCACTGCAGCCATCCCTCTCTGCTCACCACGTAAGTAGGATGGGTTCCATGGCTTTGGCTCTGGGGCCGCTGGAAAGGCAGAGGGGTCCAGCGTGGCAGGGCTGGGGGTCGTCCTCCGGCTGAGCCCCACAATGGCACTTGCAGGTGTTCTTTGCCCAGCAGGTCCCCGGGTGTGCTCCGGGACCGCCCAGGCTCCGGCAGTGCTGGGAAGCTGCTCCCGAGGGATGCAGGGCCCAGCCCAGCTCCACTCCACCGGCAAAGGGACACTGGGTCTGTCTGGGTTCACACCTCGTAGGGGTTGTGGGTGAGGTGAAACCCCCCGACACGCTGCGGGGCCTGGGGGCAGCACCAGCCGGCCTGCAGGGACAGCTGCCCACGGAGCCGCTGCCAGCCCGCTCCTGGGCAGGGGCACGGGGACAGGGATGGGGCTTTAGGGCACCCCGCAACCTCCCCGTCCCCTCTCAGGGCTCAGCCCAGCAGAAGCCAGCCCTCCTGGGGCTGGCACAAAGCTGGAGCTGCTCTGAGCTGCTGCTCTGGTGCCTGCAGGAGCCGGTGGTGGGGTCGCTCTGTGGCGTGCTCAGGGGACGGTGGGTGCCACCAGCCGCCTGCAGCCACCACGCCCCAGTGCCAGCGGGGACAGCAGAGGCACGGGATGGTGAGTGGGCTCAGCACTCGGTCCCTCGGGGGTTTGGGCGCTGTTTCCCCTCGGGGGTTTGGGTGCTGTCCCCCACGTGCAGGTGCCCGAGGCAGACGGGGCTGTGGGGCTGCTCTTCCTGGGGCAGCTGAGGCAGGACAGGTCCCCACCAGGAAGCAGCCCCCAGTCTTCCCCTACTGGGTTTCTTGGGGACCTTGGGCGTGCTGGGCCACTGAATCTGCATCTCTCTCGCTGGGAACTGACTGAGAGCCACTCTTGATTAAATTTGGCCAGCGTGAACATCTGAGAAAAAGTTTCTGCTCAGTTTGTGCACGCCCATGGGTGCAGCAGCCTCCTCCCTTCCCATTCCGTGGCCACACGGATCCTCCAGAGCAGCAAACCCTTTCTCCTGGCACACACGGACCCACTGCTGTCATCTGGGTGGTCTTGGGCTGAGCTTAAACATCAGGACTGACTAAAGAGTTCAGCTGAGACGCTCCAGAGCAGCAGGAAAATCTTTTCCTCCATTCCCAGGGCTTTGGGTTCCTCCCAGCTGGGACCCAGTGAGGATTTGCTGCCCGTTGGGGTGGACACATCTCCTGGCTGGACACATCTCCTGGCTGAAGGACAAACCGGCCCGCTGGGTCTCACCCCAAGGCTTTGCAGAGCGCTGGTGCTGCT
Organism: Dryoscopus gambensis; assembly: GCA_013389985.1. Lineage (NCBI taxonomy): Eukaryota > Metazoa > Chordata > Aves > Passeriformes > Malaconotidae > Dryoscopus > Dryoscopus gambensis. The sequence goes on along the minus strand of WEIT01031449.1, from coordinate 87,776 downwards.
CTTGGCCATCACGAGCCATCCAGAGGCCACTGGAAGCCCAGAGAGCCGTGGGGCCGTGGGAAGGGCCCCGGGGTCCCTGTCTGTGGGGCAGGATCTCGATGTCACCCAGCCAGGTGGGGAAGTGTGTGCACACCTGTGTGCAGGAGACTGGAGCTGCCACACACCCAGCCCCACCAGTCTGGGGCACTGGTGCCGGGCAGAGCAGAGCTCGCTTTGTCTCCTGGCAGGCTCTGACCCTCAGGAACGGCCTGGCCAGGCCTGGCCTCAGCTGGGCTGGGCTCTTGGGTTCTGCCCAGCAGGGATCAGAGTGAGCCACATCCATGGAGGGCAGAGCTCACGTTGGGTTTTCCTCAAAATTTTCTCTTCTGTGACCGCTGATTCCCAGAGGGATGTGGGGCTGGAGCCCCAGCTCCAGGAGCCCCAAGGGTGTGCTGTGCTTTGGCTCTGGGGTCCCCAGCAAGGAGAGCCCCAAGATTTCGTGGTTCGGAAACCAAACATCCCCATACAAAGCACGGGGAGAGCAAAGGGAGGAGAAACAGGATCCCAGGGGGGTCTCCCGTGTGGAGAGGGGAAGGAGGGACCCAGCAGCGGGAGCTGCCCAGGGTTTCAGAAGGGCAGCAGAGCCACCAGCTGTGAAATGTGAGACGTGCTCTGGACGCATTTTCAAGGCAGCAAAAAGTCATCTGCTGATTGTCTGCTTCCAACTACAACGGTTCAAAGAACCGGGAGAAATCCGAGAGCACTCTGCTGCCAGGCTGCTCAGTGCACCCAGCGCATCCGAGCAATCTGTGATGGATTAGGGATGGAGCAGGGGCAGAGCAGGCACTGGAATTGCATTAGCTCTCCCAAGAGCTGCCGATCCTCCCAGTGCTCCCCAACAACTCCAGGCACTGGCAAGGAGTGAAATCCTTCATTAGCCAGCAGCAGGCACAAGTGTGACCGAAAACCGGGCTCTGCCAGGAAGTGCTGGGAAAATGAGCGGGGTCTGGGAGCTGTGGTGAGAGGGGTGGTTCTGCCAGGAAATAAAAGGGGAATAAATCCTCTCTGGTGGAAATGCACAGCTGAAAGGCAGCTGATGGTTTCTGCTGCAGCCTGACATTAATGCTCTGCGCACGGAGGGCAGGGTGCCTTGTGGAGCTGCTGCCCTGGGATGCAGGATCAGGATGGCAGCACTCAGGGAAGCAGGGGATGGGATGCCTAAAAGATGGAACAGCCCGTCGAGTTTTGGGCTGCTGAGGTGTGGGATTATTCCAGAGAATAAAGCAAATTTCCAGCCACAAAGCCAAATCAAAATTAGACAGTGGCTTGACCATAAAACCTCTCCATGAGGGACGTTATGAGGAAAAGACAAGAAATGCCGGGATGGAATTTCAGGAAGGGTCTGGTTTGCAGGAAGAGGGGGATCAGAAGGCAGCAGCGCTCTGAGTGGGGCAGCTGGTGGGCAGGTGGCACCTGGAATTGCTCAGGATTTGGGCACTTCCCTGCAAAGCTGCAGCTGGTGGGGTTTGGGGGACTGGGGCGACCCCAGGGCAGGTTGTGTAGGTGGGAGCAGAGCAAAGATTCTGCCTGTGCAGAGCCTCAGTGGACAGGAGGAGAGGGAACGGCCTCAGGCTGGGCCAGGGCAGGCTCAGGGTGGACATCAGCAGGAATTTCCCCATGGAAAGGGTGCTCAGGCCTCGGCAGGGGCTGCCCAGGGAGGTTTGGAGCCCCCATCCCTGGAGGTGTCCAAGGAAAGCCTGGAGGTGGCACTCAAGGCTCTGGGCTGGGGACAAGGTGGGGATGGGGCACAGCTGGGACTCGATGGCCTGGGAGGGCTTTTCCAGCCTCAGTGGTTCTGGAATTCTGTGATTCTGTGTCAGAAATGTGCCCCTTCCCCTGCCCCTGTTTTTCCTGTTTCAACAGAGAGCAGTGAGAACTCCAGACAGGAGGGTTGCAAATCCTGTCCACTGCTCTTGGCTTTTTTTTTGTGCTTCTTTGTCCAAGCCTGGCAAACCTGGAACATCCCAAAAGATGTCAACACCACCAGCTCTGCAACAGTGCCTCTGTTGGGGGGACTAAATTATAAAATTACATCTGTCTCTTCTCAGAGTGACCACAAAGCTTGGCAGGGACACAGGTGAAGGAGTGAGGGAGGTTCTGGCTGGCACGCAGCCTTCAGCATCCCCGGGTGGGCACTGAGCCCAGCAGGGCCCAGCTCTGGGCAGGTTTCCTCCAGCCTCTGGAGCTGTGCCAGCCCCTGCAGCCTCAGCGGGGCTGCCCTGACGTGGAACTTGCTCCCACATGGATCAGCAGCACTGGGAAAAGAGCTGGGGCTGACGGGCTCGGGGTCACCTCCTGCACACCTGCCGAGCCACGGGGCTCCCCCGGCACAGGGACACTTGGCCATGTCACAAGGTGTGGGATGGCATTTGGGATCTGGGAGGGAAAACAGATCCAAGGACACGGCCAGCACCACCAGCCCTGCTTGCAGCACCCCCTCAAAAGCAGCCCAGAGCCCTGGGAGGTTCAGGGTGGGGGGCTCAGTGGGCACCTGCTCACCCCACCGCTGGATCCCTGCGGGAGCTGCAAGGTGTAGGGATGGGGACTGCAGGAATCCCACTATCCGTGGGTGGGCAGTGGAACTCCACAGACACCTCCTGCCCAGCCTGCCGCAGGATCCCATTGCCTGTTCCACCATGTTATGGGTGAGATGCTCTTCTTTCCCTGCAATGACCCCCAAACTTCCTCCACCTCCCCTTGGGCTGCACTCGCTGATGACCAAAGGGAAGCACCCTCCATCCTCCATCGCTCGCCCTGCTCTGCTTTCTCTTTTGTCCATCCCAGGTCTCCTCCTCCGATCCCACCGCCATGGAAATCCCCCCCAAGAGCCCTGATGGGAGCGAGAAGTCCCCCCAGTCCAGGGAGCTGATCACCAGTAACACGGGCAGCACCCTGTGCATGAGCTCGCGCAGCGAGTCCGTGTGGACCAACACGTCCAGGAGCAAGTGGGACATTTACCACAAACCCATCATCGTGGTGTCCGTGGGAGCTGCCGTCTTCCTCTTCGGGATGGTCATCACCAGCCTGTCCTGGTTGGGCTTCCTGCCCAACGACAAGGACGTTTACAAAATGTGTGGCCCGGCGTTCCTGTCCCTGGGACTGATGCTGCTGGTCTGCGGCCTGGTCTGGATCCCCATCATCCGCAAGAAGCAGAAGCAGAGGCAGAAGTCACAGTTCCTACAGAGCCTCAAGTCCTTCTTCTTCAACCGCTGAGCGCAGCCAGGGCCTTCCCAGGAGGGTTCCCCTCCCCTCCACCAACCTGTGTTGATCAGCCATGAAAACAAACGCGTTCTTATACTCCCCAGAGGATTTCATCCCAGCCAGTCTCTTCCCTACATGGTCCCCAGTGTGAAAATGAGCTTTGTATTTCATCCAAGTCATCCCAGGAAAAAAGGAGCAGGATTTCTCAGCTGAGCCCAGCAAGGCAGGTCCAAGGTTTCTGCATCACCCCCCTGTCCAAAGAGTGACCCAACAGCCCACACTGGGTAAAGCAAAGCCCCAAAGGAACCTGGGCTGAAGCAAAACCCCAAAGGAACCCAGGCTGAAGCAAAGCCCCAAAGGAACCCAGCTCCTCAGGAGGTTCTGCAGGGTCCATCAGAGAGGAACCATCTGACTGGAGCCACAATTCCCTCAAACTCCCTAATTTTCCAGACAGGCTGGAGGCTCTGCACAGCATCAGGAGGCACAGCAGAGGCAGAGGGGCACAGATCCTGCAGAGGGCACAGATCCTACAGAGGGCACAGATCCTGCAGAGGGCACAGATCCTGCAGAGGGACACAGATCCTGCAGAGGGCACAGATCCTGCAGAGGGACACAGATCCTGCAGAGGACACAGATCCTGCAGAGGGCACAGATCCTGCAGAGGGACACAGATCCTGCAGAGGACACAGATCCTGCAGAGGGCACAGATCCTGCAGAGGGACACAGATCCTGCAGAGGACACAGATCCTGCAGAGGGCACAGATCCTGCAGAGGGACACAGATCCTGCAGAGGACACAGATCCTGCAGAGGGCACAGATCCTGCAGAGGGACACAGATCCTGCAGAGGACACAGATCCTGCAGAGGGCACAGATCCTGCAGAGGGACACAGATCCTGCAGAGGACACAGATCCTGCAGAGGGCACAGATCCTGCAGAGGGACACAGATCCTGCAGAGGACACAGATCCTGCAGAGGGCACAGATCCTGCAGAGGGACACAGATCCTGCAGAGGACACAGATCCTGCAGAGGGCACAGATCCTGCAGAGGGACACAGATCCTGCAGAGGACACAGATCCTGCAGAGGGCACAGATCCTGCAGAGGGACACAGATCCTGCAGAGGACACAGATCCTGCAGAGGGCACAGATCCTGCAGAGGGACACAGATCCTGCAGAGGACACAGATCCTGCAGAGGGACACAGATCCTGCAGAGGGCACAGATCCTACAGAGAGGCACAGATCCTGCAGAGGACACAGATCCTGCAGAGGGACACAGATCCTGCAGAGGGACACAGATCCCGCTGTTCCAGGCTCCTGGCAGGGCAGGGACAAGGGAGATGTGTCTGCTGACATCCAGGACCGTGCTGTGCTCGGGGCTGAGAGTTGATTCCCTCCCAGGAAACCCCCAACCTCCTCCTGGCCATCTCTGCTTGAAGTCCCTCATCTCTGAAACTGCTGCCACAACATTTCTGCCTGAAAGTATGGTCCGAGATGCCTGAGGCCTGAAGCCACAGCCTGGCTGACAGGGAGCCCGGGCTCACCTCGGCCCTGGTGCCAGGCCAGCCCCAGTGTGTGCCCAGGGCTGCCTGGGGATCCCCTCCACCCATGTGGGCACACAGAGCTTGAGGTGGCACACCCCATCCTGGCAGCCGGCACAGCTGGATTGGGGGTATTTGAGCACACAAGTCCCGCTGCCCCGGGCTCAGCCTGGCCCTGAGCTTTGTTTCCTGACTGGTGCAGGCATCCCTGGCCAGCCAGTGCCGCGTTGGTGATGGGGCTGGACAAGATCTGGCTCGGGACCCAGCAGAGCTGTTTGCTCCTCAGCCATCCCTCGTGCCGTGCCACGCTCTGCTGCTGTTTGCAGTCCTGCCCTGGCATGGGGCACCAGGAGCTCCTCCTTCAGCTGCCACGGGCGGGGGATGCTCACCCAAAACTCCTGCTCAGGGCAGCTGCAGCCAGAGAGAGGATGGACACCAGGATCCGTGATGGGAAATCAGGGAGCGGTGTGAAGAGCAGCCCCAGGCCCCACCTGGCTGCAGATCTGGGCTCAGGTGGGGGGCCCAGAGCTGCCCAGGATGGAGGAGGCACCTGGGAATGCCGAGAGCTGTGCTCAGCCAGGGCTGCCTGGCCAAGGGGATGCTGCAGGAGGGCTGGAACTGCCGAGCGGAGAGAGGGAGCTCCTGCTGTCCACATCTCATGGCAAGGAGAAGGAGATGGTTGGTGAAATGTTAATGTGCTAAGAAGTCACTGAGACCAAAATTGAATTGGATTCCAGACTGGTCACTTACAACAAAAATATGAGGTTTCATTAAAGGAAAACGTTCCCAAGGGACTTGCACGTGGCTGCAGTGGTGTCACATCTCTGTGGTGTGGGGAGGGGGTGGGGACAGAGCTTGGGGATGCTGTGGCACCCCCTGGGCAGGGGAGGGGGAGGACAGGACAGGGAGTGGGGCTGGGGCTGGGTGGGGTGCTGGGTGAGGGGCTGAGTGAACACCTCTGTCCAGGGGTCAGCAGCAGCTCGGGAAGGGGCCTGGCAAGAGGACAGAGCCTGCCAGGGAAAAGGAAACAGCCCAGGGAGCAGCAGGGCCTGGTGAGGAGAGGATTTATCAGGTGGAGCTCACTTTGGGCTGCCCCAGATCTGTGGTGGGACAGGGAGGCAAAGGAACAGGAATGTAAATGAAGGGAAAGTCAGATTAACATCTGGGGGATAACTGAGGGGAAAGTCAGATTAAAATGTGGGGGATAACTGAGGGGAAATCAGATAACTGCAGCTGGAAGCCCAGGAACAAAGTGGTTACTCTTGCCCAGTCACTGCCAGGGACAGGGGGAACTTTGTGTTGGAGCTCCCAGCACTGGGAATTGCATCCTTTCCTTGAAGTGAGCTGGAGCAACTTAGGGAAAGAGAGATGCAGGACAACTGGAAGGCTCTTCACAAGGCTTTCTTTAGGAGCTGGCATTAAATTCATGCCCTGCTGTGGCCCAGAAAAACCCCACAGGGCTGCTGGAAAATGAATTTCTGCCTCTGTGTTGTGGCACTGGGGAACCTCTACCTCCTTGTAGAGGTGGGAGGCTGCAGAGACAGGGAGCATCCGTGGGCTTCAATGGGTTTATGCATAACAGACAAAAAAAAAGAGACGGTAGAAGCTAGAGAGAAGAATGTGCCCTCTAAATTCCACCACACACTGGAGAAGTCGTGGAGGAGCAGATTCCAGGAGGGGTGGACTCACGTGCTGCCTCCTCCTGCCATTCCTGGGGTGGGGCTGGGCGAGAGGGGCCTTTGATCAGATCTCTGATCACACCTTTGGGCCGTTCCCATGCACCTCCAAACCCCTGTTTGGCTGGTCCCTGCTGTTCCTCTTCGCTCCCACGAAGCCTGTTTGAATCCCGCCGTGATGCTTTGGATCAGACCAAAGAAAAACGCGTTTAGAGAAAAGATCAGGTTTTCCATAATGTAATTATGTCTCACTAAAGCTCAGATGTGATCCACCAACCTCCCCTGTGCTATAAAAAGAACAGGAAATCCATTAGAAAAGTCATTATCTCTGCAGAGCAGCTCGAAGAGGAAATATTCCCCCCACATCTCAAAGGTCACGCAGCAAACCCGCCTGGCAGGCTCGGCGTGGGGAAGGCGGAGAACGCCCCGCTCCAGGTGTCTGAGCTGCCTCATTCCTGGGCTTCCACAGCCCCAAACCTGCCCCGAGATGTGCACAGCCCCGGGCCAGACCCCTCTCTGAGGGTGTCACATCCTCCCTAAATTCCAGTGCCTCAAGTGGTTCCAAGAGGGCTGGAGAGGGACTTTGGACAAGGGATGGAGGGACAGGACACAGGGAATGGCTTCCCACTGCCAGAGGGCAGGGCTGGATGGGATCTTGGGATGGAATTCCTCCGTGTGAGGGTGGGCACGCCCTGGCACAGGGTGCCCAGAGCAGCTGTGGCTGCCCCTGGATCCCTGGCAGTGCCCAAGGCCAGGCTGGATGGGGCTTGGAGCAGCCTGGGATATTTGAAAGTGTCCCTGCCATGGCAGGGGGTTGCAATTGATCTGTAAAATCCCTTCCAACCCAAACCATTCCATGGCCCCATGATCCCTGTCACACTCGCTGGGTTCTCCCTCGGTGCAATCAGGTCTCGGCAGCCGCTGGGATCAATTATTCAAGTGTGGGAGGAAGCAGGTGGCCGCTGGTGCCTGTGATCACATTGTTACATTCCCCCGAGACCTTCCAGCGCTCCTTCCTGGAAACACAGCCTCAGGCACGGGGGCTGATGTCCCAGATTCCCACCAGGATGCTGGAATGGTGCCTCCACACCTGAGTCTGGATAACACCCGGGCTGCCAGTCCATGCTGCACCCTGAAGTGCTGCTGGGGCTTCCTCCCGCCTTGGGGAGCAGATGAGATCCCACCACGGTGAGCTGCACTTGCCCACCCCTCCCTGAAACCCTGCAGCCTTCCCTGTCCTTAGTGAGCAGCAATGAGAGAAAGAATTTTAGGGGGCCCACAGCGAGTTTGAAACCCTAAAAACCCTTTCCTATTTCCACACTGGATGCTGGGCACATGGAACCTGTGCAAGGGAAAGTATTTTCCTGCAGCCCAGGGGAAGGAGCTGCTGCCAGGGAACAGAGGGTTTGCTCAGGGCTGTCTGTGTGTGTTTGGGAGCGGCAGGAGGGATAAGGTCGGGATAAGGTTGGGAGGCAGGACCAGATTCTTCTCCTCCCACGATCTTTCCCAGTTTGCCAAGGATGCACAGACCAGAGAGGAAGGACAAGAAAGGTGTTCCCAGTGTCACACCATAACCTGGGAGCAGAAAGCAGCATCCCTGTGCCACAAAAAGTTACACTGGCTGCCCAGAGACCAGCCAGGAGCTCTGGGGAATTTGGGCTGATTTGGGGGTTCCTCACTGGCTTCCTCGTGTCCCATTTTCGGGATGGGCAGTGGCACAGGCGGTCTGATGGGTGGCTCTCCAGCAAGAGCTGCTCTGTGGGGGGGTTGCAGGGGTGATGTATTTTTGGCATTCTGGAGAAATTCCTGTGCCTCAGTTTGCCTGTAAGGAGAGGGGAATAGCCGGGTGTTTCCAGGTTGTCTCTGGGACGGCAGAGCCGGTGTCCTGCGGACTTCCCGGGGTGGATGCCGCCCCAAAGTGACACAAGGTGCCCTGGGTCTCAAATCCCAGGGCTGTGGGCTGGTCAGGGGCAGACTGGACGTGAAGCAGCCACACCTGGATGACCACGGGATTCCCTCTGGACCTGCTGCAGGCCGGGCAGAGCCAGGGCCACGAAACGGTTAAAGCCGTATCGCGTGCTGCCTCCCGATTGTTCTGCAAGGTGTGTTGTGACATTTGTACTTCCTCTTGGCAGCCCGGAGCGGAGGCCCGGGAGGCAGCGGCGCAGGGATGCTGCTCCCCGCGCCGCCCTGAGGGGCTCGGGCCGCGCCATGGGCCTGAGGGGGCGGCTGGGCCGCTGCGCCGCCATCGCCCTGCTGGGCCTGCTCTGCGACGCCCTGGGGCTCCTCATCCTCCTCCTGGGCATCTTCGCTCCCATCAGCTCCTGGGACTTCTTCGTCTACGTGGGGGCCCTGCTGCTGGCCTTCAGCCTCGTCTTCTGGGTCTTCTGGTACACCTTCAACATCGAGGTGCCCCTCGGGGAGCTGGGGTGCAGCTGAGCCACGGAGCCGCAGCGGGGACGCGCCCCCGGAGGAGCGGCCGGGAGGGCCCAAAGCATCCCTCAGCTGGTGAGGAGCAGCCAAAAGAGACCGAAGCGATGGTCCTGCTGGTCCTCACAGCATCGAGCAGCCAGATGGACCCTCAGGGGAGAGGTACCCACAGCTCAGCACGCACGGGGATGCTTGGCTGGTGTAGGGGCATGCAGAGGTCCCAGCGGGGCAGCCAGAGCTCCCTGCTGGTGACAGGCGCTCTCAGGAGTAAGATTAGATTTTAAAACGCTCTGGAATGGATTAACGACAGATGGGAAGTTGGTTTAGATGAGATGAATGGATTTTGGGAGGGGGTTTTAGGGAATTTGGAGGGGGCTGTTGTCTGGGGTGCAATTCCTCAGTGCTTCCCATCAGATGGTGCTGGGAGAGGAGGGTCCTGGAGAGCTGCTGCTCTCTCCTGACAGCTTCCCGTAGCAGAGGGACAAGGAGCACGAGCCGCCCCTGGCCATCCACCCTGGGCAAACAGGGAAAGTCAATAAGGATAATCCCGGCTGTGCTTCAGCACCAGAACCTCTGTGTAAGGTGTGAGGGAGCAGCCCCAGCTGCTCCTGTGTACCCCCAGCACACCCTGGGAGCTGCCAGGAGAGTTTTCCCCACAGGGAATGTTTTTCAGCAGAGCAGTGGAGAACAGTGAAACCCAAGTGAAAGTTGTGTCACCAAGGCACTGCTCTGATGTACTCTAAGAACCCGGTGACAAATGCTGAACACACGGAAACGGGGTACAAAGTGCCGAGTTTGAACATTGGCTCTGAGATTAGGCCTTGTTAATCTCAGGCTTGTCTAGAACACGCCTGGCTGGTTTGGCAGCCACCCAAGGGGCAGAAAGATCAGGTCTCGCCTGGTCTCCGCAGCCTGGTCCTGCAGCAAGAGGGACCACAGAGCATCAGCAGTGCCTGCAGGGGCTCCTGCCCACCTGGGAAGCTCGGAGGGCTCCGTTTTGGCCCAAAGCGTGAGCAGCAACACCAAAGCCTGGGGGAGCTGGAGATGTCTGTGTGTTGGGGAGCAGGGAGGGTGTCCTCCTGGCTGCCAGCATCCCAGGGGTGTTCCCCCACAGTGCTCGGAGCTGCGTGTGGCAGAGGGAGCTGACAGCGGGACCCGGCCGNCCAGCATCCCAGGGGTGTTCCCCCTGTGCTGGCCAGGACTGGGGAGCCAATTAGCCCGAGGGAAATGAGGAGCAGCCCCACAGTGCTCGGAGCTGCGCGCGGCAGAGGGAGCTGACAGCAGGAAGGTACCCCAGCCATGCACCCACACCAAGAGCCAGCCAAGGAGGGGTGGGTTTAACAGAGAATGAGACGACGAGGAGGCAGAGATGGGGGAGATGTCCCCACGGACACACGGGTGAGGGTCAGAGCTCTGCTCCCTGCCGGCATCTCAGCCAGGCCGGTGCCCCAGGCAGGGCCGCTGCCAGTGACGTGTCCCCACCTGTGAGCCACAGCAGGGGCACTGCCCTGCACGGTTCTCTACAAAGCCTCTCACAGCCAGTGAGATTCGTTTTTATCATTTACTTATTTTTTCCTTGATTTCCTCTCCTGTTAGAAGGTTTTCCTGGCTCTGCCCCATGAGTGGCAGCTGCCATGTCGGTCACGGTGTTTTACAGCCCTGCATGCCCCAGGGTGCCCAGGCCAGGAGTTCAGCAGTGTTTTACAGCCCTGCATGCCCAGGGTGCCCAGGCCAGGAGTTCAGCTTTACCCTCGCCAGGTCTCAGGGTGTTTCTCCACCCCTGTGCCCTCGGGACTAGGTCCTCCAGGAATTTCCTTGATTTGCCTCGGGATAAGAACCTGGGACAAGCATCAGTCGGATCCTGCAGCTGTAGAGAAGGAAGGGCAGCAGCAACCCACACCCTCCTTTATTTGCTCGGGGATTTTTAATTGCCGGTGCTGAGCCCGTCAACCCAGCCCGTAAAACCCGGCCCAGGGCTTTGTCACCATTCAAGGTCTGCCCCTCGCTGGGTGTGGCGCTCAGGGACAACATCCAGTGAGCCGGGGGCGTCACCCAGGGCACCCCGCGGGACCTGGGGCAAGGTCCCTGTCCCCGCGGGTCCCTCCTGCCTCCCGGGCTGGTGGGACAGACGCTCCCCAACGGAGCTTTTCGGGGGCAAAGTCGCTGCCAGCACCTGGGACTGGATGGTCCCGTGCGCTTCACCAGCACAGCCAGGGGATGGTTTGGGGATGGTGAGGGGTGGAGGGTGATTCCCACACGGGAAAGTGCTGTCAGCCCTGTGCCTGGACCTCCTGGGACGTGTTCAGAAGCCTGTACCGGGTCCTGGGGAGAAGCAGAGGCTCCCAGTGCACCACCACACCCTGGGGAAGCCCAGCATCCTGCATGCCCCTGTGTGCACGTTTCCCCCTCTCTGATCCACCCGTGGTCCGTGGCAGTCACCCAGCAGGGTGAGTGTGGGCACGGGGTGCACAAATCAAACTCAGACACGCCTCTGTATTTGTGTGCAAGGTGCCTTCAGCATCCTCCACCTCTTCCAGGCTGGCACGGGGTGGCACAGGGACAGGCAGGACGTGGTGGCTTCAACATCCCTCATGCACAGGCAGGAGCCACCAGCCAGGCCCAGGGAGAGAGGGAAAACCTCCCAGCTGTGTGTGCTCAAGGCAGGGCCCGTGGGATTTCTCCTGCCCCCCTGTCCCACCCTGCACACCCCAGCACCCCCAGAGCACCAGCTCTGATGGTCTCCAATGTCCTTTCCATCCCCCAGCTCCTTCCCTCTTCTGCTGTCCCCAGATCCCTCAGGCTGGAGCAGAGCCCACTCCTGACAGCCCCGGTGGCAGGACAGGGGCGGGTGAAGCACCAGTGGGTCCCCGTCCCCCGGTGCTGAGCAGCACTGGGAGCACTGGCCCAGGCCCAGGGAGATATTGACTCAAGGGCTTATCTTTCCCTCTGGGTCTCTGTGGTTTTGTGCCTGGTCTGTTTGCTCCATGCTGGGGGTTGTTCCAGATCCTTGGGCTTGGCACAGCCCCGCGGCCATGGCACAGAGCCCGCGTGGGCACTGGGAACCAGCAGCTCCCTCTGGCTGCCACGGGCGGGGTGCTCCCTGACCAGTCTGTGCTCCCCCAGTCGCCCCACTGACACCAGTGGCCCAAAGCCCAGCAGCCTCCAGCGCTTCCTGCGCTGATACTGCAACCCCAAAATGCCGTGGGGTGACTCCAGGAGTCCCCTCTCGTGACCTGGACCTGCTCTCAGCAGTCTGGGCTCCCCTCCACTCTTTCCCTGGATGGCACCGGGACAGGGACCGGGGGAGTATCAGCCCCAGCAGCGCCGGGTGTTTGCTCCTGAGTCTGCATCTTCCAGGGAGGGAAAAATCCTCCTTTTGCGCCCAAATGTTACCAGCCTCACTCGTACCTTGAGCTGGGCTGATGCTGAATATCCCCGGGCACCCTGGACCTCCCATTTGCAGCCTGCTCGTGCTTCTGTCGGGGGTCTGTCTGGCAGGAAATGTTCCCCTGAGCCCCAGTGTTCTGATTTCTCAAGTCTTTACTGAAAGGTCTTGAATTTCTCAGCTATTATCAGGGTCTTTTAAAGCATTCACAGCTCCTTCCACTATCTGTTTGCAGGGAGGGAGGAGAGGACAGGCGTGGATGTCAGCAGTGAGCAGAGGAAGAGTAGCAGCTCCACACCAGGGCTCTGCTGTGCTGCTCGTGCACATCCAGCACTGAGAGCACAGCAAGAGCTGCGTCACTCAGCTGTGCTGGGGACACTGCCAGAGCCGCTCAGGACACCCCCTGAAGGACAGACACCCCCTGAAGGACAGACACCCCCTGAAGGACGGACACCCCTTCTGCATCCTCTGCAATCACTTTGCACTCACCCCCTGCCCGCTGCTGGCTCAGAGGGCGCAGCACGAGCAGCCTGGTGGCCACAGAGCCTGTTCCCACTGTCCTGGCCAGGGGCCACAGACCCACAGGGGCCGGCTGACAGCTCTGCCAGCCTCGCTGGAGGAGCGGGATGGTCCAGCAGGGCTCACTCCGGGACAGACAGCCCGAGGTGCAGCTGAGTGCCCGGGCTGGGACCTGCTCTGTGCAGCGATGGGACAGACAGACAACAAAATCAGACAGGACAGAGGATTCCCGAAGCAAAATCCAGTGCTGGAGGTGTCAGGTCTGTTGTACCCAAGGTCCCAGGCACTCTCTAAGGGCTCTTCAGGAAATACTCAGAATACCTCAGTCCATAGAGCTGCTGGAGCTGAGGAGAGCTGCAAAGGCCAGGAGAGGATTCAGCGCTTCAGCTGCCAAACCAGGGATGGCTCAGTATGGGAACAAACCCCTGGCTCACTCCAAATCCAAACCGGAGAGGAGAGGAGAGGAGAGGACAGGACAGGACAGGACAGGACAGGACAGGAGAGTCTCCATTCTCCTGTGTTCCTGATGCAGAGCTCAGCTGACCATGAAGACACTTGAGTAGGATGGAAGCATTTATAACACCTACCAAACATATAATGCCTCTCAAATATATAACAACCAAGAGGCTGTTCAGCACTTGCCTTTGCAGACACCTCTCTCAGCTATTTAAAACTTCACCAGAATGTATTTCATTGTGATTGCCCGTCCTGGAGAATCTGCCTCTGAGATGGAATTTGGTTCTTCTCTGCAGAGCAGCTGGCAGGGCAGTGCTGGCACTCAGGGACTCGGACACTCACCTTCCCCACTGCCCACACCTCAGCCCGGGCCAGGCAGGACTTCACAGGTGACACCAGGCCTTTGGTGTCCTTGCTGTCCCTGGTTTTAGCACTTTGCCCCCACAGCGGGGGCAGTGGGGTTTGGGGGGAGTTGTTCCATGTGGGAACTGCTGTTTGGGGGGAACCAACAGCTCTCCTCTGTCTCCAGCTCCTGGGGTGTGAGGCTGCTGGCAGGGCTGGCATCTCAGGCCCTGCCACGAGGAGGAATCTGGTGTTCCCTGCAGCTCTCAAGCCACTCTGCCTTCCAACCAGGGAAGGAGAGCCCCCTGCTCCCCTCCACAGCTGGGCTGGGCAGGACCCACGGCCTCAAAGCACTGAAACGACTTCGGTTTGACACCGAGGCCCACGGAGGCTGCCTCCTGTGCCCCAGTCCTGCCCTGGATAGGACAGGAACCTCCTCCCCGTTCCCCGGAGCATCCATCCAAGAGCTGTCCCGCTAAGGGATGCCCCAGGCACGCTGAGCAGGCACGAGGGGGTGCCGAGCAGAGCCTGTGCCAGGGGGGTTGTTCTGTTCTGGGAACACCACTTTGGTGCCCCCTCTCTGGAGCTGTTCCATTAAAGCTGCTGCCTTCCTCCCCAGACCTGTTTGTCCCTGGCAGGGGCGGTGGGGTGAGCAGGGACCCCTGGCTGCAGCAACTCCGTGGAGGAGCAGCTCTTAACACGATGGGGGGATGAGAGCGGGAAACTGGGGGAGCCCTTGTGGGATAATTCAGAGTCAGGCCATCCGTGGCAAACGTCAGCATCATCAGCCCCTCTCTGGCATTGTGGGGAGACCCCTCCAGTGCAAGGAAGCTTTTAAAAAACATTTTAAAAAATACAGGCACTGCTGGCTCTGCTGCATTTGCAATCAGCGAGGCAGTGGGACATTAATGAATTCTTTTCCCTGCAAATATAAAATCATGTCAAGAGGATCGCCGAGATTTTTGCAGCTTCCTGAAACTCTGGAAGCTGGTGTCAGGCGCTCAGGAGCCTTATCACCGAGATAAGCAGCGGTGCTATCTCTGCAGCGAGTGCCCTGTGCCCCGGGCAAAGCCAGCCCTCGCCAGGGCAGCGTGCCAGCCACGGCCAGACCCGCGCCTCCGGGAAGGACGCGGCCCGCAGCCTGGAATTCATCAGATGGAGCGTCTGGGCAAACGCTGGGCTGCGCCTGCCGCCTCCTGGGGACCCGGCAGCCCCGGGCACAGCCAGCCTCGCCCG
>WEIT01031449.1:55025-71991 GCA_013389985.1 Dryoscopus gambensis | reverse complement strand
GTGTCACCACAGCCGGTATCACCACAGCCGGTGTCACTGCAGGCCGGTGTCACTGCAGGCCGTGTCACCACAGCCGGTATCACCACAGCCGGTGTCACTGCAGGCTGGTATCACCACAGCCGGTGTCACTGCGGGCCGGTATCACCACAGCGGTGTCACCATGGCCAGCAGAGCCTGCCCGGGGCTCACTCCCTGCGGCATCGAGTGTGGAGCTGGAGGGCAGCTCCTGGGGGCACAGTATCCCGGGGCATCCCTGGGTATCCCTGGGCATCTTTGTGCATCCCTGGACATCCCTGGGCAAACCTGAGTATCTCTGGACATCCCAGTACATCCCAGTACATCCCAGTACATCCCAGTGCATCCCTGGGTATCCCTGGGCATTGTCCTCAGCCTGGCTGCAGAAAGGACTCCTGTCCCAGGGTTATGGGCATGCCCAGGGCAGTGGTGCCCTGCAGCCACCCCGGGCTGGTCAGGCACAGCTCTGCCACAGGGGAGATTTGCCATCAGCCAGCAGATAAATCACTCTGGGGACAAGGGAAATGGCTTTCCCAGCTCGATTTCCTGCTGCAAAATGGGACATCAGTTAGGGCAAAACCCGTTCAAAAGCAGCTCTTCCCAGAAAATGCATTTGCAGGTCTTTGCCAGCTGTTACTGGAAGGAGCGTGCAGACACCTCTGATGATATTCCAGGGTTTTTTCCATGGTAGATCACTGAGTTTTTGACAAAAAGGATCTGTAAGGACACCACAGGGAAGTGTAAAGCCTGCCCAGGCAGCTGAGCAGGATGAGTCCCGGGGTGCTGACGTGCCCCAGGGTGCTGATGTGACCCAGGCAGTGCTGAGAAGGGCAGGGCTGGCCCCACCCTCCTCTGCCCCTCAGCTTCGCCCCTCTGCCAGCAGCCACAGGGGCAGAAATGAGCTCCTCACCAAGGGCCAGCTCCAACCCTGCTCCTGTCCCCACGATGGCTCAGTGAGGGCTCAGGGATCTCACCCCGGTGAGCCACCCCTGCCGTGGGCACCGATGTCGCAGTGGGGACGGTGGCTGAGCCCCTCAGGTGCAGGAAACCCCCCTGTCCTGCAGTGCCCCGGGAGAAGCTGTGTGCCAGGGCCGTGGAATGGACAGTGGGAGAGGGTGGACGATGGAAAAGGGAACCTGCCACGTGCTGGAGATGGGGCCAGTGGGATCCTGGAGAGCCCCAGGGACAGCCAGGTCACCTCCCGTCTGTGTCCCACGCTGGCCCAGCCCCACTCCAGCCCCCGTGGCTCCCCGGGCTGGCTGCAGGGCAGGGCAGGGAGCTTGGAGGAGCCTCCTCCTCAATTATTCATGGCCAGATCTGGCTGATGGAGCTGGGGCTCTCTGAGGCCGCTTCCTAATGGAGCTGCAGCCGTGCCTGCCCAGCGAGCACTCCTGGGCCTGCACAATTCCCACTCCTCCCATCCCCATGCCATAAAAATGCCACCTTCTGCTGCTAATGCTGCATCACTCAGCCATTGCTGGGGCTCGGAGCCTGCTGCCATCCTGCAGAGAGCGGAGCTGGAGCGTGGGAGGGCAGGGTGTGCTCTGCAGCCAGGGAGGTGGCACTCGCCGGGACCTGCCGGGATCCTGATGGAGCGGCCACAGCCCGGCTGAGACCGGGGCACCAACGGGCACAGCTGGGGCACAGCTGGGCCTGCACAGAGCCCAGCTTGGGGCAGAGGAGGGGAGGAGGTGGCAGGGGACACCTGGGGATGTCCCAGCACTGTCTGGAGTCCCAGCCCAGCGAGCAGGGTGTGCTCTCTGCATGCAGGACAGCTCCTGCAGAGCAGGATCCATGGCTGATGGGTGAGGCAGCGCTGGGGGATGACTCAGGACTGGCAGAGTTCCTGGTGGGATGTTCTGCAGGAGAAATGTTAAATCTGCCTCGGGAAGCCCTGCCAGCCCCTCAGCTGGTCGGGCTCTGTCCCTTTGCAGCGCTGGCCATGGTTCTCTGGGACCCTCTCCTGCCCTTGAGGACATCCCAGCACTGGGAAGGTGAGCTGGTGTCTGCACAGCTCCAGGTGCCACACCACCAAGGAGGGGCTCGTGAGGGTCACAGTGTCATGGCAAGGCTTCAGTTCCCTTGGGTAATCCTGTGGATCAGCCCCACGCCCACTTTGTCTGCTGCCCATCCCTCATGAAGAGCTGTGGATGTCCACCCACCTGTCCCTGCAGCTTCCATCTCTGGCCCTGCAGCCAGGCCAGTGCCATCAGCTGAGATCTGTGTGCACAGCCCTGGCCTTCCCCAGCCGCGGGAGAGCCACTCCTCACTCACACCAGGCCATACTTGCCCTGATGGGCTCTCCGGGTCACCCAAGGCCCATGCACTCCGCTGGCCACGGCCTTGGGTGACCCCTGCTGCTGCTGACCAGAGCCTGGACACTGGGCAGGGGACAGGGCTGCAGTGTCACCCGTGAGACAGGGGATGGGAGCCTGCAGCCCTGAGCAGGGAGGGGAAGGGGAGAGGGGGAGCGGGGCTGGGCCAGGTCGGCACGGAGGGGCCTCTGATGGGGGCCACAGGATGGGCAGTGAGTCCAGGGGGCGTTTGGGATGCGACATTAGTGACACACAGGCACGATGGAGCCAGGGCAGCCAGGATGGGGCCGGGAATCACCAGCAGCCCCCAGGTGGAACCCCGAGCAGAGCTGTGTGCCAGGAGCCCTCGGGTACCGGGGCCAGCTGCTGCTTGGGAGCAGGGGTGGGTCGGACACGAGGCTGGAATTGTTCCCTGTGAGGGGGGGAGCGGGTGCTCGGCACAGCCTTTCCCGGGGTCTCTCCTGTTCCTGCCCAGCCCTCGCCCGCCCAGGGCAGGGGCTGGGGGCTCTGGGGCTGCCCCTGCCCACCATCCCCGGCCAAGCAGTGCCACCCTGTGGGAAACACCCTCCTCTCCTCCTGAGCCCTCACCAGGGATGTCCCCTCCAGCCTCGGTCCCCCCTCTCCCCACGTCCTGTGCGTGCCCCTGACACAGCACAAGCCACCCCCATCCCCTCCCGGTGCTGCCACTGGAGCTCTTCCCAGTCCCCACCGCCTTCCCAGAGGTCTCGAATTGTTCCCTGTGAGTGTGCCACCTCCCAGCAGCCCTGCGCCGAGGGGCCGGGGCCCTGGCACGCTGCATTAATTGCGCAGACAGACTAATAACAGGGTTTATTATTAAATAATGAGGCATGGGCGCGTCATGACCAGGTCATCGTTTGTTATGAAACAGGGTCTCCATTCCAGGGCGGCGTCTCAGGCGCTTTTCCCCAGTGCTCCACGCAGGGGTCGGGGCTGCGGCACCCCAGGTTTGGGTGGGGACACTGAGGCAGGGCCGGGGGAGTGCAGGAACATCACAGGGAGCAGCAGGGCAGTGTCCCCAGCTGTGACCCCACGGATGGCAGGGGACACCGTCAGCTCCGCTGCCCCACACTGCTGCCCCTTCCCAGCCCCAGGTGGTTCCTATTTGTTGCCCTGAAATGTTCTGTCCAGTCCCAAAGCCGCCTCGCTGGCACTGCTGGCCGTGTTTGTCCCTCCCTTGTGGCATGGGAACCTTGTGCCAGCCCCATGCACCACTGTCACCTCGCGTGGGGGACGGTGAGGGACATGCTGCTCACATTGGGGTGACAGTGAGGGACATCCTGTTCACGTTTGGGGGGCAGTGAGGGATGTCCTGCTCACATTGGGGTGATGATGAGGGATGTCCTGCTCACCCTGGGGTGCCCATGAGGGATGTCCTGCTCACACTGGGGTGCTGAAGAAGTGATGCAATTCCAGGTGACAGAGCGAGAGCAGCACCCACGGGGCCAGGGACTGGGTCAGGAGGACAAAGGTGATGAACGTGGAGACTGGGCTGGGGACAAAAGTCAGGAGTGGCCCCAGCACCAGAAGGGGTGTCCAGCAGCCCACTTCCCCCTCCCCTGAGGGCAGGCAGAGATTCCCAAATCCCAGCTGTGCCTCCCTGCTGCCCACTGCCCTCCCACAGCGGGGCCCTGGGCTGGGGGCTGGCACTGGGGTCCCCTCAGGTGGGACCAGTGCCAAAGAGGGCAAAGCCCGGAGGTTTGTGGGGCTGAGCAGTGCCCGGCCTGTTTGGCACAGGTGAAAATGGGAGCCCCGGGTGTGAGACCTCAGGAGTGGGACACAAGGACAAGGAAACGTCGCTCTGCCACGGGGCTCCGGCAAGGACAGCAGGGTGGGATCCCAAATCTGCCCCCTTATGCTCCCCAACCCCTGTCCCCGGGCCCCCGGGGCAGGAGGGATGCTGTGACAACGGGAGGACGGCCACGACCCTGGGGAGCTCAGAGAGGTGAGGGAGGGCCGGGCTGGGACTGCCTGTGGGATGAGCTGGCCTCCCTTCCCACGCCACGGCACTGCAGGGAGGCTGGCACAGGGGAGGGCGAGCCCAGCAGGGCCAGCATCACTCTCTCCATCCTCTGCTTTCACTGCCCTCGTGCCCGGCAGCTGCAGGCTCTGATTTATCCATCCCTGGGATGGAAGCCGTGAGTTTCTGCTCCGGGCTGGCTGTGTCACCATGATCCCGGTATCCTGGGAGCTCGGGGCCCTCCAGCAGCCCCGCAGCCCGGCAGCCCCGACCCTGCGGGGCACAGAGCCCTCGGCTGTGCCTGGTGCCGGTCCCAGCCCGCCCAGAGCTGGGCAGGGGCTGGGCAGGAGCAGCACGGCCCCCTCGGGCCCCGCAGGTGCTGTCACAGGGTGCGGGAGGAGCCTCTCCACCGAGACCCCGGAGGAAGCCGCCAGCAGGGTGTGTCCTGCCATATTTCAACAAAAAGGGACAGGAAATGCCACCAGTGACACCGTGAGCACCTGGAGATCCGCAGGAAGGTCTCAAAGTCCATTCAGATGAGAGAGCTTCTCCTGAAGCTGCTTCCGGCCTTTCTCCAGGAGCCTTTAGAGAGAGGCTCCAGCCCCAGCTCTGTCCCAGCACCAGTGACACCACTCCGGTGTCCCAGCTGGTCCCATCCCCGCTACAAGTCCCTCTTGACCAGCAGTAGCCACGGCAGCACGGCCGCCAGCATGGCCACGGTCAGGACGAGCATCACGGCCAGGGCCATGGGGGACTGGCAGCACTTGAGCCCCAGGGCCGGGCTGGACGACACCGAGCTGGCCGTGTCCGGCCCGCTCCCCCCGCGCAGGGAGCCGCAGTCCGCGGCCACCAGCGGCATCCCGCGGTCGCTGATGACAAAGATGTGCGCTCCCCGTGCCAGCACCCCCGGGAGCCCCTGCGGGCCCGCCGAGCACCGCTCCAGGCTCTGCACCGGCAGCACGAAGTGGCTGGGCACCACCAGCGTGTTGCCGGCCTCGCTTTTGGCCAGGTGGGACAAGGAGGACGGCGACAGCGGCATCTCCAGCGTGCGGGGGTCGGTGCCCGCCCGGCGCGGCCACAGAGCCTTCCTCTCGCTGAGGAAGGTGACGTAGCGGCACACGGGGCAGGTGATGCTGCTCTGGACGTGCCCGTCCAGCTTGGCCGAGAGCAGGCACTTCACCAGGCAGTCGTGGCAGAAGGTGTGGCCGCAGCTGAGCCGCCGGTGCGTGGCCTCCAGGGGCTGGAACTTCTCGTAGCACACGGGGCACTCGGCCGGGGCTCCCTCCTTGCTGGAGGAGGTCTCAGACATCCCCGCTGTGGTGGCCACGGGAGCTCCGCGGCTGCCAGGGAGAGGCGCGAGGGGTTAATCAGGGGCTGGGTGGCGGTGATTAGCGCAGCCCATCTCCTCACGTCTCCTCCTCCTCTTCCTCCTCCTCCTCCTCCTCCCTGCTCTCTCGCCGCTGCCCTGCGCACTCACAGAAGGAGGGGACGGGTGCCTGGCATGGCCTGCGCGGAGCAGGGCGCTCTCGGCAGCATCAAACCTCCCGCAGGGCGGCCCTGGGGGCAAGGGGCAGGCGAAGGGAGGATCTCAGCTCCGGGGCCCTCCAGGGCAGTGATCCCTGGCTGCAAAACCACAAGGGCCGGGGGCTGAGCCCCTGGCTGGAGCCGTGGGTGCCGAATTCCTGCAGAGACTGCCACATCCCAGGCACGGGCTGGGTCGCGAGTGCCTCTGCGCTCAGCTGCAGCTGCTGGGAGCTGGGAATTCCCATCCCACCGTGGAACCTGCCAGGGACAGGGAGATGCTCCCATCCCGGAGAGCTCGGAGCGGGCAGGGGGAGCAGGGAGCAGCCGGGTTCCTGGAGCAGGTGGGAGCCACAGGGGACAGAGAGGGAGCTGACACGGCCAGGGCAGGCAGCAAACACCCGCACCGGGCTCCTTCCAGGCGGCTGGGGGCTGGCCCGGGCTGGTGGCCAGGCTGTAGTGGTGGCCAGGCCGTGGTGGTGGCCAGGCCGTGGCATCTCCAGGCCGTGTCCACGCTCAGGCCGGAGCTGGGCACAGCCAGCGAGGCTCTGGCTGTGTCGGGGTTAGTCAGAGAGCAGGGCAGAGCTCAGCTGCCCCACCCTGGCCCCAGTGCGGGGTGCTCCGAGCCCCAGATCTGTGCCCGGGCTGGGGCTGAAGCTCTGCCCTGCATCTCCCCGGGCAGGGAAGGCAGAGGGCAGAGCAGAGGGGGGAAAGGGGAGATGTTCAGCTCAGCTCCCTTCTCTCAGACCTTCAGGAGCCAGACCTTAGTCACAGCTGCAGGTTTTTCCAGAACCTGCTGGCGTTTTCAGACCCCACCCAGCCTGCAGCCCTTCTCTCACGCCTGACTGTGCCACGGACACCCTCCCAGCCCATCCGGAGGTTCTGCCACCCCCTGCCCTCCTCCTGCATGGGAGCCACCCTGCCCAGGCACGGCCGCAAGGACACCACGAGCCGCCCCCTCCCCAGGCACGAGAAGACAGAGCCAGGCCCCTGCTCTGGTTCAGGAGGGATCAGGGATTGCTGCTCCCCACGGAGCCCCAAAGCCCCCTTACCTGCTGCAGGGCCCCGGGGCAGGGGCCCCTCCATGCACGGCTGTCCCCAGGCACGGGGCTGGCCCGGGAGAGCACCGGGACGCCTTCGGGACACCGGGCCGGCTCTGGGACACCGGGTGCCGGCTGCGTCTGAGGAGGGCGCGTTGTGCAAGGGCTGGAGCGGGGACAGGGCAGGGCCAGCTCCCGAGTGAATGCGGAGGAACCCGTTCGGGCTTTAAAGGGCTCGCACTGGCCCGCTTGGCCCGGCAGTGGGCGAGGAGCTGGCGTCAGGCGTCGGGGGCAGGGACGGGAGGCACGGTCCTGCCTCTCCCGGTGTCCCCGGGCTCGTCCCCGCGGCGTCAGTCCCAAGGAATCCGGCGCTGAAGGGGTGCCGGGGCCCCTCCGGAGCTGCAGGGCTGGGTGAGCTGCACATCCCGCACCAGGTCCCGCGCCTGGCCTGGGCTCCTCACCTCCACTGCCCTCATCCTTGCCCCCAAGCCCCCTCCCCTTCTCACCCCGCCAATCACCCCCCAGCGCTGCAGCCCCTGTCCCGTGTGCTCAGACGGGACCGGAGCCCCGGGTGCCAGCGAGGGACCCAGCAAAGGCACTCGAGCAGCCGGGGGGGCTCTGCTGTTGTGTCCCGGCCCTGGGGTCCCCCAGCGTCTCCCCGAACCCTGGTCCAGGTGCAGCAGGAGCTCCGTGGGCTCAGGGCAGGCAGGAGCCCCATCCTCGGCCATCTCAGCAGCTTCGGGTGGCTCATTGGCCACCAAGGGCCACATGCAGGTGGAAACCCCCTCAGAGACGGTTCCAGGGAGCTGCCGGTCCCTCAGCTGACCCTCGGGCAAGGAGCCAAGAGGCATCTTCCCTGAAAAACCCGTACAAACTTCTGGCAGGCTGGATCGCTCCTGCCTCAACCCCAGCTCTTTTCAAGCCCCCTGTCACCCCTCAGCCTGAAGTGTCAGCCCACATTTCATCTTCCAAGCGGCTCCACAGGGATCTGGGTGCTGTTTGCCACACCCAGAGGAGGTCCTGGAGTGGGCACAGTGGCCCCAGGGCGCTGGCCACAGGCCCTCCCTCACTGTGGCCACGCACCCACGGGACCAGGATTTGCCTGAAAGCCCCAGAAGTCCTGGGGTCCTCATCGGGGAAAGCTTCAGGAGAAACCTGTATGTGTGAGGCCCCACCTGCAGAGCTGCCCCAGCCCTGGGCCCAGCACAGGAGGGACCTGGAGCTGCTGCAGAGAGTCCAGAGGAGGCTCCAGGGGATCAGAGGGATGGAGCAGCTCTGCTGGGAGGAAAGGCTGGGACAGCTGGGATTGTTCACCTGGAGAGGAGAAGCTTTAGGGTCACCTAACTGTGACCTTCCAGGACCTGAAAGGAGCTGCCAAGGAAGATGGGGAGAGGCTGTTAACAAGGGATGGAGGGACAGGACACAGGGAATGGCCTCAGACTGACATAGGGGAAATTTAGGTGGGATATTGGGAAGGAATCCTTCCCTGCGAGGGTGGGCAGGCCCTGGCACAGGGTGCCCAGAGCAGCTGTGGCTGCCCCTGGATCCCTGGCAGTGCCCAAGGCCAGGCTGGACAGGGCTTGGAGCAGCCTGGGGCAGTGGGAGGTGTCCCTGCCATGGCAGGGGGGGGGAGGGGGTGATCTTTAATAACCCTTCCAACCCAAACCATCCCATGACACAGGGAGCTTTTCCTTGGGGCAGGGAGCTGCTCTGCCCCCATTCCCAGCTTCCCAGGAAGGTCCCCAGGGCTCTGTGGAGGAGGAGATGACCCCCAGTACTCGAACCCCAGCGAGGCAGGCCTTCAGTGCCTCCGTGGGCCGTGCAGGGCTGGGCAGGGCTCGGGCGTGGGCAGCAGTATCAGTCACCCGTGGGTGCAGTGCTACAAGCCGGGGCTGGTTTCTGGAAAGAGAAGTGGGGGTGCAGCCCCACCAGGGCACCCTGGTGCCCCCAGGGGTGCCCTCTCGAGCCCTGAGTCCCTGTCCCTCCCTGCAAGGACACCCCGAGCACATCGACGCCTTCCACACCTCTCGGGCTCGGGGGTCGAGCCGCTCCGCTTGTTATCCTGGTTTTATTGAGAGGATCAGAAAACGAAGGGGAAACCTCTCCCGGGAGGTTGTGCCGGGGCTGGGGTTGCACCTTCCCTCCTGGGATAGACATCCCCATCCCCCGGAGAGACATCCCCATCCCCTGTTCCCTCCTGGAACAGACACCCCATGCCCTGGAACAGACATCCCCATCCCCCGGAGAGACATCCCCATCCCCTGGTCCCTCCTGGAACAGACATCCCATCCCCTGGAACAGACATCCCCATCCCCTGCTCCCTCCTGGAACAGACATCCCATCCCCTGGAACAGACATCCCCATCCCCTGCTCCCTCCTGGAACAGACACCCCATCCCCTGCTCCCTCCTGGAACAGACACCCCATCCCCTGGAACAGACATCCCCATCCCCTGGAACAGACATCCCATCCCCTGCTCCCTCCTGGAACAGACATCCCCATCCCCTGGGACAGACACCCCATCCCCTGGTCCCTGTGGCAGCTGCTGGAGGTGCCAGGGCTGCTCGCACCCACCCGGATCTCCAGTGAGCGATCCGGGCCAGCGAGAGCAGATTTGGGGCAGCCAAGCATCTCCCCAGCCCCAGTTTGCTCCCTGCTGGCCCCGAGGTGGGGTGGAAGTTCCTGTTTCCCATGCTCTGCGTGCTCTCCGCGGTCGGGAGCGATGAGCTCACGGCTCTATACATAGGCACTGGAAAAACGAGTCTGCCTCCCTTCGCTGCTTGGACCACGCCAGAATCCAAGGGATTGGGGCATATCGGAGCCCCAGCTGTGTCAGCAGTTTCGCTCCTTCCCAGGCTCTCCTCAGGGCCTTTACTCCACTTCCACGTGCAGCAGGACCCTTCCTGAGGGGCAAGGCTGAGTCTGGTGGTGCCTGAAGGACAAGAATCCGAGTTCAGGGGCAGAGCAAGTCCCTAAACACCACCTGCATTTTCTTTCCCGAGGTTTTAACAAGTCCAGCTCGTGGTTCAGTCCCCTCAAACCAAGGCTCCAGGATCCTTTGATCCAAGCAGGAAAGTGGCTCCAGGCTCAGCTCCTCTCCAGAGACCACAGGTGAGACCTTTTCTGTGCTGAGGTCACTGGCTGCCAGTGACCAAAGGATGTTTCTGACCCAGAGGAGGACACAGCCCTCACTGAAGGGTTTGGGGTGGCCAAGGTCCCTTCCCTGCAACCCCAGCAGCCTCTGGGAAGAGCTTTGCAGCCTTTGGCAAGGACAGGAGGATGCAGAGACAGCCCTGGAGTTCCACAGCAGCACCCAAACTGTCCCCGGGCCAGGTGTGGAGGAGGCACAACGAGTTATGTGAAAGTGTTTCTTTCCAAGGCACATTTAAAGCCACAAGATTGCTCCACATCCGAGCGTGGTGCCGGGCAAAAAACCGCTGCAGGTCTCAATGCTTCCATACCAAACCCATGCTGCGATTCCCCAGATCCCGAATGATGGAGCAGGGACGCTCCTGTGTCCCATGTCCCCGCACTCAGCTGGGGCCAGGATCCTGGGGAGAAATCCCAGGTGGAATTTTGGTGGTGGATGCACGTGGGGAGCTCTGCCGTGCAGGCACAACCCCCCGGGTGAAGCCTCTGGCCTGGGAATTCTGTAACTGAGGGATTGCCAAAATCTGCAAGGGGTCTGACGGCTGAGGGGCCACCGTGCCCACGGCCGTGTTCTCCTCTCCCAGAGCCGGGAGTGCTCCATGACAGGGCGGCTGTGGTGGGCTGCTGTCCCCGCCCAGTGGCCCCAGCGTGTCCCCGGTGCAGGGCAGGGCTGCGGTGGGGAAGGGAGGCTGCCCCTCCTCTCTCTCCTCCATCCTTCCCACGCTGGATCCATCGCCCCTCTTGCACCCTTTGCCCGTCCCTCGGGGGTGCCTGGTGCCTGCCCCATCCCTCCCAGCTCACAGCCAGTCCTCCCAAACCCCCTCAGGCCGTGTTCAACCTGCAGACCCGAGGCTTTTTAGGAGTTTCTGCTCAACTCCTTCCCCTCCCACCCTTCCCAGCCCCAGCTCAAACACAGCGAGTCCTTGGCACTGGTGGGAATGAGGTGAAGGCAGGAAAAGAGTAAATCCATGTTTGATCCCAGCCCAGGGAGATGATCCAAGCTGGGGGAGAAGCTCAGTGAAGCGAAATTAATTTCCCAGGGCTGCACTGTGCTGGTGGAAAGTCCAGGAGTCCTGTGCCCTGGGTTACATCCAGTTCTATGCTGTCAAAATAAACTCAAATAGGTGGAAAAACTGGACATCTCCAGGGGAATCCGAGCTCTTTAAAGGGAACACGAGCTTATCCGTCTTCCCCCACATTTGCTTTGCTTGAATTAGAGTTGGGAAATCAGTGTTTTTTCCTTCTGGTTCTGCTCCTCAGGCCCCTGGCAGGACGGAGCCCCACCACCAGGATGCCAGTTTAGCCAAGACAGCCCAAAATGCGTAACAAAAGCTCCTCGTTCAGCTTCTCCTCGGTGATTTCCGCGGTGCCCAGGAGATGGTGCTCTCGGATGTGCTTTGGCACCAGGAAAACACAGTGCAGGGAGCACTGAAGGCAAGTCCAGGAGTGTCGAGGTGCGGAGGTGACGGTCCCCACCAGCTGGGGTCCCCTCCGGGACCGGTGGGATCTGCTCTTCCTCCTGCCGCTCCATGGGGTGAGTGCTTATCCCACCCCGAGGAGCAGCTGGGTGTGACCCCAAGCCCTGCTCCGATCTCTGCTCCCCCGTCACGGGCTGCGGAGGGACCCGGGTGGTGTCACAGCCCCGACCTGCCCCCGCCTCCCTGCTGCTGCCAGCACCCCCGGGAGTGTCCCTGAGCCCGGTGGGAGCCAAACTGGACTCCCCCGGAGCCTTATTCTGACACCAAATACCGGGGATTTGTCCCATCTCTCCGTGCAGAGCCGCACTGCCCCGCGCTCCATGAGGCTTCCCCGTGCTGGGAGGGCAGCTCCAGTCTCCAGGCGCTCCTTCACCAGTTNGGCACTGGTGGGAATGAGGTGAAGGCAGGAAAAGAGTAAATCCATGTTTGATCCCAGCCCAGGGAGATGATCCAAGCTGGGGGAGAAGCTCAGTGAAGCGAAATTAATTTCCCAGGGCTGCACTGTGCTGGTGGAAAGTCCAGGAGTCCTGTGCCCTGGGTTACATCCAGTTCTATGCTGTCAAAATAAACTCAAATAGGTGGAAAAACTGGACAGCTCCAGGGGAATCCGAGCTCTTTAAAGGGAACACGAGCTTATCCGTCTTCCCCCACATTTGCTTTGCTTGAATTAGAGTTGGGAAATCAGTGGTTTTTCCTTCTGGTTCTGCTCCTCAGGCCCCTGGCAGGACGGAGCCCCACCACCAGGATGCTAATTTAGCCAAGACAGCCCAAAATGCGTAACAAAAGCTCCTCGTTCAGCTTCTCCTCGGTGATTTCCGCGGTGCCCAGGAGATGGTGCTCTCGGATGTGCTTTGGCACCAGGAAAACACAGTGCAGGGAGCACTGAAGGCAAGTCCAGGAGTGTCGAGGTGCGGAGGTGACGGTCCCCACCAGGACCGATGGGATCTGCTCTTCCTCCTGCCGCTCCATGGGGTGAGTGCTTATCCCACCCCAAGGAGCAGCTGGGTGTGACCCCAAGCCCTGCTCCGATCTCTGCTCCCCCGTCACGGGCTGCGGAGGGACCCGGGTGGTGTCACAGCCCCGACCTGCCCCCGCCTCCCTGCTGCTTCCAACACCCCCGGGAGTGTCCCTGAGCCCGGTGGGAGCCAAACTGGACTCCCCTGGAGCCTTATTCTGACACCAAATACCGGGGATTTGTCCCATCTCTCCGTGCAGAGCCGCACTGCCCCGCGCTCCATGAGGCTTCCCCATGCCTGGGAGGGCAGCTCCAGTCTCCAGGCGCTCCTTCACCAGTTATTCCCCACCAAAGGGGTTTTCCCTCACAGAACAAGGTCACTCTGAGGGGCTGCGGGAGCCCCCTGGATGTGGCAGTGGCACGATCCGGCCCCTGTCCCCCTCCCCTGGCCCTGGGCTGCCCCCCAGGTGCATCCCCCTGGCTCTCCGCCTCCCATCCCAGCCCGGCCCCTCCGGGACGCCGCTTCCCAGCGGGATGGAGCCGCCGCAGAGGGAATCCCGTGTGCCTAATGGGGAAACAATGAGGCTTTGAGGGCCGCGGGCAGATGCTCGGGGACAAGAAGGGACCATTGAGCAGCGGCAGCTGGGGCTGGCAGCTCCCCCGCCCTGCACAGAGCCCTGCCCGGCCGGGCTGAGCTGCCCCGGGGCTCAGGCTGGGGGTCCCGCCCAACCCCGAACCCTGCAGCCCCTTCCCGGGGCCGGGGCCAGGATGGGGAGCAGCAAATCCTGTAGGAGCTGGTGTGGGTTGGACGGTCGGGATGGATGGACATGAGAGGTCTCTGGAGTCAGGTCTTGGAGCACGCGGATTATTGCNGAGTGTAAGAGTAAGAGCCAGAGAACTAGAGTAAGAGCCTAAGACAGTGAAGTTCTCGTTACAATACAATAAATCTCCTTCTGTGCTGAATATTCTAATTTCCACTAACCAATCTAGTACAAGATACAAATCCTATAGCATTTACACACAGCCTATAAGAATCATTGCATTACCATACTACGTTATATTTTAAACCCTAAAAACTGCTCTTTGGACCCCTTCTGCCAGGCTAGTGGGGTCTGCTCTGACCCTTGGACCTATCTGCGAGCAGAGGGGGTTGTTCCATCAAGAGGGGATTACCTTCAGCCAGCCATACCATTGTTTTCCTGCTGTTCAGTAACTGAGGCTTGGTATCTCAAAGCTTGCCTTCATTTCAATCTCACTTGCAGTCTCAAAATCATTTGCCAGGCAATCATATTTATAAGGCTTTCCTGTTTCATCCTCCCCAACAAAATCCGACCCGGGGCGGGGGGAACCCAGCATCAAACCCTGCCCAGATTGTGCCCTGGCTTGTCACCCCGGCCCGGTGCCCACCCGGCCCCTCTGGGGGATCGCACCGGCCCGATGGAGACCTGGCAGTGTCCCTGTGCCCGGCTCTGCCATGCCATGAGCCACGTCAGCCCGGGGAGGTTTTAACCCCAGTGTCCCCCGCACAGAGGGGATTTCCTGACTCCCTTACACCATCCCCTCCGGGCAGCTCCCTCGAGCCTTATTCCAGTGGGGAAGGCGTAGAAACCCCGCAATTCCAGGAGAAAACCTACTGGAATTGGGGATTTGGAGCCTTTTACCCAAATGGGATGTTCTCTGTGGTTTAGGCTGCCCAGTGGTGTCACGGTTTGGGGCTGGGATTGCAGAGGTGTTGCTGCCTTTAAGGGGAACACGTGCAGGTCAGCTTCTCACCCTGCAGCAGCTCCGGAGCAGCACAGAAAGAAAAGGCTCAGTAAAAGGAACACTAAACACCCAGTTTGGGTTCATTTAATGATTTTTCCAATCATTTGACCACACAGTGCTGTGAGTGGAAAGTCTGCAGGAGGAGCTGCTCCACCACCCCCAGGATCACCCAGCTGCCTACCAGAACCCCAGCTGGGCTCTCGAGAGGAGGATGCTCAGCACAAAGTGCAGCTGCCCAGCTCCGGTGGCAGAAGGCAGGAGGGGTCTGTCCCGTGGGGTCTGCTCTGCATTTTGGCTGCCTGCAGTCGAAATAAGGGAAGGATAACCCGCTGGATATCAGAAGGAATTTCTGCACTGAAAAGGTGGTCAGGCATTGGAATGGGATGCTCAGGGAAGCGGTGGGATCACCGCCCCTGGAGGTGCCCAAGGAACACCTGGATGTGGCACTCTGCGCTCGTGACAAGGTGGGGCTTGGGCACAGCTTGGATTCGATGGTCTTGGACAGCCCTCCGAGACAGGGATGAGTGAGGGATCCCTGCTCTTCTCCAAACACCAGTCCCAGCCGTCATTTCTCCCTCCCGAACCTTCAGCCGTGTCTCTCCAAGGAAATTCCCAGGTGCACCCGCACCTGGTGGGGCCCCACGTCTGCACCCATAACTCCCAGCCCATAACTGATCCCTCGGGGCCCCACACCCACCCTGTGCCCCGTCTGTCTCCCCCTGGGGTCTCCCTGCACCAGGACAAAACCATCCCGCCGCCACGTCCTCTGTCCTCGCACCCCCACCCGGACTGGGGGACACCCCCAGCTAATTCCCACAGCGGCTTCCCCCACCCCTGGGAGAGACCCCCCTTTTGCTGGAATCCGTGTCTGTCCCCGGCCTTTCAGGGCGGGGTTTTAGCGGGGAGCCCGGCGCGGCGGGGGCAGCGGGAGCCGCATTGTGCGGCCGCTAATGCTGAGTGACTGCTCCTTTGTGCCGCCGGCATGGGAACAGCCCCGCGCACAAAGCGGGGCAGCCGGGGGCGACCTCGGAGCAAACATTGACTTAAACCCGCTGTTAACCAGGCAGGCACCCGGCACCCCTGGGAAACGCAGCCCCCGCGCCTTTGTGAGCGGCGGCAGAGCCCCGCCGGGCTGGGACGGAGCCGGCTCGGAACGGTGCCTTTGATGGAGCCGTCGGCATCCGTGCCTGGGCCTGGGAAAACAGGCACGAGGAGCACAGGTTGTGGTTTAAAGGAGAGAAAAGAAGCCAGGGGTGTGCTGCTCCGCGGGTGCCTCTTGAGGAATTAATTTAGGATTGAATAGATACAGCCTTGGCTTTTCTAGAAAGGAATCCCCTTTGTCCACAGAGCTCATTTCCAGCTGCCTCCCAAGTCAGGATCTGTGTTTTGGTTGCATCCAGCACGGAGCATTATCCAGCAGAGCAGGGTACCCCCAAACCTCGCGGTGGGGAGCAGCACTGTCCCCTGCCTCCCACGGACAAATAGCCAGGGGTGCACAGAGCCCTCTCACCACCATGGGTCCCCGGTGACGGGTGGCTGTACCACACCCCTGTCCCCTCAGAGGGGCTGCTCTGTCTCTGAAGAGGGAGGAAAAAGCTGCACCAAGACACGTGGGGTGCAGGACGCAAGCAGTGCACGACATTTGCTTACGGCTCGTGAAGTGCAGAGGGAAAACCGGGCACCCAGCCTGCTCCAGATCGCAGCTGTGGGCACCCAGCCTGCTCCAGACCGCAGCTGTGGGCACCCAGACTGCTCCAGATCGCAGGGCTGGGCACCCAGCCTGCTCCAGACCACTGCTGTGGGCACCCAGCCTGCTCCAGATTCCAGGGCTGGACACCCAGCCTGCTCCAGATCACAGCTATGTGCACCCAGCCTGCTCCAGACCACCACTGTGGGCACCCAGACTGCTCCAGATCGCAGCTGTGGGCACCCAGACTGCCTCAGAGCACAAGAATGGGCGCCCAGCCCGCTCCAGAGCTCAGCATCACCAGCTCCGGCTCCTCCCAACTCAGAGCAGCTCAGGGCCGGATCCCAGGAAAGGAGATATTCCCCCAGACAGGGCTCCAGATCCTCCGCAGCCACCTCAGTGTCCCTCCCTGCCCTCCAGAGAGGGTGTCAGCGAGCCAAGGGGAGGGTCAGCGGACGGGAGAAGGTGGGAGGTGGGTGAGGTGGTCCCGGCCGCGGCAGCACCAGCAGCAGCCTCTGGGAACAGAGACACAGCGGGAGGAGCACGAGGGCAGGCTGGGAACCAGGCTCTGTTCCCAGGAGGGATGAGGCAGCTCCGAGGGCAGTTTGCCACCGAGGGATGGCTGCTCCCAGGACGCTGTGGCTTCCCCTCCTGTCGCAGCCTCTAATTCAGGTGTCTCGGGGCCGTGCTGCGCCGCACGTCCCGGCCCCGGCGCTCTGACACAGCTCAGCAGCATCTGTGCCTCACCCAGGTCACACAGGGTGACCCAGAAAGGCTCGGGCAGGTGTCAGGGGACTGCCACGGCTGGCCGGACACCCGGCTGGGGAGAGGTGTGTGCTCTTCATCCTCGGCTTCTCTGCAATCCATGGGAAAGGCAGGAAAAGCATCGGAGCATCAGCCGTGGATAATCCCGCGTGCAAGTGGATGGGACACGGCAAAGGCTGTGGGGACAGAGGTGGCCGTGGCGGCACCGTGCCCACGGAGGACGCTGGCTGTCCCGGCTGTCCCGGCTGTCCCGGCTGCGGCCCGGGACACGGCCACTGCCGGCAGCACCGGCCCGCGGC
>WEIT01031449.1:31488-53904 GCA_013389985.1 Dryoscopus gambensis | reverse complement strand
GGGCTCGGAGCTGCCCCGGGCCCTGCCCGCCGCTCTGCCGGCCTTGGCCCCGAGCCTGGGCGTTTTCCCGTCGCTGGCAGGGCGCTGGACGCGTGGTTTGCCTCTGTTCTCGTAAAATCCCTGATCGATGCTGTGCCCGGGGCGCAGCGTCTTTTTTAGGAAGAAACGCCTCCCGGGAATGGTGGTGGGGTACCGGAGTGGGCAGGGAGGTGGTGGTGCGGTCACCATCCCTGGGGGTGTTCGGGGGAAGGCCGGCGGAGGTCCGTGCCCTGCTGTGGGTGACAGGGGGGGTTTGGTCACAGGTTGGACTCGATGACCTCAGAGGTCTTTTCCTGTGGTTCTGTGGTCTCTGCTGGATGTTTGTCAGCGATCCAGCGAGGGTTTTTCTGTGAGGTTGTTATCCTCCCGCACAGCCCCGCTGTGCTCATCTGAACGAGCCCAGCCCCGAGCAGCCCGTGCCCCGTGCTGGGTGAGGAGCGTGACCCGAATTGCAGCGGACGTGCTGGGGAGGATGCGCCGGCAGGAGAGCGGGGCCATTCCCCGGGCCAGCCTCGGCCGAGCGGCTCCCACATCACATCCCCGTCCTTCCCGGGGGCAGGAGAGCTGTGCTCTCCCACCCACAGCCCCGTCTGCGCTGGCAGTGACTCAGGGCTTCTCCGTTCCCTGTGCCGCCCCGCTGACTTGCTCACCGGTGCAGGGGGCGGAGGGCGCTTCTGGGCGCCTGTGGCGTTTGTTGCCTCAGAGGTGGTTAAATACAAGGAACTGCTGTAGGGGAGTTGCTTGGATACTTCAGAAAATTTTTTTCTTCCTTTATTTTTGTTTCCAATCCCCCCCAAGAAACAATTGGTGGACACTGCGGGGAGCTGGTGGCCTTTCCAAGGTCAGTGTTTTGTTAGGGATATCAGTAACTGTAAGAGGAAGAAGCTGTCCCAAGGCAGAAAAGAGACTGGGAGGCTTTTAGATATTTTGGCAGGGGCTGCCTGAGCGGGTTTGGAGTCCCCATCCCTGGAGGTGTTCAGGAAACTCCTGGACGTGGCACTCAGTGCTCTGGTCTGCTTGACAAGGTGGTGATTATTCAGAGGTTGGATTTGATGATCTCAGAGGTCTTTTCCAACCTGAATGATTCTGTGCATCAGTATTTATTTATTTAGATGTCAGCTTGATGTGTTTGCAGTGTGGCTGCACAGGCAGGCTGGTTGATGGTGCCAGTTAACTGTGGCTGCGCAGGATGTGGCAGGGCTGGGTAAATAGTGTGGATCTGGGGTTAAGAGTGTTAGGTCTGCCCTGGAAGAGATCCCCCGTCCTGTTTCTGGCTGGGCTGTGCATTTCTGTGTTGCTCCATACGTGGAGGCAGAGCCCAGGTGAGAAGAGCTAATCCCACAGGTCACTGGGAGTCCCAGAAGTGAAGGAAGCAGTGTTTGAGTCAGTGTTTGAGTCGCCTTCCTTCCTCTTCAGGGGAAAACCCTCTTTTTTTCTTCCCTGACTCTTTAGAGATTGCAGATACGTAAGATAATTCCTCATTTGGTGGAGAAGGACAGAGAGGAGAAAGAAAAAATAAGAAAGTGGAGAGAGAGCATGAGACTGATGATGTCTGTGACCTTGGTGTCACAAGGAATCTTGTCTCCGGAGACGCTGCTGGCAGCAGACTGCCAAGAACTACAGCAACAAAGTACAGCTTATGCCCTCAGTCCATTACGGTTGGTTTTTTGAGGTGCCAGGAAAGTCAGACTGCAGAAAGGAAATGGTATTTTTGCAGCCCTTGACGTTTGTGACACCACAAACATAATCAAGATAAGCCGGGGAGTGTGTTCAGCAAACTGCCCGCACTGCTGTGCTGCCCTGGCCCCGGGCAAAGCCAGCCAGACCCATCAGAGCAGATTTTTCGTGATGTGATTGTGTCCCTCGAGGGCCCTTCTGCCCCCACAGCTCAGTGGAACGCTGTGCTGGTTCCTTTTCCTGATCAACACGGAATTTGGGGGGTTATTTTTAATATTCCTGTTGTTAAGTGCTCCCTGCAGAGCCCTTCTCTGCTCTGTGATGCCCTTTTGGGGAATACTTTTCAAATCCATTTTACCCCCGCCAGCGGGGGTGGAACTTCAGAGATGTAAAAGCAACAGAATTCCGTCCTTTCAGCAGCAATCCATGCGGAGAGCGTGAACTCCTCGGGATTCCTTGGTGGTTCCGTGGTGTCCAGGAGCATCTCACGCTCCGGCCGGCGCCTCCCGGGGGTGTTGGCAGCGGCGTGGTTTGGATTGCGGGTGCCGGGGAGGCGCGGGGCACGCGGGGCTGCGGCTGCTGCGGGCTCTGTGCTGTGTGTGCCGCGGCCTCGGGTCGGTCAGTGCTGCTGGGCGTGCCCTGGGCTCCTCAGGGTTTCGGGAGACAGCAGAGTCCCTAAACCTGCAGTGAGCTGACGGAGCTGGAGTTGGGTGCGTGGTCTCCAGAGGGGTTCAGGGCCGTGGCAGCCTGTGCCAGCTGCCAGCGTGGAGTGGGTCAGGATCAGAGCTCCTGGTGCCTGTCACACCTCGCCAACCTGCCCAGGAGGGAGCAGATGCTGAGCCAGGGGCAAGCATATCCTCTCCAGAGCCCAGATTTCCTTCTCAGGTTGCTGTTTACTCCGCCCTGCGTGGATTCATCCCTCTGGAGTTCCTGGGTGTGGAGCCAGGTGAAAATTGTCCCCGTGCTCAGGCCAGCTTGTTCTGGGCCATGCACATCTCCAGGGGCCCTTCCTTCACCTCCTCAGGTCCTGAACCTGCAGCAGGAGCACCAATCTCTTCAGGTTTCCTTTCTAAGGCACTTCAGTGGGGTTACTTGGGAAGGAATAGAGGTCAAATGTCTGAAACTTCCCACGTTTGTGAAAGCGATCAGTGGTTTTTAGTACAAAATTCTGATACTTTTGGTAATCGTAGCTTGATTTCTAAGAGGCTTCTTGCATCAGTGCATTTCTTCTGGTTTCAAGGCTTCCAACCCAGTGCTGCCTCACTCTTCAAGGGTTTTTCTGTGACTGGATATCAAATACTCACCAGACAGATGAGTCTTGGCCATGTGGTGTAGAGCAGACATGTTATATTTGATTAATGAGGCTGTTGAGATAACAAGGCTTTGCTGTGTGGTGCTTGGTTTATCTTAAAGGCTTTTCTGAATTTGGCACCAAGTTCCTGCAGGTAGGAATTGGTTATCTCCTGCCTCCTGTGCTGCCCAAATTGGAAACGCAGGATTTATTATTGCAGCAGAGCAAGGAGCGTTGTGCTGACGCTGTGCTCGGTGACTTTCTTCTCTTCCTGAAAGCTCCTGTGCTGCTGCTGTAAGGGAGAAGGAGGCATTTGTTGTGGTTCACTCGAGAACATTCAGTTCAAAAATAGAACTGCAGGAGAAGGTTCACTTCCCAGAGGTTCAGTTTCATGCCGGCGATGGGTGCAGGCACACATCCAAACGCGTATGGAAATCCGCCGGCTCCTATTTCAGGATGAGCAAAACAAGCCCAAATTGATTGGTGGAATCTAATCCATGGCTTTTGCTTGTTTGTTTTCCATCTTCTAATAAGACAACGCACATTTGCTTTGAGTTTTGGCTGAAGTGCTCAGGTTACTTTACTTTGAGTCTTGACTGGGTTTGCAGCGAAAAAAATCAAGCGCTTCAGGAGTTTGGGGTTACCTGTTGGTCCTCTTGGTTTGAGAAGGTGAAGAGCGGTGGAAAGAAGATTTCTTGTGCTTTTCTGCCTGTGAATCAGCAGAAAAGGGGAAGAGGAAGAAGAGCTGGTTGTGGACAGTCCTTCCTGCTCTGCGTGGCAGCTCTGGACGGCGCCAACGCTCAGCGACGGCGTCGCTGCCTCTGAGAAGGGGGGACTGCGGCAGCCAACTTGGAAGTTTTGTGATAGCCAGGGTGGGTTGTTATCTCCAGAACTGAAGGCCACGTGTGAGCTTGGCAGAACTTCTCGACCAAGTCCTGTTTGAGGTGGTTGCTTGTTTAATTCCAGAGGTCAGTGGGCATTTGCGGTGCCTGGAGGGGAGGGGGGAGCAGCCAAGCGTAGCTGGGGGAGTTCAGCCCTGTGCTTGGTCCTGTCTGCGTGGCCTTGCTTTGCTTCTGCTTAATTTTTTGTGTTTGGTGTATGGAAACACTGGGCAAATGGGGTTGCACGGAAGAAAGCAGGAAAATGTGCAGAAAAATGACCTAATCATGGAGATCAAATAATATTCCTTGTCTCTGTACGGCAGTATTTCTGAGCTGGTTTTAAACGGGGGAGTGTGAGGCAGCTAAAATCGGGAGGAATGCTTTATGCAGCCGCTTGAGATGCTGCAGGTGCATCCAGGGGGAATTGCAGCGTGTGAGCAGCGCTCAGACTCATCCCTGCCGTGACGCGAGGGCGGCTGAGTGACTTTGAGGGCAGGGAGGGCTGGATTCCCGGCTGTGGGAAGGGGTGGGTCCCGACTCAGACGTCGTGTTAGATTTCAGGCTCGGTGTTTTGGTCTGAGATTTCATCCCAAGCTTCGCTGCAGCCTCCCGTCACATGGAGAGCCCGGGGAAGCTTTTTTGAGGTACCGTGTCACACTTCAAGCTGTGTTTATGTTTTCATGGCTTAGCTGGGTGGCTCCAGAGAGATTTGGGGTTGGCCTTGAACGCGAGATTCCTTAAATTACTTGAAAAATACTGTCTGCATGTTAGATTGGTTACTTCTGATACATTCTCGAACCTCTGGCTCTCGTGATATGCAGAGGATACTGCTCCTCTCACTTCAAGGATGCTTTCGAGGTGGGAAAACAGCTTTGTCCTGTACAAAACCCTGTAGATTTAGACAAGTTCTTAACCTACACACTGTGGTTTTTTAGAGTCATTGCAGCGTGGAAAAGTTCTTTCCTTTTCACAGTGGAGAGTTGCTCTGTCCTGCTGACTTTGTCGGGGGGGGCTTGAAAGGAGCCCCGGTGTTCTGAACGTAGTTCTTGTCTGGGAGCAGCTTTGGAGCTGGAGCTGTGCCCACGGAGCTGTGTTTTCCCAGGGCACTGTGTGAATGCTAAGCTGTGTTGGAATGAATTTGAGTGGGCAGCAGCATAAGCCTGCTCTCATTTTCCCTGGAAGACGCTGCTGCATTGTCTTGTCTGCCCCCTGAAAGCCTCAGTGTTGTTTGTCAAAGGCCGGATTCTGCAAGTGCCACGTATGCAAAGGAGCCCTGAATAGGAAGGACTGGCCGTGCTGGTTCTCAGCTCCTGACAGAATTCCCGGGGCCGGGACAACAGGCAGCAGGCTGAGGCAAAGCAGGTTTTGTTCAACTCTTGGTATTCCGTGGGCATCCGCTCTCCCACACACGAGATGTGCGGAATTGTCTGGTTCTGTTAAATTGTCTGGTTATGTTCTGGGATTTGCTCTCTGCTTGCACAATCCGTGTTTTTGTGCCATCGTTCTGAGGGAATGGACAAAGGTTGGCAGAGTGAAGGATTTTCCTGTGGCCATGTGTGTGCTGGGAGCAGGTTTGGAAGCTGGCAGCATCTCCCAGCTCCCAGGCTGGTATTCTGGCCATGAACCACTGTGTCTGTGTGCTCTCTTACCTCCTTCTCCTGCCCCTCATGCCCACGAGGGCACACGAGTGACAAAAAACGGGATATGGGTGCTGGAGCTCGGCAGTGCACGCTGGCACTGGCACCTGGAGCAGGGCTTTATGCAGTGCAGTCAGCAGATCCCAAATCCCTGCTGATAGCACTGGGGATGGTGGGAGACATGGAGCAGAGGCAATCAGGAGCTCCCAGCTGCTTCACCAAGGCGGGATGAGAGAGTTGGAGAAGGTCTGGGTGGGTGTGGAAGGAAGAATTCCTGCCCAGGGCCTGAGCCGGCGCTGGGCTGCATCTCCTCCCTCCAGTGTCTGAAAGGAAGAGGTTTTTGGACAAGGAGTGGGGGGCAAACAGACCTCCTGTCCTTGTGAGTCCCTTCCAGCCCTTCCTGTTCCTGCACAGGGAGGTGCAGGGATCCCTTGGATGTTTATTTCCAAGGGTGTGCCCCGTGTGAGCAGACAGGAAGGAGTCTTGTGCCTTATCTCAGCTACTTCTAGGAAATGATGTAAGATGCTTCCTTGTACAAGCTTTTTTCTAACCACATCCTGAATTTTGCTGACAGCTGGCTTAGCTGCTCACCTTTTGAGCTCCGCTCCTCTGGAGCTGTGGGAGCTCAGCTTGTTCTGTGCTCTGTCTCATTTATTCTGGGATGAATGTGCTCCCTGCTGGTCTGAGCCTCTCCGAGCGTGCCGGTTCAGAGCCGTACAGGGAAGGGCTGAAGGGATTTATGGAAGGGTTGGATCAGTGCTGGACAAGTGCCATGGACAGCACCCAGCAGTCCTGGCAGTTGGAATTGTTGTCCAGGAGCTGCTGGACACGCCTGGGCTTTGTCAGGTGTCTGCTCCTGTCCGTGCTGCCCCCGTGGAGCTGCAGCAGTTCGGGCAGGAATACTGGGCTCCACATCACAGGCTTCTGCACAGGGCTTGGGCCTTGTCCCTGTGGAGCGACTGAGCTGCCTTGGTAACAGCTGATGCAAGTGCTTCCAAAGAAATCCCCGTCTGAAATTTGTGATGGGAATGGCTCCACAGGTACTTTTCATTTCCTCTGTGCAGGGAAGTGCAGGAAAGGAAACACTGTCAGCTCTCCTGGGCAGTGTGAAGGCCTGAGCCGTGACATGTTTGCTTCTGGAATAAAGCTGTGAAGTTAAATTAACACAGCGTGATATTTGAGGGGGTTTTGAGGTGCTTGGCACCCTCTGGATAAATTTGCTCTTGGCTTGTGGCAGCTGCAGGCTCAGCTGGAGAACCAACGTGCCAGTTCTGCCTCGCTGTGTTTGGCCTGCCTGCCCTCTGACGAAAGCATGGGATTGTTCTGGCCCACTTTTAGGTGTCAAAAATGTGGGTCACTGAGATACAGAACACATTAGTGTGACAATTTTAGCCTGAAGGGACAGAGTTGGCTGAGAAGCGATGCCTGTTAGAGTGTGAAAGTCAGGACTTTTAGGTCAGCTCTTCTGATCAATGGGCTTGGTGCAGGCGTTGGTCACAGCCTGTGCTTGGAGCACAGGGGAGGTTGGGTTCAGCCTGCTCTTTTTCTGGGTGGTAAGGACAGAGTTTGAGGCTTGGTTTTTTGAGGAAGGGGAAAAGATGCCTTAAAGAGCTGTGGGATTGCCTGGGGAGGGCTCAGCAATGGTGCATCTCCTGGCTGGGGTCTGAGCATTCTCCTGGGCCTGCTGTGCATTCTGTCACCTTCATCGGCTCTGAGACCTGGTGTGTGCTGAGCCCTCCACTGTCTTGTGGCCCCTGGACTGTGTAAAACCATACAAAAAGTCCGTGTTGGGTTGTGTTTCTCGTGCTGGCTGATAGCCTGTGGAGGTCCAAGGAAGGAGGATCTCATGGAGAGGGGATCTCCAGTGCCTTGGTGTGGGAAACTGCTCCTCTGAGCACCTCCAGGCTGGAACACTCCTCTGTGACGTGACCATGTCGTTTATGGGACAGGCAGATCTTCCTTGTGTCTGTTTGAGGCAGCAGAACCGTGTGGATAATTCCTGTTCCCTGCGTGTGATGCGAGCAGGAATTAGCCAGGACTTGCTGCAGGAAGAGTAAGTTGGATTTTGATCCCCACACAAAGCTGTTTGTAGTTACCTCACTTGGAGTGTTCCTCCTTCGTTACTCACCTTCGCAGCTCTAAAAGCAGCTGTGGTGCAGTCGCGGTGTGGTGGCAGGAGGCAAAATCTCTTTAAGGACATTTACTGAGCTGACGTGGGCACTGAGAGCTGTGAATTTGAGTGTATTGCCAACCCGGGCCTGAGCGGGCCTGTGGCACCGGCTGGAGTTTCGGTGGCAGGTACAAAACACAGCCAAAACTTCTGGTCTCGTTTCAGGCTGCTCCACAAGCACTTCCAGAGGCTGGGGAGAATCCTGTGGCTCGTTGGGGCAGGTCTGTGTGCTGGATGAGCCCTGGGAGGGGTTGTTGGCATCCTGGGCGTGGGTGCCAAGTCCTGAAGCCCAGGATTCAGCCGAGGTTTTGGGGGTGGTCTGTCCGTGTTTGTCCTGAGTGTATTGCTGTGTTTGTGTCCTGCAGGTCGTGTTGATCATGGACAGTGAAGAAATCCCTACTTTTTCAAGTCCAAAGGAGGAAACTGCGTATTGGAAAGAGCTTTCCTTGAAGTACAAACAAAGGTATTGTGGATTTGCAAGCTGAATTTGGTTCTTAATGACCAGAACACTGTTTAATCTATTCCTCTGCAAGGCCACACCGAGATGGTTATTAGATACTTTAGAAAGAACCTGTGAGAAGAGAATTCTCTGTAAAGGATTTCCAGCTTTAAAATTTCCATCTCTGTGGGAGCTGAGTGTTTCTTGCACAGTGTCACCATGCCAGGAACTGCAGGCTATGTTTTGAGCATGTTTGAGCAAGAGCAGAGCCCTTTTATGATCATGTGAACCTGAGTGTAATTAAAGTGCTGCCTTAAGTGGTATCTTGATGTTTTATCATAAGAAGGCGCCTTTGGGCTTGCCTTGTATCATTCCTGTTCCCTCAAGCTTCTTGTAGTGGAATTACTGGTATGAAAACTGGCTGATTTGGTGTCTGCTGCCTTTGATTCGAGTGTTCTGCAGCTCCTGATCCTGCCTGTACCAGTGGTTTGCATCTCTTAGGGGGCACAAGGCTTTTTTGTTAGCAGAAGTGCCAGGAGAAGCTGCTCTCTGCAGTAATGCTGTGCTCTGGAGGGGCTGGGGCTGGGCTGAGGGGTCTTTGGGGTGGGGGGCTCTGAAGGAGGCTCCCAGTTTGGTTGTTTTTGACAGCTTTCTTTGCGTTCAGTGTGACTCATGTGCAGGTGAGCTGAAGTTAAACCTCCCTCAAGCCCGAAGGTCCAAGTGGCTTTTTTTTGTTTGTGGCTTTTTTTGGGAGGGAGGCGTTGGGAATGTGGAGGGGCCTGTCCATGTGGAGAACCCCAAGCTGTTCTTGTGTGTCAGAAATTCCATGTGAGGCACCAGTGGATGTGTTGTTGCCTGAAGCCTCGGTGGTTCTCTCTGCTGCTTGCTCAGGGCTGAGCTATTACGTGTGGTAAAGGTGCAAATTTAATAAGCAAAGTATGTGGAGTGGCTACTTCTAGTATTTAATAACTTGCAGTGGTATGAGGTAGGCATGTCCTGGCTTCCTGACTCTGCATGATTTTTAAGAATTTTAATTTTCCAGCATGTGCAAAGGTGCAGAAACTGTTGTTCTCTCTTCAGTTTTTGACCAAAATCTGGTTAAATGTTTGTTTAATTCGCTGTCTGTACCATAAAGTCTGCCAGCAGTGAAAGCCAATGGAGCACAAAGTGCTTCT
Source organism: Dryoscopus gambensis (assembly GCA_013389985.1). Taxonomy (NCBI): domain Eukaryota; kingdom Metazoa; phylum Chordata; class Aves; order Passeriformes; family Malaconotidae; genus Dryoscopus; species Dryoscopus gambensis. The sequence goes on along the minus strand of WEIT01031449.1, from coordinate 44,595 downwards.
CAGGCTCCCATGAATTCTGTAAATAGCTCTGCTTCCACACAGGCTTTTAAGGTTAGCTGTTGGGTTTGATGTAAGAGAATTAATTTCCTTCAATAGCTCAGCTTAATGTGATTTCTCTGTTTCCCCATTTCTCTTTTTCCCCTTAGAGGTCTGTGCATGACACTTAAGTGCTTTAAAACTCCAGTTTTTCAGCTTTTTATTTTAGGAGAGCTGCAGGTTTTGTTTTAACTTGGGAGATGCTGGCTTTTCCACTGATGAAATCCTCTCCTTGCAGCTTCCAGGAGGCCCGTGAAGAGCTGGCTGAATTCCAGGAGGGAAGCAGAGAATTAGAAGCTGAGTTGGAGGCACAGCTAGTGCAAGCTGAGCAGAGGAACAGAGATTTGCAAGCAGATAACCAAAGACTGAAATATGAAGTGGAAACATTAAAGGTGGGTTTTCTCTGGGGTAGCGTTGCTTTTCCTTTCAGCTGCATCCTGGATCTCCTTTTGGGTCGTCTGGGCTGCTCTTGGGCACTGAATATCCAAATAAAAAAGGAGTTGTCTGGTTAAGATCCACACTGAAGCATGGCATGTGCCCCAAATAAGGCCAGGGGCATTTCTGGCAGAATTTTTCTTGTTCACGTCATGCAACTTTGTCCTGGAGTTTGTGCTGGTTTGAATTCCCGAGGCTGTGCCAAGGAGGAGTTTATTTGTTCCACGGGGAGTATCAGCATAGCAACAGGGGACAACACAGGGGGTTTTGTCAGGCCACTGCCTTGTCACCTTTCTTTGCAAACCAGTATTTTTGCCTTGGTTTTACGAGGCCCCAATGAAAACAGAAAATGGGTGATTTGTGCCCATCTTTGAGGGAGTCTCCACACCCATTCACAGCCGTATCTGTGGAGCCAGGAATTGCTTGAGGATCTGCATGTGCAGAAGGTGGCTCTGAATTGATGCATCTGTGTTGACAAGTTCTTGCCTCCCTTGAAATCTTGAAAAAGCATCGTTTTGGGTGGTCTTGGATTATTTAGTGAAGCCAGAAGTTAGAAATGCACTCAGTGGAAGGGGGGTTTATGGGATTACTTTGTGTCTCTGGTGCCAGCTGTACCGTAGGGTCAGGATGTGCTTTATGAGGTCCATGGTTTCTCCACAGGCCTCTCTCAGTGCCCTCAGAGGGTGCTTGGCAGTGAATTCTTCAGTCTTTCGAGGATGAGTTTGTGGGCCTGGAGGTTTTGTGACAGATTTCAGTGGCTCGTTTTTGCTGATGGACACATCAGGCAGTTCCTGGTGTCAGGGTGGGTGCTGTCAGGGGAGAAGCACTGGAGGGGAGGCCGTGCAGTCGGGTTTCTCTCTGCCTGCCTGAGCAGCTGTCAGTGCAGGCCGTGGGCAGCAGCTGCAGGGATGCATCTCTGCGAGGCAGCTGTGCCGTGCTGAGGCGTCTGGGGCTTTGTGCTGCGGCCAGCTCTGCTGTTCACAGCGTGCTCCTTCTCCCTCTCCAGCTCCTGCTCTGAATTACCAGCAGCCCCAAACCCGCATTCTGCAACGAGAGCGACACTTTTTGTCCCCTTTTCCTGCTGACGGCTTGGGCAGTGCCAGCAGCTGATATTTATCTGCCTGTTCTTTGTTTCAGGAGAAACTGGAGCACCAGTACGCCCAGAGTTACAAGCAGGTGTCGTTGTTGGAGGATGACCTGAGCCAGACGAGGGCCATCAAAGACCAGCTGCACAAATATGTGAGGGAGCTGGAGCAGGCCAACGATGACCTGGAACGTGCAAAGAGGTGAAGGCTGCAAACCTCCTCTTCCCTTCAAGTTTGCACTACAAAGATCTTTTCTTTGCTACTCAGCTCAAGCATTTTATTGTCCCTTAAAGGGAAAACAACACACAATCTGAAAAACCCCAAACACCCCAAGACTTTGGGTTGTTTGACCAGTGCAGTTGCCCCTGACCTCCACCAGCCGGTTCCTGTTGCAGCAGGAGGGGCAGTGGGGCAGTGTGGTTTGTGCTCCTGTGAGGAGCAAGCCCAGATCCAGCCAGGCCACTGCACTGCCCTTGGTACCCTCAGCTAGGTGACTTTTATTTGTGGTCCTGCTGGCTCAGAGCCCCTTTGAAGTCAGAAGCTCCTGCTTTCCATAGTGCCTGTTAAATCAAACAGGCCAGAGGAGTCTCCCGGTCCCTTGCAGAACAGCTGTAGGGAACAGTCCTGCCCTTCCTAAGTGCCGGGAATGAGCAGGCTGCTGCTGGGAACGCCCGGGTTGGGAGGAGGTCCTGCTTCCCTTCCGCTGAGTGAGAATTCTGCCATCGATTCAGGAGAGCAGGAATGAGCCTCTGGCTATCTGGAAAAGAGATCTGAGAGCTGAGGCCCTGTTTCCACAAGGCTCTTAAGCTCATGACTAACTTTTGACGCTGATTTTGGGAGGAATTGGGTCTTAGGTAATGTCCCCGTGCTCTGCTTCCCACCTTGGCTGGGCTGTGCCTGTGCAGAGCCCTGGGAGCACAGCCCCACCTGAGCTGGGGCACGGATTAATGCAGAGCTTTGGAGCATGGCTTGGGAAAAATGGAGCTGGCTGCTCTGTACTGGCTCTTCCCCACATCTTTGGTACATCCCTGAGAGCCAGATGCTATCATGTTCTTTTCATCTTTTTCTCCTGTTTCTTTGGAGTTGATGACTCCCTTCTAAGAAGCATTCCCGTGGCTTTCAGATGCTTACCTTGAATGCAGCCCTGCTAACATTTTTCTTCTGTTATGAATAAGCTTTTATGCTGGCTGAGCTGGAGAACCTAATATTCTGGATTTTGTTTCTAGGGCAACAATAGTTTCATTGGAAGACTTTGAACAAAGGCTGAACCAAGCTATTGAGAGAAACGCGTTTTTAGAAAGTGAGCTGGATGACAAGGAGTCACTGCTGGTCTCTGTACAGAGATTAAAGGATGAAGCAAGAGGTATGGCTGGTCTGGTTGGTTCGGTGTCCTGGTGCAGGCTTGCTTTGCTAAAAGAGATGTGCAGCAGGCAAAGCTCATGTTTCTGGAAAGCCTCACATGATGAGACTTGGACTGGGTGCTGTAGGTGTTACTAACACTGTGTTCTTTGTATGTCCGGTGTAGCCAAAAAGAAAAATGTCCTCATTTGGGCAGAATTAATATCAGATTAATTCAGGATTTTTGACACAAAAATACTCTGTTCCATGGTTATAATAGAATTGAGGAAGTTGCTTCAAAAGTTCCTCTTGCTGTGAGTTTATAGGAAATGACAGGGAAATACAGGAGAAATGATTAAGTAACTCTTAAAAAAATCTCTCCTGTGTTCCTTTTAAGCCCCTTGGAAATTGCCTTAAGTATCTCATTTAAGATATTCCAGTAAAGGCTGTGTTTGGGCCTGTGAGAGACGTTTGGGATGGTGTTTTGGGATGTGATTGGGAGTCGGGAATTGCCCAGTGGATTTCCCATTGAGGATGCTGGGGAAGCATTTTTAATGGTTGGAATAAACTGATTTCTCAAACAGTGGAGGGGATCTGCTCACAAGCCTGTGCCAGCCAATAATGTAGTTCAGAGGTTGATGGTTTGCAACTTTGTTCCCTAAATGAAGCTTCCTCAAATTATTTCCTCATGTAAGGCCTGGACCTGAGTGTAAGAACACACCTGACAGCAGGCTGGGATTTTTTGTTGTTGTTCTCCTTTGTGAACCTTTTTGAAGCAAGTTTGTGCCCCAGAAATTGGGAGCTTTGTTGGAAGCACAGGGATTTTGTACTAAATATGAAGAGGGAGATTTTCTGAGGAAATATATGTATTGTAATTTGAGATTAGGGCAATAAAACTGGAAAAACCAGCAAAACCCAGGGGACTGTTTTCTAGAACATTGGAAAAATCAGCAAAACAGACATCTTGTTTCTTAGATGAGTCATTTGGAAATTTTTAGCATTTGTGAGTTATTCCCCTGGCAGCAAGCAGGAGCAGTAGCCTCTGAAAGGACTGGTACTGTCAAACTCAAACATGACCTTTCTGATGGAACAACCTCAGATCCTCGTGTGGGAGCCCAGAGAGATTTTCACTTCAGCTCTGCTGTTTTACCTAAATTCACTCCTAAATATTGGTGACAACTTAAAAGCTGTGATGTGCAGTTAATTTCGCTCTTGTGCCAGACTGGGACAAGGAATGGGAGGTCTGTGAAAATGAAGTTGCTCTGCCCAGAAAGGAACAGCTCACTTGTAATGTTTGTTTGCATCTTTGCGAGGATTTGAGAGATCCATTGCTGGGCTGTGCTGCATTCTCTTGGTAGCAAAAAGCTGTGGAAAGGGAAGGGGACAGGGTGGGGATAAGCTGCAGTCTGGGAGGAGGTGAGAATAAAACCAGGCTTTCCTAATGCCCAGTCTTCCCCCTGTTCTTTGGACTGCCCTCATTCTGCTCCTTTACTTGCCAAGGCACCAAGAAACTGGATGCAGCCCTTGGACTGCCTTTGGCTTGTGTGGAATATTAACTGGAAGGAGAATGTAGGGAATGGGAAACACAGGAACAGGTCATTCCTCTGCTTTTCCAAGCTGTGATCAGGCCGGGGCTGGGCTCGGCAGCAGCAGCTCTTTGTGTCCAGCTGCACTTTTGTAACGTGGAGCTCACTCTGCAAATGGGGAAAATCCTGAGGCAGATGAGCTGCCCCCATGCCAGGGACAGGGAGCTCTCTGGGGCAGGCAGGGCTGTTTGCTCCCTGCCTGTCCCAGCTGGGATGGGAAGGGATGGGATGGGGCTGGGGCTGCCCTGAGGGCTGTCCTCGCTGGAGGAGGAAGCAGCAGCAGGCACTAATCCAGGATTGTTGGGAAGTGTCTCCTCCTGCCCCTCCCAAGTGAACAGAGAGAGTGTTTGTGAGAGAATCAATCACTAATATGGGATTTTGTGGGTTTTTTTCCTTCTCTCAACCCCCAGACCTACGGCAAGAGCTGGCTGTGAGGGAAAGGCAGCAGGAGGTGACCCGGAAATCCGCGCCCAGCTCCCCCACTCTGGACTGTGAGAAGATGGATTCAGCTGTCCAGGCCTCTCTCTCCTTGCCAGCTACACCCGTTGGAAAAGGATCAGAAAATAGTTTTCCTTCCCCAAAAGGTATCACCCATAGGAATGGGGTCTGGCTGTGCTCCTTGGGGACCCCGAGGTGGATGTGGGGGTGTGGATCCCACACACTTCCATGAGGTGTGTGTGAATCCCGGGGCAGCCTCAGGTGCATTCCAGGAGTGAACAGCATGGAGAAGGACAGTGAAGCTCAGACACTGCCTCTGGGGGCAGGAGGGGTTTGCACTCTGCAGTGGGTGCCCGCAGTAGAGCACTGATGATATTTGGGAGTTCAGGGAAGTGCAGGGACTGATATTTCTGCTCAAGTAGGCCGCAGCAGTGGTGGGTGAACGTGGTCAGGAATTTGGAGTCTCTGTCACCACAGTGCCTCTTCAGGGGTCCTGTTTCCTCCGTGAGGCAGGGGGGTGGTAGTCCAGCCCCTTTTCCCATCTGGAAGGCTCTGGAGAGTCACGGGGATTAATACTTTATTTTTCAAATGAGGAAGAGTCGATTCCAGAGGGAGCTGTGGCTGGATTAGATGGATTGCAGTCAGAAGCCTTGCAGATGGAGAGGGCATGAACTCTGCCTGCAGGGCTAATGGGAACGGGGGCACTGGGCAGGAGTTAAGCTTCATCATTTTTCCCTGGCTAGTGATCCTGCAGTTACTGTGGGTAATTGTATGAAATGTCTGCAGCAGGATTGTAGATATGGGGGGGTATTTTATGTAGAAGCTGATTTATTTACATTTTTTTCAAACCTGAGCTGTGGAGGAGTGAAGTAATAGGATGTGTCTGTGTTTGCAGCTATACCAAATGGCTTTGGTACCAGCCCACTGACTCCCTCAGCTCGAATATCTGCACTCAACATTGTGGGAGATCTGCTACGGAAAGTGGGGGTGAGTGCTCGGAGCTCTCCCTGGGGCTTCTGTCCTTGTGCTCCATCACAGCACGGCCTTGGCCCGTGCTGGGTGCATTCTGCAGCTGCCAAATCATCCACATTCCCTGCTTAGTATTTTACACTGCATTTATTTAAAATTACTTTGATTTTTAAAGCATGGTCCTATGGTTCTGCTCCGATTTGGGGTGACAAAATTCATATTTGAAGTAAAAGTTTTTCAGGTACTGGCTTAGACACTGTCAACTTGTTCTTACCTGACCTGGGCCTGCAGCTTCCTCTGTCCGGGCTGCAGAGCTGGAGCTCAGGCTCGGGGGGAGGGAGGAGCTGGGATCACCCTGCCAAGGTCTCCTGGTGGGAGAGCTCCTCTCCCAGGGAGATCTGCCTCAGATACTGAGAGAAAAACCAGCCTGGTGCAAGCCTTTGGTAAGAAAGTGAGAAAATAAATGAGGAGAAAGCCAAAAGCTGCCATCTGTGGTTGGTGGGGAAGTGAAATGCATGAGCCTTTAAAGGGATTTACACTGTAAGCAGGGAAGAAGTGCTTTAAACACCTGCTGCAGTGTTGTTCAGGACCCAGGCTTTCCACTTGGAACAAGAAATGACTTTTGAGCTCCCAGGAGCTTCTTGGTGAGCCGTGGTGGTTTGTGTTGGAGTGAAGCTCGGGGAAGCTGTGTCTGGCTGCGCCCTGTGCCTGTGTAACCACGCTGAGCCCGGCAGGAGCAGCAGTACAGACAGTTGTTTTAGCAAAGTTGGACATGAAAAAATTGCCTGGCTGCTCCCGTTTGGAGGCAGCGAGCTCAGCCTTGGTTTGAAAGGGCAGCAGGACAGCTCGGGGTTAGCAGTGACATGTTTAAAAGGGGATCATTGTGAGTAAGAGTCTGCAGGGGATTTAGGGAGCTTAGTGACAATCCCATGTGATTACTCTGCAAGCACAGGAAATGCCAAATAAGCAAGCTTCTCTCGCAGGCTGCCCTGAGCCACGGCTCGGCCACTGGGACAGGGCTCCAGCTCATGCTCTGGGAACAATTACAGGGTGGTCAGGCCCTTTGGGGCTTGGCTGTGCCTCATCCCAAGCCTTACACTCCCTGTCCGTGCAGGAAGTTTCCCCTCTGCTTTCCTGCTTGTGGCTGAGACAGGGAGTCCTTGGTTGAGATCACGCTGGCTGTGGCCAGGGGACAATCTGTGACACCCAGAGTTATCTACAGCTGCCTCTATAGCCCATAATCCCTAAATGAACTCCCACGGATTCCTAGGAGTCTGCACAGTGCTCAGTTACCTGTGGCAGCATGTCAGCGCCCTGGCAATGGAATGTTCTGTGCAGAGCAGCACCAAACCCCACACGTGGGGAGATGGGTTTCAGTTTCCAGTCGCAGGCACCTGCAGTGCTCTGAGTGCCCCCTGCACAGGGTGGGTAATGAGTAAGGGCTTCCTGCTGCACCACAGGGATATTGGGGGTAAGAGGGATATCCATCCAGCCTCTGGTGGTGGCAGAAAGGGCAGGTGATGCTCTGGAGTAAAGGAGAGAATCAGGATGTTGCTCCTCCTTCCAGGAGTCAGGTGTGTGCAGGGGAAAAAGACCTCACCAGGCCTGTTTGGAAGGGTGGCAGTGGAGCTTTAGAAACTTCATTTTGCGAGCCAAGATTAAGAAAGAAATTCCAGCAGGCATTGTCCTGGTGAAAAAAGCAACTTTCCAAATGCACAGTCCCTCTCAAAGCTTGAGGGTCCTGCTTTAGGCTCTCAGTCTTCTGACCAGCTCACAGCAGCTGCTGAAGCAAGAAGTTTTGGTAACTTCTGCTAGGATTTGGCTTCTTTATCTTGGGTAATTATTTCAGAGTTCATCTGTTCTAGAATTTGAGGCCTCGTGGAGCTGAGTAATGCCTGGCAGTCTGCATCAGCATCTGTGTGTTTCCTTTGTGGTTGGGTGACAGAGGAAATGACAGCTTTGTTCCTATTTTTTTGCCAAGGGTGATCACACTGGAGTCCTGATCATGGCCATCTTGGGCTCATGAGCAGCAAAATACTTCCTCTTAATTATTACTTTTTAATATTATTTTATTTTTTTCCTTTTCACAGGCCTTAGAATCCAAATTAGCTGCCTGCAGGAATTTTGCAAAGGACCAGGCATCACGGAAATCCTACATTTCAGGGAACGTCAGCAGCGCCGTGATGAGCAGCAACGGCACAAAGTACCCGCACCCAGGGCACACGTCCTTCTTCGACAAGGGGTGAGCCGGGGCACGGCCCTGCCCTCAGGGGAGGGGCGTTTCAGCAGCTCCTTGGAGCAGTTTCCATGGCTTGTCCTTAGCCCACCACCGTAGGAGAAATAACTCGTGGAGCAGAGCGTGCGGGGGATTGCTGTAACAGAGAGAAAAGCAGCGTGGCCGTGCCTCAGCTCGGGGTGGCAGTGCCCGTCCTGCCCGAGCCCTTGGTGGCTCCAACAGCACCCCCAGGCAGTGAGGGTGGGCCCTCTGAGGGCATCTCCGGAGCAGAGGAGGGGTTGCCAGAGCTGCAGGTGCCCTCTGAGGGCATCTCAGGAGCAGAGGAGGGGTTGCCCCAGCTGCAGGTGCCCTCTGAGGGCATCTCAGGAGCAGAGGAGGGGTTGCCCCAGCTGCAGGTGCCCTCTGGGCGAGTGCAGAGCCCCAGGTGTGGAGCTTCCCTTGGGGGATGTTCCCTGGGAGGGATCGTGGCTGCTCACACCCCCTCTGTGAGGGGAGGGATGAACCATCGGGGGTGGAATTCTGGCAGCTGAGGGGCGGCTCCTCCCTGCCGTGAGTCAGCCCCGGAGCCAGGGATGGCCCTAACGGGAACAAGGGCCCCGCGTGTCTGCCGTGCTCGGAGCTCCCTCCGGGGTACTGGGAGATGCCTCTCGGGAGGGTTTTCCCCAGTGCCTCCCAGCACAAGGCCCTGTGGGTGTTCCAAGGGGGAAAGCACAGAGTTCTCCAGGGTGCTGAGGGCAGCACACCCTCCGTGCTCCCCTCATGTGTTCACGTTAAACCTCAGTGCAACTTAATGCTGATACTCAGCACTTCCTCAATCGTGCATTTATTTTAGAGAATGAAAGGAGCTGTTTCCAACCTGAAAGTGCCAGAGCAGCCAGCTGAGCTTCCCACATTCCTCCTCAGCAGAGCTGTGTGGGGAGCAGGGTGAGCTGCACCTTAAAAACTGGCACTCAGAGCTCCTCGAGCCACTGGTGTTTGCTGCTTTGGGAAAGGCAGAGTTCAGAGCCCTAAAGTCGTGTGCAAATCAGATTTTGGTCTATGTGTGCTGCAGGGCTGAGGGGGCCGTGCATCCCCCAGGGAGCTGGGAAGTGCTGGGGAGGGATTATGGCAGCTCTTAGCAGGCAGCACGGCTATATTGAGGTGTGGTGTGACAGATAAGCTGATTGCTCTCCGGGGTGGGGGTCACTTTTAATTATGCAGATTGTCATCACGCTCCTTATCTGGGCCGGCTGCGTGGAGGGAGGAGCGGGCTGGGGCTGAGGAAGGCTTAGAGAGCCTGGGAGGAAATGCTGCAGCAGAGCTGGGGGGTGTTAGGGGACAGGAAACGGGCTGGAAGTGGTTCCTGTGCTTATCTGCAGGCTGCCAGAGATGCTGCAGGGCCCCACTGCCCTGTCCCCAGGCTGGCCCCTCGCCCACTCCTGCTCCCCTGGCAGTGCCCGTGCTGGCTGCGGGCTCTGGGGCTGCTGTGGGCAGCCTGGCTGTGCCCTGGGAGCCGTGCCCAGGCAGGGCCACAGCCCGTGGTGGCTGTGCTGGGGCAGGGCCCGGGCCCTGGCCACGCTGGCCCGGAGTGGCTGTGCTGGGTGGGCACGAGGGGCTGAGCCAGGCCTGCCCTTCTTGTCCCTTCCTTCCTGTCCAGCCAGCAGCTCTCCTCCCTGCCCTGGGTGTTGCTGGAGCCTGATCCAGCTGTGAGTGTGGTGCTGATCCAGCTGTGATCCAGGTGTGAGTGTGGTCCTGATCCAGCTGTGATCCAGGTGTTAGGGCAGCCCTGCTCCAGGTGTGAGTGCAGCCCTGCTCCAGGTGTGATCCAGCTGCGATCCAGCTGTGGGTGCAGCCCTGCTCCAGCTGCGATCCAGCTGTGGGTGCAGCCCTGCTCCAGGTGTGATCCAGCTGTGGGTGGAGCCCTGCTCCAGCTGTGAGTGCAGCCCTGCTCCAGCTGTGATCCAGCTGTGAGTGCAGCCCTGCTCCAGGTGTGCTCCAGCTGTGGGTGCAGCCCTGCTCCAGCTGTGAGTGCAGCCCTGCTCCAGCTGTGATCCAGCTGTGAGTGCAGCCCTGCTCGAGGTGTGATCCAGCTGTGATCCAGCTGCGAGGGCAGCCCTGTCCCAGCTGTGATCCAGCTGTGAGTGCAGCTCCAATCTGCAGCCGCTGCCCAAAGAGCAGCTGGTGGCTGAGTGGGGGGGTTGGTTCAGAGAGAACTCAGCCACATCATTACAGCTCTGTTTACTTGTCCTCCTCCTGCCATTTAGTTGGTGGAGATACTTGAGGGATCCCCAGCTCTCGTCAAGCCCCTGCCCTTTGCTCTCAGAGGGGAACTGGGCAGCCCTGCTTTAGGGGAGGCCTGGAGCACAGCAGGGCTTGCTCCAAAGCTTGGCTGCAGCACTGGGGGAGTCAGGGTTTCCCTGCCTGTTAAACCTCAGCAGTGACTGGTGTAAGATCCGTTTCCTGCAGATTTGTCCCTTTGGGAACGTGCAGGTTCTGTCCAGATGCCAGGGAGTGGCAGAACAGCACCTGAGGATGGTCCTCAGGATGGATACTTGCTTTTTGCTGTTGTAATTATTGTTAATTGGTTGTTAATGTCAGTCCAGTTTTGGCCAGGAAACAAAACTGCTCTGGGCTCTGCAGGGCCCTGGCACTGGGACAGCCACCCTGAGGTGCCTGTTGCCCTTCCTGCAGTCCTGAATGCCAGAGTCCTCCTAGCTGACGTTTATTCTTGGGTATTTTTGTGAACCTCTCGGGCTTTGCTCTAATGAAACGAGCTGAGGTGTGGATGTGAGGAGTGCCTGTACTCGCACACAGCAGTCAGAGGTGTCTCTGCACGGTTACCACAGCCCTGAGCAGAACACGCCAGGCTGTGAAATCTGGGTCATTTTTCAGTCCCTGATCCCCCTGATGGACAGATTTCCCCGGGAGAGAGGGAGCTGTGGGTGACTCAAGTGCAGGAATCCTGTGCCTGCCCTGAGCTAGGTTGCCCGAGCAGAGGTCGGACAGGAGAGGTTTGCTGAGGTCGGGTTCAGCACCTTTGCTTGGCCCCAGTTGTTGCCTCGAGGGTTGTGCTCAGGAATGTCATTTTTGTGTGCATAAACTTTCCCTTTCTCTCCACTAGGCGTGAGAAGGTCATATTCCCCACCTTGGTCATGGGTAAATGAATTCATTTGCACTGATTGGCTGCATGGGGTGTAACCCGGGGCTTGGGGCAGGTTTGGGGGCTCTGGTAACTGCACGAGGTAGTTGGTAGTGTCACACACTAACGGGCCCTGATCAGAGCCTGAGGCTGCCATTGCTCCTTCTCCTCCCATGAAATAAACCCCTCTGGTGCTGTGACCTGCTGCAAACATAAGCCTGAGTGCTGCTTGCTTTCTTCATCTGTTTAATACTTCAAATAAGTGCATGTTTCTGATTGAACTGGTCCCAGCAGGGATGCAGGGGAAGCGTGGCTTCATTGATGGAGTTAATTTGGAAGGTTTGCCCTTCAGTTGTGGTTTTCCTTCAGCATTTTGTGGCTCTTGGTGTGCAGTGGTGTGGTTGTGGCTGACAGGAAAGCAAACAAGGGCACGGGTGGCTGGGAGATGGCCGGGGTAGAGCAGGGTGCAGGCAGTTGGGCAGGGACAGCAGTGTCCCTGCTCGGTGGCAGCTGGCAGGACCTGGGGCAGTTCCAGGTCTCCAAGTGTGCTTTTCCAGCTCCGTTTTCCCTTCAGGCTGGACTGTTCAGCTCCAGAAGGATCTTCCACTGAGGATTTGCTGGATACTTAGAGCTGAGGGAGTCTTGGGCACGAGGTGCTAAGTACAAACTGCGGGTTAATGAGTCCAAATTAGCGATCAGGGCAGAGAGGGTGCTTGGACACAGACACAAAGCCCATGGTGCTGCAGGGGCAGGCGGTCAGAAACATCCCTCAGGAGCCACTGCAGGGCCCTTCCCAGCTGGGAGTGCTGCTCCTGGCTCTGGCTGGAGCCTGGTTTCTTGGGAATCCCAGCGCAAGGGCATGGCACAGGCACCACAGAGTGTGCTGGAGTGGGCTGAGGGCCGGGGGAAGGAGGCAGGAGCAGGAGGGGGCCTGGCTGGGGTTAATCACTGTGGGCAGGAGGCTCCAGACACCTCCCAGAGCTGCCCGAGTCATTGGAGCTGGAGCAGAAGAGCTTTTGCCAGCTCTCTCCTGGAAGCTTAGGCAGGACCTTTTATTGGATATTTTTACACTTGCTGTGTTTAGGGTATTCTATTTTCCTGTAATTCTGTCTCCCACTGCAGTAATGCTGATTTCTTTCCCTTTTTTTGGTGCCTTTTCATGTTACCACCAGAAACCCAAGGCTGGGCAAGCCCTCCCTAAGCTCAGCCTTGGTGCCAGCTCTCAGTACTCCCCAGCTGCTGCTGTTTGGTGCCTTCTGCTGTGGCCCAGCAAATCCAGGCTGAAGAAAGGCAGAGCTGGGCAGGTGCTGCAGAGCTGGACATGGAGGCAGGAGCTGCTGAGCCTCCAGGGCTGTGGGGTTCCCCCCACCCTGAGTATTGCAGAGCCCTGGTTTGGGGGCAGTGCTGATCAGGGATGCCATCACTCCTGGGGTGCCATGTGTCAGATGGAGAAGCTGCTGGCCCCACGGGCTCCTCTCCCACCCCCCGGGGAAGGCAGGCGCTCCCCAGCTCCAGCAGGACTCTGGGGAGGGGGGAGCCTGTGGATCCTGGGGTGTGGAGGCACCGGGAGCCTCCCCTGCGCCCCGGTGGGGATGGTGGGCACAGAGACAGCTCTGCGGTGGCACCGCCCGCCCCCGGGGGCTGTGTGTGTGTGTGTCCCCTCCCGGCACGGAGGGACCCGGGCACAGGGCAGGCCCCAGGGCTGTGCCCTCGCTGCGGGCACCGAGTGCCGGGGCAGGGACAGGTGGGGCCAGCCCTGAGGGTGCTGGGCCTGACCCTGCACAGACCCAGCGGGCTCAGGCTCTGGGGCCACCCGTCCTCCTGGGACAGCCCCCTCGGCCGGGACGTGCCCGCTCAGGCCCTGGG
>WEIT01031449.1:2403-31454 GCA_013389985.1 Dryoscopus gambensis | reverse complement strand
GGCTTTGACCAAGGGCCCCCCGGCCTGGGGGGCTCCCGACCGTCCTCGGCGCCGGGAATGCTCCCCCTGAGCGTATGAGCCCGCAGGAGTTTGGACTTGGATGCTTTTCTCAGCCCACCAGGAGAAGAACTGCTCCCGATTCCTCCCCATTCCTACCCCGCTGGAACATGACCCTGAGAGGAGACCCGAGCCCACGGCCCTCCATGTCCTGTCAATACAGTTTGTTTTCTGCTGTCGCTGTAGTGGACGTTCTCTGCCCCGGCCCCGCGAGCTGCCACCCGCTGCTGTGCTTGGGGACGCCGAGCCCTGCTCTGCCTGGGGGACACGCCCGGCCTCGGCCCCTTGGCTTTCCCCTCTCCTCTCACCGAGGTCTGACAGAGCCTCGGCCGCTCCTCTCACAGGCTCCCCTGTCCCTGTCCCCTCCCAGGCCCTGCAGCTGCTGCCCTCAGTGCCCCGGGGGGGCTGGCAGTGGCCCTGGGGCCACTTTCACCTGGACCTGGCCCCGGGTCCTGTCTCAGTTCCAGCTGTGGCAGTCGAAGCAGGGCTGGATGAGCGGCTCCAGGACGGGCCCATCCCCCCTGGACAGCTGGACATACACAGAGGGCCGGGGCAGGGAGGGAGAGGGGGCGGCAGCACGCTGGGGTGACCACGCCAGCCCCCCCAGATGCCTTGGTAGGGCTGAGAGTGGCCGAGCTGCTCCCCTGGTGCCCGGGTGCGGGGTGGGCAGTGCTGTGCCCAGGGGCTGTGCTATGCCCAGGGGCAGTGCTGTGCCCAGGGGCTGTGCCGTGCCCAGGGGCTGTGCCGTGCCCAGGGGCTGTGCTTGCCCAGGGGCTGTGCCCTCAGCTGCCCCCAGGGCTGCCCCACAGCGCCCTGGCCCTGCTGGACTCGGCCTCCGTCCCTCACCCTCCACACGGCGACCCCATGGGAGCTTTAGGAAGCTGCTGCTCCAGCTGGCCCCGGGAACCCCCTGCCCATCACCCCTGTGCTGTAGGACTGGCTTGTCCAGCGTCACCTGGGACAGTTTGGGGCGACCGAGCCTTGTGGGTCTTTCAAGCAACACATCTGTGTGGTTTCCCTGTCCATGTGCCTCAGAGTCGGTGGATTTTTAGACTGAACCAGCAAATGGAGCCAGGGTTGGAGCTGAGGGTTCAGCAGTCGTCGTTCAGGGGCTCTGCAGCTCCCAGGTGGTTGAGTTACAAATGCTGAGGAAAAAAAACCCCACTGGCCCAGCAGTGGAGGTGGGATTGTCCCTTTGCCATTAGGGTTTGTATGGTCCTTCCTTCCTGTGCATCCTCTGCTGCATTTGACTGTTTACATTTGTTTTATTGTACATAGATTTGTAAACATAATACCTTTGCCTGAGGTCTTTGTACATAACTTGGGCTTTGTAGCTTTATTTATTCAGCCTCTCTCTGGCATGTTTCCATAGGATGTACCGTTCCACCCTGGTGCCACTGACATGATGTGGTTGCAAAAGAATGAAAACAAATGAGAGTAACCTTCCAAAAATAAAGTTCTTTTAATGTGGAATCCGTGGATTTTGCAGAACCAGTGGCCGTGGCTCTTCCTTTGTCCCGTAGGGGTTTGTGCCGAGCCCCAGGGCGGGGCCGGCGCTCAGGCGCTGCCGCGTTACCCCGCAGCCCTTCCCCTGGGAGCGCGGCTCGGTTCCGGCCCCAAGTGCTGGAGGCTCCAGCCCCAAGCCAGGCCCCTGCAGCCACGGGTCCCATGGAGAGGGTGGGAGCAGCACCCCCCAGCCCCTCTGCCTGCTCCGTGTCCTCATTCCCTCCCTTTTTCACCCACTCCCCTCCCTCCCTTCTCCCTCCTCCCCTTCCCACCTCTCTGGGGGGAGCCCAAAGCTCCCACCCCAGACTCCTGCAGCTCCTGGGCCTCTCCTGCCCCAGCTCTAGGGCAGCTTCTGCACCCCAGGACCCCAAAATCGGGGATGCAGCTGCTCAGGCAGGAGCCCAGACCCTGCTGAAGGCAGAAGCGGGGCTGTGCCTGTGCCACAGCCCTGAGGGGCAGTGGGAGAGCTCAGAGCTCCCTTTGTGCTCCAGCTGGGCCCTGCCAGTGGCATTCAAAGGCAAAGGCTCAGCTCGGACCCAGCCATTGATGCTGTATTTAGGTCAAAATAAAAGGAAAAAAAAAGCAAGCAAACAAAACAGGAAGAAGGGAAAAGGCAGCTTCCAGTCATATCTCGTTTATTAAGGTCTATGCCAGCCTCGGGAGAGCTCTTCCAGTAAGTAAACAGAGCAGGCGGCCGCATCTATAATGAATAAATTTATTGTCTTACAAAAATCATTGTCTAGAAATATGGGTATACAAGAAAACAAGATATTTGCAGTCAGACGCCTGGTGGTCAACAGCCAGTTTGATTAAAAATATCCAAACACACACAACAAAACCTTTGCGACAGATGTTAAAGCTTTTAACCAAAAAGGGAAATCCATGGGTTTTGAGCATGTGGCAGAGGAAGTTTCCTAGTTAACACTGATTCATTGTCACTAATATCAATAATACCACTTGGACTAGAGAGGTACATGATATGAAGCACAGTCAAAATTAATACATTAAATCATTGTTATATAGGCAAATTATATATGTAACGTTGTCTTAGTACTGTAGTGTCTAAGGCACTTTCTGTAATGTCAGTTTTCAGCTATTTAAACAAAAAGAACGCTAACTACTCACTGTAATACTGCTCAAAATAAAAAACAACAACAAAACAACAACAAAAAAAAAAGGATTCACATCCACTGGCATGTTAACTGTAGGCAGGCAACATCCATCCCTCCAGGGCGGGAGCCCCGAGCCCCGGCCCCGCAGGGCCCCGGGGCTGCCGGGCGTCCCGGAGCCTCCCACGGCCCGACTCGGCCTCACATTAATAAATTAGTTTTGCCTGTGCTGTGTGTTTATTTCCCACCGGTGTTCACATTATCCCAGCCTGGGTGTCTGCAGGGCCCCGGGGGCTCTGAGCACGCAGGGCTGTGCCGGGGACGGGGACCCACCTCGGTGTGCCTGGACTGCATGGACACGAACGGATGGAGCAGGTGCTGAGAACACTTCAAATGGGATTGCAGGATAAAAATGGACACTACTCACTCATCCCTACACTTGCCTCTAACACTTCCCAAGGCCGTTTTTCACAGTTCACTCAGGGGTTGTGTGCGGATCACAACAATTGGGAGAAAAGAAAGAAACAGGTGCGGTTTGGTCTTCACTGATCTGAGAGACTGCGCCCAGCCCGGGGCCGGCGAGCCCGGAGCCCGAGGGATGCTGCTGGACACGAGGCATGCACAGCCACGGCAAGGGGTCTGTCCCGGCCACCCACCCGCTGGGAATGACGCTTCTGGATCGATAAAAAAAAGTTTCATCCTTCACATGATGCTTTATAAAATGGCTTTACAATGAGTATCTGGAAAAGAGATGCACTGAACAGAGACGATCCCGGTTGTTTACTATATATAAAAAAGCAGTTGTACCTATATCTGAAGCAGGGTACAGTGTGGTGAGGCTGGAGAGCCTTAAGACATGGTTGACCTATGATAAGGAACCTTGTAGCACATGCCGAGGGTCGTAAGGCAGCTTTCCGGCCACAAGGCAGTTCCGAGGGCAGGGCAGGGCGCTCCGAGGGCTCCTGCCCGGGGCTGGAAAGGTCTCTGCATGCAGGCGGGGCCGGGCGCTACTCGGCGGGGGCGGGCGGGGCCTCGTTCACGTCGCTGCCTTTGCTCTCGGCGTCGTCGTCCGACAGCTCCAGCGAGGCGCCCTCGATGTGCAGCTGCCGCCGGCCCGAGCGGCTCGAGGAGAAGGTGATGGGCCCTCCCCTCCTGCGAACCGGGAACAGCGCGGCTGAGGCTCCTGCACAGCCCGGGCCAGCGCAGGAGCACCGCACGGGTTGGGCGGGGCTGGGCTGGGCTGGGGGGATCCTAAAGCTCAGCCCATCCCACCCCTGCCATGGGCAGGGACACCTCCCACTGTCCCAGGCTGCTCCCAGTGCTGGACACTGCCAGGGATCCAGGGGCAGCCACAGCTGCTCTGGGCACCCTGTGCCAGGGCCTGCCCACCCTCCCAGGGAACAATTCCTTCCCAATAGCCCACCTATCCCTGCCCTCTGGCAGTGGGAAGCCATTCCCTGTGTCCTGCCCCTCCATCCCTTGTCCAAAGTCCCTTCAGGTACTGAAAGGTCACAGTGGGGTCATCCTGGCAGCCCACGGAGGGTCTGTGGGCTCGGAAGGGCTCAGGTAAATCCCAGTCCCAGAGCTGCAGTGGCACTGACCTTAGCCTGTTCTTGAGGGTGCTGACCTCCCGGCTCAGCCCCTCGTTGGCCTCCGTGGCATCGTCCAGCTCCCGCTGCAGCTTGCGCCGGGACGCGTTGGCGCGCGTGGCCTCCTCCTCCGCCTCCTCCAGCTGCCGCTTCAGCTGCTTCATCCTGGCATTGGCCTTCTCCATCTGCAGCCAAAGCCAGCACTCGGGGTCACCCCAACAGCTGCACCCCACGCCCTGCCTGCCCCCCTGGCTGGGGATGTGGCTCAGCCTCAGTGCCGGCCCCAGCCTGGGCCCGGGAGGTGGGAACAGCCCATCCCAGCACACGGAGAATCCCTGCTGGGCCTTCTCTGCTGCTTCAATCATCGCTGTAGATTCCCTTAGGTATTTCCATTCCAACTCCTCTTCACGAGCCCTTCCCACCCCAAGGAGGTTCTACTGAGCCCCCACCCACCTGCTCCTTGTACTGGTCCGCGTGGCGCCGCTCGTCCTCCACCTGCATGAAAACCTCCTTCAGCTTCTTCTCGGTGCGGCGCACCAGCTTGTTGGCAGCCGCTCTTTCCCTGGAACAATCCAAAGGCATCGTCTGTCCCGGCACGTGAGGGCTGGGAGCACGAGCTCTGTCCCTCCCGAAGGTGTAACTGAGCTCTCTGGACGTGCCACACACCAGCAGTGGAACTGACTCTCGTAAAAACGGCTGGCTGGGATGCAGGGATGCAGCTCTCAGCGCACAAAGCCTTAGCCCTGGGGCCATGTGAGCGTGCAAAGAGGGCTCAGGGGGTGCTTTCACAAGGAGATTGGGCAGAGCAGCTTTAAAGCTGCTGCTTAACCAGTAACACGGTCCTGCTGCAGAGCCCAGGGCCCAGAAGGGACGGAGGTGGTGGTAGGACACCCACGGCTGCAGATGAGGGGAGGAACCAGCTAAAAAAGTGAATTTTGAGAATAGGATTGCAAGGACAGATGGATAATTCACTGCAGAAAGACTTCTGGAGAGCACAGGGTTCATCTCAAACTGTCCCACCTAAGCTGTTCCTCTAACCAAGGGACTGGGAGCTCAAGGGGACATTTCACCTTGTCCCAGGAAACTCCTGCAGCACCTTGTGGTTCTGGGAGGTTCTGGGACATCAACAAGTTGCAGAGCTCACCCAGCTGGTAGGAAGCAAATCGATTCTGAAACTCCTAACCCCAATTACTTTACAGCTGCCTCGTTAAAGTGTATCCCCTACACAGGAGTCTCCAGACAATAAACCCACGGCCCTTCAGAAGCTTCCAGCATGCAGCTTTCAGCCACTCAACCCATACAGGCAACCAGGTTTTTTCCCCTTACTTGGCTTCCTGCTCAAGCTGTTCTTCGAGCTGTGCAATCTTGGCTTCTAGAGTAGAAATTGTCGCCTTGAATTTGGACTTGACAGAGCCCTCCAGTTCCTGCAGCTTGGCCTTGAGCTCCTTGTTCTGCCTCTCCAGCTGCTGCCGCGCGTTCTCGCTCTTCTGGGCCGCGCTGCGCTCGCCGGCCAGCTCCGAGTTGAGCGTGTCCACCTGGCAGGGAGGGGACAGCGGTCACTCGGAGCCACCAGAGCCTCCGTGGACGTCACGGCCAGCAGCGGCTGCCCCGGGGCTCACCTGCAGCGTGGTCTTTCGGAAGCGCTCGTTGAGCAGCTCCATGTTGCTCTGCTCCTCCTCCAGCTCCTCCTCCAGCTGGGCAATCCGAGCCTCCAGCCGGCGCTTCTCGTCCAGCAGCGCTGACCTGCACAGGGGAAGGGGTCAGGGCGTGTCCAGAGCCCGCAGAGCTCCTGGGGAGGTCACTTGGGATCACGGAGTCTCCTGAGCTGGAAGGGATCCAAAAGCATCCAGCTCCTGGCCCTGCCCAGACCCCCCAACAGCCCCACCCTGGGCACCCCTGGCAGCGCTGTCCCAACGCCCCTGGAGCTCTGGCAGCCTCGGGGCCGTGCCCATTCCCTGGGGAGCCTGGGCAGTGCCAGCACCCTCTGGGGGAAGAACCTTTCCCTGGTATCCAGCCTGACCCTCCCTGGCCCAGCTCCGGCCGCTCCCTGCCCCTGTCCCAGCCGCACTCACTTCCCGGAGGCGCTGTTGGCGATCTCGTCCGCCAGCTCGTCCCGCTCCTGCTCCGCGTGCCGCCGCGCGCGCTCCGACGCCGCGAACTCCTGCCGGGGTGGGAACAGTCAGAGCAGCCCCAGGAGCCCACAGCTTCTGCGAGATGCTGTGAACTGGGATATCCCTGGGGGCTTTTACTGGATAAGCCAGCAGGACACGTCAGCTGGATATTCCCTCACTGCCCTGGGACTGCCGTGGAGTTACTGCTCCCTGTCCCTGAAATGTTCCCCACACAAAGCAAGGGGAAAAAATCTGTGAAGATCAGTAACACCCGAGTCCTCAGCAGCACGAGAAGCCACTGTGCCACATGCTCTGACAGACACGGTCAGTGTAAAGCAGGTGCTAAATTAAGCGAACGTTTTAGGTTCTTACAGAGTTCTCAGCATGAAGACAAGAAGAGAATAAAAATTAAAAAGCTTTAGCACAACAGCACACCCAGCACTGAACTTCAGATTATAAATCTCGTAAGTGGCACAAACACTCAAGCATTTGCTAAGGACAATTAAATGCTCTACAAGTGCCACACTGATGCCTGAAGGCCACCAAAGTCCACCTGGAGAAGCTCCAGGCAGTGCCAGGTTATCCGTGAAGGCTCCAAGGGAAGTGTGGTGAGTGTGGGCAACTGCTGCAAGCCTTGTTCTGCAGCTAAAGCACCCAGGAGAGGCACAGGGACACTGCACTCTGACCTTGTGGCAGCACAGGGAGAAGGTGGCAGATGAGAGAGATGCAGCAAGACTTGGAGCTCTTACATAAAGTGCCAACACTGATGGCCATAAGAGAAAGGGCTGAGGACCTGAGAGGGCAGAGGGATAAACCTCCACACAACCAAATGGTTCACTGGGGCACCAGAGACAGAACTGCAAATACATAAATCCTAAGAACCCCTTTCAGTGGTGACACCGAGCACTGCACCTCTCAGAGAGTCCTGAAGCACCCAGCACACTGCAGGGAAGCCTCACGTGTGTTTAAGCAGCAGCAGAGCTTCCCTGCTCTCCAGGAAGCCCAGACTCCTACCCAGCTGTAAGGACTCACCAATGCCCTGGAGCAGGGGAACCAGAGTTCTCCTGGCTCCCATTCCTCCGTTCAACTCACTACGTTGCTTTTTACCTTTTTTACTCTCTGATCTTTGCCTTTCTCTAGCAAGAAAATCTCCTGGATTTCCATCTCACCTCTTGGAGCTGGAGTATTTCTGCTTCGAGACTTTTGAGCTTCTTCTCACTCTCTTTGGACTGGGCAAAGATCTCATCCCTGGACGCTCGGGCCTCTTCCAGCTCCCGCTGGTAGTCCTTCATCTGAGCCTGCGGGTGGAGGGCAGGGTAAGGAACAGCCAGGCTGCGTTAGGACAGTCACAGGGTTGGTTCTAGCTCTGATGCCTTTCAGCCCTTCAGAGATAAGGCTTTTCTCCCAAAGTGGCTTCATTCCACTTAAAGGCATTTCCAGTTCTTCTGTATGGTAAAATTCCATTTTCTCATCTTGCCACCCCTCAATGACTGGTCAGAAATATCACATTCCAATACTTCAAGCATTCCACAGAATTACAGAGTGCAATCTTAGAATGACCTGAGCTGGAAGGGACCTTAATTATCATTCAGTGCCACCCCTGCCATGGCAGGGACACCTCCCACTGTCCCAGCCTGCTCCAAGCCCCGTCCAACCTGGCCTTGGACACCTCCAGGGATGTGGAAAGTGGTTTTGTGGCAGGGGAGTTTGGAACGAGATGAGCCTAAAGGTTCCTTCCAACCCAAACTATTCTGTGGTTCTATAAAAGGATGAGTTTTGAGTAGAGCATAAATCCAGGTCGGATACTCTCAGACCCATCCGTGGACTCTGATTCTCCTCCTGCCTTCAGCTGCACTGAACGGAAGCAGCCCCCGGGCAGCTCCCAGCACAGAACCAGCTCCCTGATCAGCTGTGCCTACCTGGAGCTTCCTGAGCTGTTTGATGGCTTCATCCCGAGCCTTGTTTGCAGCCTCAATCTGCCCCTCCAGGTCCTTCAGGTCCATCTCCAGTTTCTTCTTGGCCGCCACGGCCAGCGCACGCTGCTTGCGCTCGTCCTCCAGCTCGGCCTCCAGCTCCCGCACCTGGGGAGCAGGGACAGATCAGCCCTGCAGGGCCCCCCAGGGCAGGGCAGGGACCCCGCAAGGCCTGCCCGGCGTGGGGGACACCTCTGAACAGCTGAGGGGGAGCAGAGACCTCTGCACTGAGCAGAAGGGAAACCCGAGGAAAGAGCTCAGCACCTGGAGCATTTCCATTCCAGCCTCCTGCCCACCACTCCCACCCACCACGGGGGGTGGCTCCGGGGCAGATGTCACTAACTCTGGTGGAAAATAGGAACTAGAGTCACCTCATTGTGTCACGAGAACAACGAAACCATTCCCTTTGAATGCCTGTTACTGGCATTCATACACCAACAACTTCTTTTCCCAAAACAAAACAAGTGTGTGTGAACGGCCAGGCCACATGGACTGAGCCAAAGCTATGCAAAAATAAACTGAGCCAGAAATGCCACAGGTTACCAACAGGAAAGAATATTTTGTTTTGAAGCCAATCTCCCTCCCAGTGCAAGGTCAGGAGCTCTTGTCCAGTTCAGGTAACAGCAACTTTGTACTGCAGTGAACTTCCAAACCCTCCAGGCCACGTTTATTCCTAAGGTATCTCCACAGGGGTGATTCTCAGATTTTGTTTTCTTGTGATAAATCCTGAAATACTGGCTGATTTATTACTCAACATTTAATGTTCATTTAGAACCATCTTCTCTTACAAGCATGAAACTCTAAAGGTATTTCTTGAGTCTCTTCTGATCTCTGTGTTCCCAGAATTCTCAAGTCCAGTGAACCTGGAAGCTCTGCCATGATTTTCATTTAGGAAACTGTTCACTTGATTTTTGAGTCTATCTCAGCATCCATGGATTTGTTCCTGGGTATCAAATAAGATGGGCTTGAAAATGCAATATCCCTGTCCTGGGAACACACCAGGCAGCAACAGCCAAACCTCAGGGAGGGGTTTTGGAGGCCACGAGCAGCTGCCCGACACTGCCTGCAGACAGTGGCCAATCCTCAGCCAGAACATTTGTATGGTTTGTAAAACACTATGGGGTTTGGGATTTCCATGGGATGGAATCTTTAAGCAAAAAGTTTTGTTTTTCTGGTAGCACAGAAGGCCCAGAATTCTGGCACAAGACCCTCCCCGCCTCTGACTACAACACAGAGTAAAACACACGTACTTGCTTCACCAGCATCCTCTTCTTCTCCTCGTTCTGCTCGTCTCTGGCTTGCAGATCTCTGTCAAACTGGGCTTTCATAGCCTGCATGTTCACCTCCAGACGGAGTTTGGCATCTTCTGTGGCCTGCAGTTCATCTTCCAGCTCCTCCAGCTGAGTCCTCATCTCCTCCACCTGCTGCTCCAGGGTTCTCTTGGACTTCTCCAGCTCGTGGACCTAAGGCACAAACCCTGATCGAGCCTGTCCTTCAGGGACCTGCCCCCAGCAGCTTCCCAGAGCAGGACAGGTCCGTGGCTGCATTTGGGACCCCCTGAGCTGGACAGTGAATCAGACCAGGCAGAGCAGCAGCTTGGCTGCAGCAGAGGCCGCACGGTGCCAGTGCAGACCCGCTCCCCTGAGCCAGGCCTGGCAGAAGGGCACAGCTGCTTCCCAGATAATCAGGTGGGGCTGGGACACCGGGACAGGGCCATTGGGGAAGGGCAGGGGGCCTCGGCTGCTGCCTCAGGGGGTGCAGGAGGGAGGACACTGAAGGGTCACAGTTCTGCTCTGCCTTTGGTTCAACCACGTCCTGCAGCTCAGCTTGACCAAACGTACCAGAAATCCTCAATATCCCTCATGTACACACAGAAACACACCCAGCAGCACAAAAACGAGGAAGTGGCTGTCCCCATCTATCACAGCAGCAACACATCTCCAGTTCTATCTGACCACAGTCCCACCTCCATTGATCCAAAAGCATAAAACTGACATTTGGAATCCTCCATGCAGAGGCTGAGAACAGAGCTTTTGAAGAGGCCTGATGTTAACAAGGACCAGCCCCTTATTCTGGGCATTAATTCCTCTGGCACTTTGGGTCAGCTTCAGTTCTGTTCTTGTGCCACAGACCCTTCTCCAGCCAGGGATTATTCCCGGCATGGATCCATACTTACATTTTTGCCCACATCATCTTTGGAGCTCATCAGATCTTCCATATCTGCACGCAGCTGCTTGTTCTGCCTCTCAAATTCCTCCTTGGCTTCCAGGGCCTCCTCCAGGGCCCGGGCCAGGGACAGGGCTTTGGTCTCCTTCTCCCTCGCCTCTGCCTCAGCACGATCTCGCTCCTCTGCATATCTGGCAGAAATGTTCTTTTCTTCTGCCAGCATCTGAACACAAGAAACAATTAATCCATCTCTTGAGCTCCACAATCGGGTCCTTCCTGCCTCAGGTGTTTTATTCAGGAAGTGGTTCATGCTCTAAGTTTAATTGGCCTTCAGGAGCTGTCTGGTCCCTCAGTTGTGATCAGAGTGCCAGTAACAGAACAGCTACAGCTCCTCGGGGAGGAGAGGAGGAAAGCGAGCTACTCATCAAGGCCCAGCTTCCATATGATTTCCTTCTTTCACTCTTCAGATCCTTTTTTTAGTCTACCTTGGGGGATTACAATAGAACTCTTAAGTTTTTGTTCCAGCATAATTCTCCTTCTGTATATGAAGAGCTGATTACTCGATCTAACAAGCCTCAGAGGTGGCAACTGGCTCCCCAAACTGGGAGTGACAAGTTACTCCTCACAAAGGCCAGAGCTGCCCACAGAATTATCAATAACCACAGCACACCAGTCAGACCCTTCTTTGGACACGGCTCAGCAACAATAACAAGATGCCATTTAACAATCCTAAAAAACCAGGAAGATGACAGGAGACTGGAGTACCTGATCAAACTTCTTCTGCTTTTTCTCCAGGTTGGAGACAATCTGGCGCTGGTGATCCAGATCCACCATCAGGTCATCCAGCTCCTGCTGCAAGCGGTTCTTGGTCTTTTCCAGCTTGTCATAAGCCAGAGCCTTCTCCTCCAGGCGCTGGCTCAGGGACTCCATGTCCTTCAACAGCTTCTTCTTCGTCTCCTCCAGGCCTTCAATGGTTCCCAAGTCATCATCGACCTTCTTCTTGGCCTCAGCCAACTGAAATTCAATAACAGCAAGTGAAGTCCCTCGGGGCATCACGAGAGGGAGGAGAGGCACCCAGGGCCCAAGTGCAGAAGCAGGAACAGAGGCTGCTGCAAGCTCTGGGAACACAGAACTGGGAGTTCTCAGGGCCTAAGCAGGGCAAGGCCCTGCCCAGCACAGAGCTCTGCACACCCCGCTGCTGCCACGGGGAACTTTATTCCACAGTCTGCTCCAGCACCCGTGGAAGCTACAGGATGTGTTCCCCAAAGCTCCTGGCACCAGTTTGGGGCCCCTCCCTACACAAGTGCTGCCACTCGCAGCCGCTTACCTGGGCCTGCAAGGCCAGCATCTGCTTCTCCAGGTTCTTCCTGGCCTCCTCCTCCTCCTCCTGCTGCTCTTGCAGGTTGTTCTTCTCCTCTTCCAGCTGCCTTATCCTGCTGCTGAGGTTGAGCTTCTGGCGGGTTTCCTCCTGGAGCAGCTCCTGGAACACGGGCATGGGCAGAGCTGAGTGTGCTCTGAAACCCCCACAACTCCACAGGTGGAGTTCCAGGTTTGTTCTTCCCTCAGATTTTGGGACAAAGACATGCTTTCTAACATGCTTTATGAAAACATTTGTTATTTGGGTTTTCAAAAAGCCACTGGCCATTCATTTTGGGCACATTTAAACCTTAATACAGCATATTTCTGATCAGGGAACCCATGCCAGAGCCTGTTCCACAAGTTAATGGATGATACTTTTCCATCTTTCAAGGGACTAGCACAGAAGTCACCTTCAAAATGTATTTTCCTTTTTTCAGACAAGCATAGAGCACCTATTTTAAACCACCTGGGAAGAACATGGAGCAGCAAATCCTGCAATGGCACAATGCCTCCAGGTTTTTCTGCACTGCTCAAATATAAAGGGCACTTTAAAGGTGGGAACCTCTGCCATAACAAAGTAATGAAAGGTGTAACATAACCCCCATCAAACCCCCTACAAACCCCTCCAGCTGTCATTAACACTATTCAAGGAGTTCTGCAGTTAAGTGGGCACCATTACAACTTTTATACAGGGAATATAAAATATACTGAAGTCATGAATATCTGCAGAAAGCTGCATTTTCTTAATTAAGCACCAAAACCTGACAGTTTGAACTTCAGCTGTAAGGATTTGAAGCTGTCAGTAGAAGACAGGGTATTGTTCCTCATGTACCCCAAGGATATTGACATTAAATTCTGCCTGGAAGGGTTTTCTTTATTGGATTCTTATCTCCAACAAAGATATAAAAGAGAACTACCAACTATCAGGTAGTGAAGCTCAGATAATGAAAACTTGGCTCCACATGTAGCTGAGCCATCCCAATCCATCCCACTCCACTGGAGTGCACAGGAAATTCAGCTTCTGCCCAGGGGACTTTCCAAAGCAGGAATGAAAATGTATTTCCTGCGAGCAGTCAGCACTTCCCTGAGGAGCAAAGCTCCAGTGCCAAGCTCAGCTTTGCTGCACACACACCTGAGTGTCCTGAAGCTGGGATTCCAAACTGGCTGCATCCTTGGCAAACTTGATGCCTTTCTTCTCTGCCTCCTCCAGGAGGCCGGAGATGTTATCCAGCTCATTCTGCAAGGCAAGCAGCCCAAAGGTAAGAGCACAAACCCCACTGTGAGCTGGGACTGCACAACACAAAACCTCAGCTAATTCCAGGTGAGGCAAGACAGCGACAGAGCCCAACAGAGGGAGACAACGAGCGAAAAATACTGAGCTGTGGCTACAAAACTGAAGCTGAATGTCAGTCCTGAAGTGCAGTAACAAAACAAGAGTTATGCCGTTAAGCTCTGATATTTAGCACAGCACTTTTTTCTGATCCCTGCATTCACTTTAATGCTGTTTTTTAATTCTAGGACCATACATTTCATGGAAGCATTAATTCAGGGATTATCAGGGTGGCAGCTGGGGTTAAAGCATCACTGCCAAGAGAAAAGGTCACTGCCAGGTGCCAGCTTATTATTTTGGGCTACAGTGTTTTATATACAGTGAGAGACAGCCTGAAAGGTTCCTCCACAGAGAACTGGGCCATTCCCTTTTTGAAGTGCTTTAGCTGAATTTACCTAAAGTCCTCATGGCTGTGGTTCAGAAGTCAGCCACGGCTGCATTTTGCCTGTTTGCTCCATTTCCCAGAAAAATGGGCCTGTGCTTGCAATCCCTCCCTGCCAAGCTCCCAGCTTGGAGCACCAAAGCAAACCTGTAGCCACCATCAATTTTTGCTCAGACCTATGGAAAAGCTCAGCCCAATCTACTCAATTCCACAGCCAAGCCAAAAACCTGTGTGTCCAGCTGGACTGTGCAGAGCTCCCCACAGGATCTGCTCTCCAGGATGGAAGCCACAGCCTCAACAGCCACTGTAACTCTCACACAGCCCAGAACGCTCAGGATTGATGTCACAGCTCTCCAGCTTCTCCATCTGAAGCACATCACCACTCTGAGGCCTCCCAAGTCCACAAGAGCCCTTGACTGAGGTCACCTCCCACATCATCCACAGGCCACGTCTGCTCATGGTTATAACTTTGAGTTCCCTGCCTGTTTTCCAGGATTTTAGGACTTCCAGAGCCTTACCTGCAGCTTGTTTGCCTTCTCCGCCAGCTCCACCCTCAGCCTCTCCCCTTCTGCCACCTTTGCAGTCAGCTCCTGCACCTGAGCATCGAGTTTCTTCCTCTTGTGCTCAGACTCTGCCTTGACCTGCTGCAGCACCTTCACCTCGCAGGCCAGCTCCTTGTTGTCAGACTCTAAGCCTTGCTTGTTCTTTTCAAGGTTTGCTTTGAACTAGGAAAGACAAAAGGAAACAAATTCAAGGCTTTGCTAAAGGTGAGTATTTTCTGCTCAGAGTGATTGTGCAGATCAGGCTCCCACGTTCAGAGAGAAGCCAAGTGCTCAGCAGGACGTGGGCAGGGGGTGTCTGAAGCGCTGCTGTGTGCCATCCTGTCCCTGAGGGAACTCAGGGTGCTCCTCCCCAGCCACCACAGGTAACAGTGGGCACCAGCAGAGGAGGCTCTGGCATGGCAGCACTGGAAATGACTGGTTTGGTAGCACGGCGAGGAGGAAGGAATGTGCCCATTAACAGATCAGCATGGCTCATCTCACAGAAATAAAAGGGAATATATGAACCAAAGCTGCCCTGATTGGAGTAGGCAGAGCAGCCTGGAAGTGCAGAACAAAGCAATTCTCAGCACTGCACTGACATTTGTCAAAAGCCTTTTTAAAGAGCAGTAATTGGCACAAGGGATGTTTAAGTGTCACTCCTGCTGTATCACCAGAGCTGACACCACCTTGTCACAGGGGCTTTGGTGCAGATTGCAGGGTATTTTTCTGTCTTTTCATGCTCTTGTTGAGGATATTTATTGAATAAGGAGCAGAAGACATGCAGAAGATTTTTAGGTGAATAAAGCCAGTAAAAAACAAAGCCTGACTACACTTCTCACTTAATTAAAATTACTGAGAAAGCTTGGGAAGTATTCCCTACGTAAAGACATCCCTACAGGATATGAGCTGCCCAAACACTCATTTGTCATGACCCCAACTATCATTTCAAGAACTAGAGACTTCTTTTTTTGGCCGTGTTGGAATAATTCTCCTCCTGAAGAAGGACAGGAGCCGTGGGACCCACGGGTGCCTCCTGCTGCCTGCCCCGGTGCTGGTGGCCGGAGGACACAGCACAGATGTGTTGCTGAATGGCTGCAATATTGTCAAAGCAGCAGGATGAATCTCAGCTGCAATCGTGGTGCACTTTGAGAGGACAGCTTAGCTCTGGGACCACGGAAAACCTGAGCTCAGGTCTCGTGGGTGGC
Source organism: Dryoscopus gambensis (assembly GCA_013389985.1). Lineage (NCBI taxonomy): Eukaryota > Metazoa > Chordata > Aves > Passeriformes > Malaconotidae > Dryoscopus > Dryoscopus gambensis. The sequence continues at coordinate 16,125 of WEIT01031449.1, read as the reverse complement.
ACCACGCCACCTACGGGTGCTCATAAAAACTCCTGAAGCACCAAGCTCATTTTCTTCTCACCCTTTTGGCCTGTTCCAGCTGCTCAGAGAGCTCCTCCAGGGCAGTAGCATGCCTCTGCCTGATCTCCTGGATCTGGGCTTCATGGTTTTTGGTTTCCTCTTCAATTGCTTTCTTCAGTTCAGCCACCTCCTGCTCTCGCTTTGTCCTGGAGGAAGCACAAAGGGTCATCAAAAAAATCAACATTTCAGCCTTTTGTAAATCAAAGAGGAATTTCAATGGTGCTTTCTTACAGGGACCATGATCCTACCTCAGCTCTTGCTGTGCTGCAGTGGTATCCAAAGTATCTTCCAGTTCAGTTTTTAAAGCCTCCAGCTCCTCACTCAAGTCCCTTTTCTGCTTTTCTGCCTTGTTCCGTGACGCCTTCTCAGACTCCAGATCCTCCTGGAGCTCTGCAATCTGAGCCTGCAGCTCCCGGATCACCTTCAGTGCATTGTTCTTCTGAACTGCTTCTTCATCCCCTCTGCCAAACAGAGGCACCACAGTTAATGGGATTTCACCTCCTCTCACAACCATCTGCTTAAATTATCCACAAAAATATCCTAATTTTTCCATTAGAATAAAATAAATACTAAAAATTATAGAGTGGTTGGGTTGGAAGGAGCCCTAAAGATCATCTCATTCCCACCCCCTGCCATGGGCAGGGACACCTTCCACCATCCCCAGGTGCTCCAAGCCCTGTCCAGCCTGGCCTTGGACACTCCCAGGGATGGATAAAAGATGCCACAGATAAAACCCCACCAAGGTGCACTATCAGAATGATCAAGCTTTATTTTGCAGTCAAATATTCCACTTTTGTGGTTCTCAACACTGCCCAGAAATGTTCCATCTGTAGAATTTCCTCTTCCTGCAGAATTATACTTACAAAGTACAGATGATTTCAGCGTGACACGGGACTGCAGGAGCATCCCACAAACCCACATAAAGTCTGTCCTGCCCAGCACTCTGTTAAGACCCACTGAGAAATACATATTCTTTCTTTAGGAGATTAAAGAAGCTTCCAGAGCCCAAGCACTGTTATACCACGTGAAACAACTTCTTCCTGCAGGTTTGTAGAGCCAGGATGCCGAGGGGTCACCGAGCTGTGTTCACTTTGCCACAGCACAGGGGCCAGAGCTGCTGCAGAGCTCTGCCACCAGCACGCCCAGCTCTGCCTGAGCCAGGGGAAACTCAGTCCCACACTGACCTGGCCAGGGCAGCCTGCAGCTCCTCCTCCTTCTTGGCCAGCTGGATCTTCAGCTCCTCAATCTGGGCTTGCAGCTCGGCTATTTGGTCCTGCAGGTCTGTTGTCTCCCCATCCAGTTTTCTTTTAGCCTTTTCCAACTCTTGACGGGTCTTCTCCTCCTTTTTCAGGCGCTCTAAAGGAAGCAAAGAATTGAATTCATGCGGAATTGTTTCTCTTGTCACCCTCAGGGGGATTTGGGGTGGCAGGAAGGGTGGGAAGTTTAATTTATGCTGCCTCAATTCTTTCTCCAGTCTGCAGAAAAATGAAATAGCAAAGGAGAACTGCATGATTTAGTCAGAGAGTCAGGGAAAAGTCTGTGACAACCGTGAATAGTTTGAGATGAGGCAACAGAAACATCTTGGTAGAAAACAAGGAGCAGCTTGAGCTGTTGGGCCAGATAATGCCAGACATCAACACTCAAAAAGATGATGAACTATGGACTGGAACAAATGTTGCATGGCTTTGGAAGGGCCAGGCCAGACTCCAAAACTCTACTGGGAAATAGCCTAGCCTCAATAAAACTCAAATAAACCATGTTTGCAAGTATCTGTGCTGTTTAATCACATCCCACCAATATTTAGCAAAACTCTGCAGCCCTGAGAGCTCCCTGCCAGTGATTTACTCGTGCGGCCGAGATAGCCCTGCCCTGAGGAATTCTTTGGGACAAGCACCCCTCTGCAGGGCCCCAGCAATCCAGCACCTCCCTGCCCCTGGGGGCACAGCCAGCCAGCTCCTGCCTGTGCTGCCCACAGCCCCTGTGAGCAGGGCTGGGACACATCTCAGCCACACAAGGTTTGGCTGAGCAGAACAGTTCTAAAGGCACTGGCACACATTTAGGATTCCGTGTGACTACAGGAGTTGTTGTCCTTGTTCAGTGCTTTGTGGGTCCTCAGGGCAGATTTGCCTCACACCTTTCCTAGGCCTCCTTCTGGACCAGGATCTTCAACAGGGAAGGGGAGCCACGGGCAAGAATCACCTCAGAGCCACCCTGGGCTCTTTGGGATTTCCCAGACAACCTAAAGTAACACTGCTTTTCCCTGAACAGTTTCACATTCCGAAAGAATTGTACTTTTCCCTCTGTTTTTACATTAAGTTCCTGGTGAGTGACAGTTAGAGCAGCGTCACAAGACCCAATTTTGTAATTGAGAAAGTTCACAGCAAACTGAATTAACTTTTTTCCCCTAACATCAGTGCCCAGCAGTGCCAAGACTCTAGCAGAGAGACCTTAATGGCTTCTTGAATCATCTCCAAGAGTAAATATCATTTTACTCTGCTTTCCTAGCCAAGAAACTGCATGCCTTAAATATAAGCTTTAATTTCCACTCCGAAGCTCATCAGTCTGGGAAGGGCTCTGTAACCAAACACATCTGTCAAGCTCCTCGTCCTGATTCAAGCCCAGAGCTACTCCAGCATTATTCTCCAGTGAGTAAAGCTTACTTAGACCCATCTTAAGGTCTCTGAATGCAACTGTTAAAGACAAGGTTCATCAGTCACTGCCACCCCTTTCAGTTCAACACCTTCCTACACAGATAAGGTACAACTCTGATATTCTTCCAGAAGCACATCAGCCTTAAAATATGTAGCAAGGCAGGCCCTAACACACCAAGTGCAAGAACTATTCCCAAATTAGGGCACAAAGAGTAACTTCGTCTATTATTTTGCAACTTTGACTTGGCAGCTCATTAACGTGGCACAGCACCTACAATAATTAAAAAAAACCAACATAAAATCAAGACAGGTTGCAGATGGGGCAGGTTCAGCTTGTGACACCACAGGCAGAACAATCAGAAATTAGTGGGACCATTTTAGATGGAATCACGGAATGGTTTGGGCTGGAAGGGACCTGAAAGCTCCTCTCATTCCAGCCCCTGCCTTGGGCAGGAACACCTCCCACCAGACCAGGCTGCTCAGTAAAAATAAAGCACTATAAAATAAAAGGTATCTATAAATATAATGCAGGTAAAACATTAAGAAAAGCAAAAGCATTGAGCTTTGCTTATTAAAAAACAATCCTGGAAGCCTAAAGAGTGCCTGCTGCCATTCCTAGAGGAATTGCTCTGGTGTTAGAGAAAAGTGGGAGAAACTTCCCAGGAGCCAGGGTGTTCTCCCTGGTGCCAATGGATGCAGGCAACAGCAGGGATTTCTGAGTGTGTCTGTGGAGGAAATGGATTCTCAAAAATGGAAGCCTGACAAGTTCAACAGGAGAGAGACTGAGCAGCCAGAGAGTCCTGCAAGAGACACAAATTTCCCTCAGGAACTGGCTGAAATAGCAGCTCTTGAGTATCTGCAGCTCAGGTTACACCTCCCAGGCGGAGCAGACCCTGCATTCCCTGTCCCAGGCCAGCCATTCCCTCCTGGCACCACGTCCAGGCTCCTCCCAGGCCATCGCAGGCACAACAAACCTTCCAAATCAGTGATCATCATTTCCTGCTTGTTCTTCAGCTTGGCCAAGTTTTTGGCTTTTTCTTCTTCTTCAGCCAGCTGAGAAGAGCATTCAGCAATCCGATCCTCCATCAGCTTCTTCTCCTGGGGAGGACACAGGGGAGCAAAACCAATTTGTTAAACACAGCTTGCAGAGTCCCCAAGCAATGCAAATAAGGGAATGCACAAAACCCAGAGCGGGGTGTCACAGAGCACATCTAACACAGATTTCATTTCCAGTCACTGGCGGTATTGAGGATCAGCTGGAGTTGTGTGGAAACATGGACACTTTTTTTGCAAGAGAGACCTGGAATTCTGCTCCCAGGGGGCCTGGCTTTAGGGCAGCACTTGGAAACCAGTTTGCAGAGGACAATGGCAGCTATAAAGAGTTTTTCCAGCTCTGAGATTTGCGAGTCATGAAACTGGGAATAGTGCCTGACAAAGCCCCTCTGGAAAGCCAGTCCCAACTCATCTCCAGGGCCCCAGCTTCGCCCTGTCCACACCCCACAAGTGTCCAGGTGCAAATGTCACACATCCTGGGCCAGCAGCTTTGAGAGCCGTCCCTTGGCACCCCTGCCCCTCACGTGCAGCATCTCCAGCCTGCACGCTGCTCTCACCTTCAGGAATTTGGAATTTTGGTCCTCCAGCAGTAGGATCTCCTCCTCCATCTTCTTGATCTTTGCCTCAGCTGTCACTTTTTCAAGCTGCAGCTTCTGCCGAGCTCCCTCCTCCTCATCCAGCTGCTCCTCCAGGTCCTGGGAAGAGAGACAACTGCATCAGAGCATCTTCCAGGTTATCCATGTGGTAACACTCATTGTTTCTAAGTTAGTGACAAAGATGTGTTATTGTGAAAAGCCTCTTGCCCCTGACACACACTAACCCCACATTTCCTTGTCAGAGCCATTTACAGGACCAATGATCTGCTAAGGAAATTAAGGGCCATGGGATACACATGGAATTTTTGATGCTCTGAATTCCAGCTTTGGGTGAAACGTGCTGTCTGGGAAACACCCACTCCCTTCCACAGTCTTTCACCTTCCTAATTCCATCTATAAAATAAAAAATCTGTAATTAATGACAACCAAATCAGATCAGGCTTTTTATGTCAGAGACTTCCCAGCACACTGCACCTGAATGGGGCACCTGGTGGGGAAATGCCAGGATCTGGGAAGAGATTCCACAAGGAACAGCTCTCTTCATTTCAACATCACAGCTGAGACAGCTCAGTTATTGGCACAAAGAGCTAAAGAGCAATAATGCACTGTGCTCCTGAGGGTCATTTGTGGGTTTAAATACGATTCATTTAAATATGATTAATGGGCATTTATGAAAAGGCATCAAGAGCTGTGAGAAGTGGAGTTTATTGCCTCCTCAACTACTTTTAGTGTTTTGAAAGACAGGTCAGTTCCCAGCTACTCCCCTTTTCAGGGACACCATTATTTAAAAGGAAGCATCTAAATAATCTGATTTTCAAAAAAAACCTCAACCAAGTAACTTGGAGGAAATGACATTGTCTTAGTAAAGTCAAATGAGGAATATTCTTGATGATGTTCACTGGATTTCCATCCAAAAGGAACATTTCTCTCACAAGTGACACCATCCCATCAGTGTGTCTGTAAGCCCCACGCAGTCATTCCTGGCTCCTGCCCTCTCAGAAGCCCTTTGCTGCCTTTAATTATCTCTCAGCACACACTGACAGGGCATCCTGACCTTCTGTCCTCACCCTCCCCTGCCTGCAGAGCACACAAAGCTCACTGCACTGAACACAGGGAGAGAAGAGAAAAAAGCTCATCTTATTCCACTCCAGAGCCAAATTCCTGTGTCCTGTAGAGATGCTGAGGGAGCTTCCCCATCCCACTTCTCCACCCCCAGTCACTGAGACCCATACCTGGATATGGCCCTGCATCTTCTTCTTCTCATTCTGCAGTATTTGGTTTCTTTCCTCCTCCTCCTCCACCCTGGACTCCAAATCATGGAGAATTTCTTCCAACTCTTGTTTTTTGGCAGCCAGGCGAGCCCTCATCTCCTCAGCCTCTGCAAAGAGCTCTGTCTCAGCCTGGAGCTGCTCTGCAAGGATGTTCTTCTCCTCCAGAACCTGCAAACACAAAAGGCAGCAAAGCTTTAGAAATGACACTTCAGAGTCTCCTGTGAGAGATTGCACCTGGGGCAGCTCCAGAGGTACTCAAAGGCCAGGTTCTGCTGCAGTTCCTGGCTCCCACGTCCATATCCCAAACCAAAGGCTTTGAGAAGAGCCTTTAGCAGCAGCTTTGGCTCCAGCAGCATTTCCTGGCCTGTTCCCTGCAGCGCCACGGGCTGAGCCCGGCCCTTGGAGTCCCTGGCACTTCTGGCCAGTGCCAGTCCCCAGCCCTGAGGGTGCCACCTGTCACTGGGCACGGAGCCACCCCGGGGTGCCCCCACCCAGCCCCCTCCTCCTGCACCGAGGGGCCCTCCCTGCACTCCCTGGCTCCCCGAGGATGCCACGTGGGACGGTGCCAGATGCACAAATCCAGGGAGATGACACCAAAATTGCTCTTCCCCTATCCACCAGAATATGGAAATTGCTCTTCCCTTATCCCCCAAATTTCTGCCATCACAGAAAGCCACCAAATCTGTGGAGTTGTCCCAAGTGTTTGCCCACAGCTTGCCCAGCCCAGGCACAGAATGACACAGCCTCTGAATTTCTCCTGGAAACCAGGAAAGGCCACAAAATAAGGTTCAGTTTTGTTAACATGTTTCTGCACCCCTGGAGGAACAGCTCATGCTGTATCTTCCTGTTCCATATTCCAGCAGAGTGGGAATGAGCTCACCTGATTCTCTTTTGTCCCCCAGCTTGGCTCCCTCACATGGGACAGAGCACAATTCATGTCCCACATATCAAAAGCTCATCTTGCACACAAACCTGTTGATGTTTCCTTTCCATTTCCTCAAGTTCTGCTTCCACTTTTGTCTGTTTTTCCTTCACCTTCATCAGCTCCTCATCCTTGGCTTGAAGTTCTTCCTCCTGACGAGTGACCTGAAGAAGAGGCTTCACCTGCACAGGTTTGAAAGGAAAATGTGAGACCCTGCACTCATCTCTTTATAGGTGAATAAAACAGAGGAGAGCAGAACAGGAGGAACCTTGGTGAAGACTCTCCACCACTGCCAGTGCCTCAGCTTCAAATATGCAGCACAATTCCTCTGCAGGATTTTCAGTGCACTCAGCTGCTGCTGCTTCTTTGCAAAGGCCCTGAAGACAGAGCAAAAAAGTTTGTGTTAAATGCAGCTGACCATCATTTAATTTTTAGGTTACCCAACCTTACAACACTTGCAGACCATAAATAGGCTTATTTATAAGTTTCAGTAACCACACTGAATTTATGAGCTCTTGCTCCTATAAAAAGTCAGAGCAGGAGCTGGATTCACCATTTCCAGTAATTAAAAATGCTGTTTGTTCTTACTCTCAACAGGCTTTTTTCTTAAAAAGACAAAATCAGGATGGATTAGCTACTTTAATTTTTAAAAAGCAGCTTTCCAGAGTACTTCCAGGAACCTCCAGTGGGGCAGGAGGACAGACAAAGGAATTTGCAGCCACTGCAAAGGGCTGTGTGTGCCACAAAGGCAAGAGCAAGGAAAGCAGATACTGGTTAGGAATGAAGGTGCAAATTCTTCCCAGGCAAAAATCCACTTAAAACCCAGGGTACAATTACAGCTCCTCAGGCAACGCACTCAGAAAATCTCCCCTGAACTGGAAGTTTTAATGCACAGCTCCCTATCAGAGAGGCTTGAGAGACCCAGAGGAAGGGCCAGCCCCAAGAGCACACTCACTTCCTGGCCAGGTATCCCCTGCACACTGCCTGGAAGAAGATGATGATGTCCGTGATCTTCAGATCCCGCTCTTCTTCCAAGTGTGCCAGGACTCCAGCTCGGAAGAAGATCTTGCTCTGTCCAATTCTGTACAAGTTGGGGTCCAGCTCTAAGGCTCTGATCTAAACGGACAGGTAAGGATGTTGTTGTTACACCAAGAAAAGGACAATTTCTGGGGGAATTTTTCAATGTTTTGACAATATTTAGCTCCAAACACTTACCATCCGCTCACAGGCTTGCTTACCATCCATGAAACCTTTGGGAATTGCATTGGGAGTGAGGATCTCGTACCTTTAAGGCAAATGGAAGAAACAAAACATTACATTCAACAATAAGGAAAGCTATTTATAGTATAAATTTATAAACTATAGTGGTCAAGTGCACAGTTAGGGAATTTCCCCAGGGAGTTTTTCCAGCAGCCAATTTGGGATTGTTTCCCCTTCCCTACTGTCTTTAGAATAAACTGCAGTGGTTAAACACTTCAAGTTCAAGGCCTCACACACAGGTTCTGATTTTCTTTGAGTTGGGTTGGGGGAGGAGGGAGGAGTGTGGGGTCCTCAATTATTTAACAAGGAACTTCAGCTCCCAAGAACTCCAGAGCCTGTCCCTGCTGTTACCTCTGCCTGAACTCCTGGAACACTATCCTGTTGGGGAATCCCTGCCGACAGATCCTGATTCCCTCCAAAACCCCGTTGCACCGGAGCTGATCGAGAACCAGATGCGGGTCCAGTTTTCCAGCCTGGACAAAACAGAACAAGGATGATTTTAATTCGTATTCGTGGACAACTGCACTTTCAGCTTTTCAGGCTGATGTCTTTCCTGTGTTTAGAATAAGAGTTAAACACAGTTAGAGGGGGAAAAGGGGTTTATTTTGGTACTTATTAGGGATCTTTAGATGCAATCACCAGAGAGTGCACCCCAGAGCATGCACCCCTGGAGAATGCACTGGTAAATGTCCTTGCACAATGGTCTGTGTACACAATTATAGAATTTGTACATTAGCATATTAGCATATCTATCACAGATCCCCCAATGAGGGTCCAAGAGAAGCACCGTCCTGAGGAATGTTCCTCTGGAGAGGGTCTATTTTGATTTACAGAATGTGTTCTGGAGAGGACTTTGGTGTCTGGGGTGTTCTGATTTTCAACTCCGAGGCGTCTATGATGTTTAGTCTTTTGGTTTAACAGAACTTTGGGTCTAAGCCAGTTGTCAAACTTAGGGAATTACAAGTATGTCAGCTAAAAGCACTGAGGATATATAAAAGTGTATATGAAGGGGGATATGAGAGGGGTAAAAAAAAAAGCAAAAAATCATCGTGGCATCAAGGCTGCTCTCCTAAGCCAACCGTGTGAGTCAGGGGATGTGCAGGGAATTCTGAGGGGACACTGCTCACTGTCACAACCAAACTGCGACTGGAAAAGGCAGGCCCAGCCAGGGTGATAAAGAACTAATACGAATCGAGAACGAGGAGCAGCCCATACCCTCTTCTCGTGGTTGGGGATGATGCAGCGCACGAAGTTGGGGTTGGTGTTGCGGAGCGTGGCCATCAGCTTGGTGAGGGACTCCTTGTAGAGCTGGCCCACGGTGCGGAACATGCCCTTCTTGGTCTTGTAGGCCGAGCCGAAGGCCGTCTCCGTGATGCCGGTGACCTGGTCCAGCCCCACGATGCGATCCACTGGCAGGGGGGACGAGAGGGGAGGCTGAGCGGCGCCGCGCGGGGCCGGCTCGACCGCGCAAGCTCGGGCACCGACAGCCACACACGGACCCAGCACGAGAGTGCAGCGGCAGGAGGTACAGACTGAGATATCCAGCTCTTTACTTGCAGTTCTACATGACCGGGAAAGCTGCTTTCTGTATTTAAGGCAACTTTATAATTATAGAGATATCGATCCCAGCTTCCAGGCAGCTTCTCTGTCTGAGTTCTTACAATGCAAAATATTTCTGGGTTGAACATTTGGAATTGCACATCTGTGTAATATGTGCTTAAAGTGGAGAGTCATTTATGACAATGAGATAGATTAAACCTGAGTTTAATTCATGTTTTAATCAAAATTTACAGGATAGTTCGAAATAATGTTATTTCAATGACAAGAGGGGGAAAAGTATCTGCCAGACTTCTGCTCAGCTGCTATTTGGAAGAGTTCTTCCCATTTTTAACTACACCTGCAAAGAGCTCCCTAACTAAAAGGCAACTTTCAAACCAGGAAAGCTCCACACCAAAGCACTTCAAAGCTGCCATAAAGCATCACAAGAGAGATTTTTCTTTGGTTTTATGGAACATTTTGGGTAAGGACCTCAAGGGTTTGTTTTTCAGAAGCACAATTAGAAATGGGACTGCCATGATTAAAACCATGAAGGGGATTCCATGTGCATGTCAAGAAGTATGTAAACAGGTCACTGAAAAATACACAGGTGGCTTAACACCTCAATAATTACAGCTGGTGCTTCTTAGGACTGAGCAAATCCCAACATTTGTGGGTTCCCTATGAAATCCAAGCTGGCCAGCCAGAAACAAGCAACTATTTATAGGCTACAGCTTCAATTTTGTCACATTATCGTCAAATTCATTTAAACCAAAGCAGAGGGAATTATGCTTTGCTACCAGAATTATCTGACAAATAAGTGACACTGTTTAACTTCTTCCTAATATTCCACTGGTCAAAGGTCTATTAAAAAAAGGGAAGGAAAATTAAAAGCAGAGAAACACAGGGCAGCAAGTTTGAATAATCAGTTGTAGGTCTTGCATGCAGAGCAGAGCCCAGATCCTCCACAGGGTTCTGAACACAAGAATTAAACTTCTTAGAGAAATATGTAGGTGGCAAGGTGTTTATAAGGTCATATCCCAAATACTTATTTTGAAGCAGAATTCTGTCCCAAATCAGACATGGGATAGAGACTACAGGGGATCAGTTTTACAGAGGATGAAATGATTGTCAGCACCTGAAACCTGCACCCACCAGGCCCCACTAAGGACTGCAACCACTCAGCTTTTTTTCCCCACTGTGTACTTTCTACAATTTGGCAAACAGATCTGATCTTGCACAGTTCTGCTTTGCTCCCACTCCGTGCTCCAGCTCTCAGAGGGTGATTTATAATTCAGACAGGATTATTGGAGTTAAATGTAAGCTCTGCCTGTAGGTTTAAAGCAAACATGGAACTGCATGACTGGACCGTCACCCCCTGCTGAAGGCCCTGGAACAAAGCTGCCCAGGAATTCCTTAGGGAACACCACGGGGCTCCTCAGGGATGGGATGTATCCCTGAGTGAAAGATAAACCCAAAATCTGAAGGCACAACCTTCACATCCATGTGCTTCTAAACTTGGGAAGAGGAATCCAAAAAGGCTGAGGAGGTTGAATTAAATATCTAAAGTGTCCTCAAAGACATTCCAAGTGCATTTCTTGATTTCTCAATACCCCAAAAAACATCTGCAGCTTATATACAAAGGGGAATATTAAGAGGTTTTTAAATAAAAGAACAATTCCAACAAGGCTGGAAGAAGTTCATGTCACTTAGAAGTTTATTTCTACCCCCACTAAAACTGCAGCACTCATCTTGATACATCAAAACATTCTCGAGCTCTCCTCCCAAAAGGACACAGCCACGTCCTAAAACATCCCAGAGTTTTGTCAATGTCGGACTGCAGAAAGAAGCTTGATAGTGTTACAAAAGCTTTTGCATTCTCTCAAATGCTTGGAGCTACCAGAATTGTCACTTAGAGGCAATTCCACATCTCCTCATGGAACTAGGAAGCACAAACCTTTCCATCTGCAAGGCGTAACTGGAGATGCTTTGTGTGTGTGCAGCAGCAGCTGGACAGGAATGCACTGGGGGCCCCACGGGGGCTGGGGGGTTTCACCTAAATTCAGCATGAAATGAGAAGTTCATGCAAGCCTACGAGCAAAAATGGTTCTCCTGGAGGTACAACAGCCCTGCCTTTAGTAGGCCTACTGTTTTATATCCATTCACCTGGTGGCTCATGAAGACCAGAAATATTGTCATAGAAACAGGCTCTCTGAATATTCTGAATCTCTAAGGCAGAGAAACAGCAGAAACAGAAAGACACAAGAGCAGATACACAAGACACTTGAGTTAGTAAAAACAACAGGTTCATCAATTGCAAACACACTTCACTGTGCTACAAAAGCAGTCAGGCCACAACACATTCCATGCACATTTCAATTGTCTGTGGGAACGGGGTTGGAGTCTTTGGCCCAAAACACTATTGCTCTGGGTGTGTCCTCCAAGGGAAAGCAGCAGATCCCCAACCAAAAAGGTCTTTATAGATCCATTAAAGCTGCTCTCTGTGGCTGCCCCAAGAGGGAAACTCAGCATTAATCTCCAGCACCATCTACATCACGGACTTCATTTCCTCCTCAAGTAACAAACTACAGGGTTTATATCCTGTGATATGTAAATACACTCTAATCAATATACTGGGATGTTAAAAACCAGGATAGAAAAGTCCCTGCCAAGTATTCATGTGGCTGTTTCTGCTTCTTGGGTGTTGGTGAAAGTACTGATAAATACTTTCAGGTGATGTGCAGGTACCTGGCTGAGCAGCAGTGTACAGTTAAAAAAGGATTTGATTTTAATATGCAATATCCCAGCACTGCTATTGATGAAATTAATTTTAGGAGAGGTGGATGTCCAGGGTACCACCCACCACTGCACAGGAAATAACTGTGCTGCTGCTCACAGGAGACAATATTTTACCAACAGTAAGAACCACTACAGCTGCTCACGCTCAGGACTCCACTGCAGCAAGCCCCAACCAAGAGTTTTGGACAAGATTCTACATTAAATTGGACACAGAGTAATAAGTGAATACCAGTTCCAGTAATGAACATGAGAAGCAGCTACTCAGAAATGGTACATGTGCAAGGGACCCGAGGTGCAGCTCAGCCTCCTTGGTGCACTTTGGGCACTTAAACAAGAGAGAAAATGCTGTAGATATTTACAGTGGAGAAGTGGAGGGTGAGGAAGGAGCAGGCATAAAAAAAGCCCCCAAACAACTCATCCAGCAAGGTGAAATCACCAACAATCTGTGCTCAGAGATCTCTTACCATCCTTCCAAAGCTCAGCCACGAATTTGTCCGAGGACTGGTGCAGGAGCGTGGCCACATTGTCGTTCAGGGGGTCCATGTTCTTCATCAGCCACTCATCTGCCTTGTAGTCCACCTGCAGAGCAGCCAAGGGCACAGGCTCAGAGGAAAACCAGCTTTGGGTTTCCATTTACCAGCACCAGACAAGAGTGGTGCTCTCCTCTGACTGCCAGTGCTCAGAATCACAGAATCACAAGGGCTGGAGAAGGCCCCCAAGCTCAGAGTCCGACCCTGCCTGCCCGTCCCAACCCTGGGCGTTCACAGTTTGCCTGCTGAGCCTCCTCAGAGCAGCTCAGAGTTCCACAAAGGTTTGTTCTGCTTTTGAAAGAGTAAATGGGAGTTTTCTTTAAAATTCAGCAATCTGACTCCTTGCTTACTGACAGCTGGGTGTTCACTTGCTGCCCAGTTTATTGCCAAAATAAGGCTTCACTGTGAAGATGTAAAACCAGCTCTGGGATAGATACCAATTACTTGATCTAAATTACTGGAGAGTAAATTAAGGATGTGCTGCAGCATGATTTTTTTAAAATTTCTCTACAATATTTACATTTAAACATTTGGTTCTATAAGAAAAACAAAGCTCTTATCTTTAAAGAGCTAAACCTGTGGTTTCCAAATAAACCCCAGCTCAGCAGCTAAAAACTCTCTGATACCAACCTGGGTTTCATCCCAGCCCAGGGAGCCCTAAAATTCCCTAAGTCCAACAAAATCCCTGTGAAGATTTGCAGGGTTCTGCTCCAACCAAGGCAAAAGTTGTGTACTTCTGCAGCCAGGCTTTGGAAGGAAGGCAGAGTACTTTCCCCAAACCAACCTTTCCACACAAGAATTGAATGTTTAACCCTTACCTTCCCTGCATAGTGAATAATGCAGAAGTCTGCTTTGTCCTTCAGCTGTCTTGGCTTTTGGAACTTGGAATGAGTTCCTTGCTCTTGGACCAATTTTTCCACAAATGTCTTGTCAGTAGCTTTAGGGAACCAGCATTCTTCATCCAGCAGTGCCAACACACCAGGAGGATTTGCCTGAAATGCAGCTGGATTTAATCTGTATTCATGGTTTTTATATATATATATA